>CM052550.1:121987-402424 GCA_028533065.1 Trachops cirrhosus
AGGGAGAGATGGGGTGGGGGAGGGATGGATGGGGGATGGGGGAGGGATGGATGGGGGATGGGGGAGTGAGAGAGTGAGTTACTCAGCCAATCCCTGGAAAAGTCATGGGCATGTACTTTACGAACTGGGAAAAATGCCACTGTCATGGTCAGGGCAAGAAGGACACCGGGGTCATCAGACAGCTAGTACGCTGAGAATTTGGGAAGAAGCTGCTGGATCTGCTGCCTCCATTGTCCTGGGTCTCGGCAGCTTCCGGGGCCTCTGTTCTCACCAACCCCTGACCCCCCACCCTGGAGAAGCATCTGCCCTTTGGCACACAGTCCTCCCCCACCCCTTCTAAGACAGAACCGGTTTCCCTGGCTGTAGCCCCAAGTCACTTGCCAAACTGCTTTGGAATGCTCTAGAAAACACCGCCAAGTCCCTGAGCAGCACAGGGTGTGTGATTCTAAAAATAGACCTGTGTGTGACCTGGTGGTCCCCGGGGGCAAAGGGAATGAAGGTGCGTCTCCCATTCTTCTGCAGTACCTGTCCCTGAGCAGGCTGTCTGCCCAAATGCTGCCTGCTTGTCCCATGGAGAGGCCCTCCTCCCACTGCCCCCACCACCAACTCCCAGAGCCTCTTGTGGGTCCACTGCTGGAAGTCTAGAGCTTGGTGCTCTCGCTACAGAAAGAGCTTCTGGCACCTGGGTCAGGAATCCACCTTAGCAGTAGAGTGGAGGTTTCAGAGCACCCACTAGTTAGGGCGCTAGAAGCACACCTCCAAGATGCTGAGGAGGAGTGGGGAGGGACTGGCGGTGGGAGACCCACCCCCTTGGGCCATCGACCGGGCTGCAGACGAGGCGCAGGAGGCTCAGGCGGCAGCTCTGACTGGTCCTGCACTGAGTCCTGGCATCAGCCAGGATGAGCCTGAGAGCCCGCTCAGGCCCAGAGCACCAGGGACACTGCCCAGAACACTTCAGGTGGGAGGAAAAGGGAGACCGCACCCGTCATGGGTCACGGCAAAACCAGGGGCCAGCATTAGTTAATTCCAAAAATACCACCTGCCTCTTATGCAGCAGAGGGAAGCTGAGGCCCCCGCCTTCTCCCAAGTGTCCATTTTCTTGTCTGTGAGAGGCCGGTGTGAGGCAGGGGTCCCTGTGTGCCGAGACCCCCATTTCAAGGAAACACCTGTTTCCTCCGAGGGTGAGGCCAGGAGAGGTGAGGGGCCGACTGCCAGCTCCTAACACTGAGACCACCAGGGGCAGGGCAGCCCTGGGGGAGAAGCCGCCCGAGAGCCAGGGGAGGCCCCGGCTCTGCCCGGTACTGGCTGAGGCTCGGGGCGAGGGACACAGCCTCTCAGAGCCTCCCACTGCTCCTCTGTAAAAGGGGCGACAAGCACGAGGGGCGTGGAGAGCAGCGTCGGACATCACGGGCAGCACATGCCTGGGCAAGTGTCCCTTGCTTAACCGCCCGCGGCCCCAGGGCCCCCGGCACAGGGAGTGCCTCTGTGGGTCCAGGCCGCAGGGAGCAGGGGCCGCTGCCTTTAGCATCCTGTCTTCAGGAGGAGCCAGCACCTGCCCGTTAGCCGGAGGCCGGAGGACGGGCGCCAGGGAGGTTAATGACCGACTTAGAGGCCGAAGGAGTGGGGTCACGGTGCCAAGGGGCTGACAGGCTTTCACACAGCTCTCTGAGCCTCAGTGCTCACCCTACAAAACTGGGTGAGAAGGTGTGAGGGGCACCTTACAGCCTGCCAAGGTTTAGAACAGCGCCTGCTGGACGGACAGAAGGGCACAGCGACCCACGCTCGGAGGCGGCAGAGACGGCCATGGCCTACGAATGATCCCTCCCCAGCCCTCCGCCACCCTGCACCTGAGGCAGCGCCTAGGTCCCCCTGCCTCCCCCTGCGCCCCTACACGTGCTCATCCTGGGCCCCGCCCCCTCTGCGAACTCCGCCCCATCGCACGCCCTCCCAGCACCCCTCCCTGCGCTCACCTCTTTGGCCTCACGGACTCTGGCGAGGAAGGCCCGCAGCTCCAGCGTCTCCACGAAGAGCGCGCGGCACACCGCCTGGTAGTGGGCCTGGGCGCCCCGGGGGTCCGTCAGGCGCGCGGCACACAGCCGCATGGCCTGCGCGAAGGTGCGCACCGCACGGGGGCTGCCCTCCACCTCCTCCTCCTCCTCGGGGGCCCCGTAGCCCTCGTCTGCCGCCCCGCAGCCGCCGTCCTCGTCGTCGTCACAGTCGCTGTTGGCCATCAGGTCGATGAGCTGCTCCAGCTGCGGGCTGAGCTCCCGCTCCTCGCTCTCGTCCAGCCCCCAGTCCAGTGCGCGGTACACAGCGAAGCCCAGCGACTGCACCATCTGCAGGAAGCGGGTGGTGGGGGTGTCAGATGGGGCCACGGGGAACCTGAAGACAGGCCCCAGTAGCAAAGGGAACAGCTGGCTGTGGGCCACAGGGGACCACCGTGGGACCACCGGAGCAAGCCTCAGGACGACTGGTGTGCTCGCCACCCAGCACAGCCACTTCCGACAACACCGGCCAGTTCTCACCATGGAGCACACGCCCACCACTAAACAAGCGCCTCTCCCACGTCTAACCCAGAGAGGGGAAAGTGTGCCCTCATGAACACTGGCCCTGCAATGCCCACGGCGCCCAAACCTGGAACGTCCAGATGTTTTCCACAGGCAGACAGACGGCACACAGACGTGGCCCATCCCTACAGTGGGAACGGGGCACCGACCCCCCCAATGTCTCACACCCTAATCGCCTGGTGGGGGCCAGCGCGAAGCAGCCCGAAGTCTCCATTGCTTGGGTTCCTTTACATAAAACTCAAGGCAACCTAAGTCTCACCTGCAGCCATGGAAAGCAGCTCCGTGGTTTGGGGCCGGGGTTGGGATGCGGACTGGCCTGGACATGAACTTCGGGCCATGGAAGAGGCCATGTCCATGTGGTGAAGTGTGAGTACCTTTGTCAGAACCTGTCGAGCTCGAGTGTAAAGCACACCCCAATACATTTGACTACCAGAGACACCCTAACTAAACGTTGTCTCCTGATGGGATATAACCCTACCTTGGGAATCTGAAGAGAAAGGCCGGCATACTCAGTGCCGGCTGCTTCACTATCCATGATCAAAGTGGACAGTTGAACTCACATAAAACTGACCTCCTCATTTAAGTATTTAAACTGCGTGTAAACTTCAAGGTGTGTAAATTTAGCCTAAGAAAGGAAAACCTAAGAAGTAACCGCACCTGAGAGGTAGGAGGGGAGAGAGTGGAGCTCCTGGGGGAAGAAGCCTTGGGACTGGTTGCAATCACAAGGCTGTTCTGCTTGCCTCATATAGGCTTGAGATTCCCCATAAGTTTTTCTAAAGTGCATTTAAAAATCTGTAAGTCTTACAGTGCAGAGACGCCTTACCTCAGCACTCCTCAATCCTTCCTGGCCGTGAACCCCGCTTTCCTGGACTAGCATCCACGTCTGTGGAGCCGGAGGTCCACGGGCAGGTCCACATGCCGAACACCGTCCGCACCCCCACAGCCCCCGCCCCACAGGGACGCAGCTGAGTGCCGAGGGCGGAGGGTGACCACAGGGACCGCAGGGACGCCGCTGCCAGTGTGCACAGCTCCGCGTCCACGGTTTCCCTTCACGGCAATGACACGGAGACACACACAAAGGGCAACAGCCCTGCCGTGTCGGGCACCTCGCTGAGACCTCGGCCGGCCGCCCAGCCTTGCCACACCGCGCTGGGGCACCTCTTGCGTCATGGGCAGGGCACAGAGGCACATGTCTGGTCCCTTGACTGCCACTAACATCTGGCTGAGCTGGGCCCGAGGTCTGGGTCAGTCTGTGGCCTGCGTGGAGGCAGCTTGGTGGCAGGTGGAGCCAAGCGCTCACCAGGACACCTGCCACTCCCCTGCCTACCAGTGGCTCTGACTAGGTCTGCCCAGTGGGGACCGCTCTGCCACATGGGCAAGACAGATGGGGGGAGTGACAGAAAAGCCCGCAACCCCAGCAAAGCACAGCACCCGACTACCGGCCTCTTCCTCTCTGTCCAGACCACTGGCCTCAGTGAGCTCCACAGCAACGAAAGGGTTAACTCCATGCAAGCCCCTGATCTGATAGCTGAGCCTAAAAGCTTCTGTGTGCCCCACACACCTGGAAGGCTGGCACGGGCTCTTCCATGAGGAGAAATCTGGGCAGCCGGCCAGGACCCCAGGCCCTGCAGCCCTGTCTTCGGAGGGGGGCCAGCCGGGGGCCAGCCCAGGAAGAAAGGAGCTGCAGTGGTAGGCGGCTCCAACTCGGGGCCCAGCGAGAATCTAGGGGGCGTGACGAGTGTCCCTGGGCACATTTCCTGGGGTGGGGCTATCGGGCTAACGTGTGGGCCTCCAGACACAACAGCCCAGACTGGATGCCCCCCCACAAAGTTCCTGGTAAAGAGCTTGGAGATTGGTAACCTCGGGGCTCCTTTGTGGGGGGAGGTGTGGGCAGCGGGGGCAGCCCTAGGGACTGGCCCAGGACAGTGAGGTGGGGGCGGGGGAGCGACCCTGGGTGGTAGATGAGTAAATTCCAGAACATTATGCAGCAGCAAAGGGACTACCAGCCACGCAAAGTGATGAAGATGAGTCTTGAAAACATTGTTTTTTCCAAATTCCAGAAAACTATACAGGGTGGGGCAAAAGTAGGTTTACAGTTGTTCGTGTGGAAAATAATACAATAAATAATTCATAGTAATACGAGAATAAACTGTCAGCACTCGAGAAGGTGACCCCTCTTGCCCACCCTGTCTGCAGGGCCTCAGTGGTGCCGAGGGCGGGGGGCTGACCCTGACATTAGGGAGGATGGCCAGCAGCTTTGGGGTGGTTTTGTTACTGTTGTTAAGCCCCCCACAGCAGATGACAGAGCCTCTTTTGGCCTGTGCTCACCCCCCAACCCCCCACCCCGTTTGGTATCGCCTCTTTAATACATAAATGCGCATTTGCATAGAACCTTTTTTTTTAAAAGGCAGAGGAACCATAAAGGTCAAGCTCAGTGCACACGGGGGTGGGGCGGGGTTCCCGGGAATTGCTTACATGCCTAGTTTCCTCTGTGCTCCCTGACCCACGCCTTGCCCACACAGCGCCCGGTGGTGACCCCACACACCACATCACCTTCACTCCCTCAGGTGGAAGGAGGGGGATCTGGGATCATGTCTTCCCTCTCCCCTGCAGGGCCAGAGGCTCACTGGGGTAACCCACATGGGCTCTCCCCTCCCCCACCCACCCTGGGGACATGATCTCTTCACCAGCTCACTGCAAGGGAGCCCTTGCAGAACTGTTTCCTGTCCTGCCCCACAGAAACAATGGCACAATGATACATGTTAGTTTTAATATGTATCAAGTAAACTTAAAAATTGTTTTACAAGTACCTGGGCTTCCGAGCTGGCGGGTGACACCACCATGGTTGCAGGCTCTGCAAGAGAGAACAGACGACAGGTCAGGTCGGGAAGTGCCCCACACTGCAGACCCGAAGCAGGGGGCTGCCCAGCCACTCTCCCCTCGGGAACAGACAGCACGTGCCCCAGACCTTTCGTCACCGCACTGGGAAGCTCAGCCACTGGTCACTTGGACGGACACCTACAAGATCCAGCTGCTGGCTGGATGCCCAGGTGCATGGCCAGGACAGTGACGCAGGCCCTGCCCACTCGTGGCATGGAGCTGTGTGCAGAGCTCCAGCAGCTGAGCTGGGTGAGCCAGCATCAGCCCCCACTCTGGATCTGGGGGTTCGCCCAGACTGTCAGCCCCTCTGTCAGAGCCAGAGCCCCCCGTTGAAGCCCAGGTGCTAAGTCGGGCTCTGCGTATTTTATTATGCTTCTTACTAAGCATGGCACTGAGTTGGCAGGTCGACACGTGGCTGCTCATGTACCCTGGATTCAACCCGAGAGGTAGGTGCTTCTGGTGCCCATTTCAGAGATGAGGAAATGGAGGCCCAGAGAGATGGACTCGTTTGCCCCAAGGTGTCACAGGTAGTAAGTGGTGGTGCCGGGGGACCCAGACTCGAGCTCCAACCGCTCCTGAGCCTGCCCCCCAGGGCCTCTCAAGAGGCCAGGATGGATGAGAGGGGACCCAGGGCTCCCCAAACCTTCAATGAACTCGGCAGGCAGAGTTGCATTAGGTGTGAGCTCCAGCTGCCTTACATTCCCCCAGGAATGAGGTGGGGAATAAAGACGTGACCCATGAAATTGTCTGCTCAGCGAACCTGTCACTGCATGAATATTTTCAAAATGCCACCAAGCTCCAGGAAGATTGCCGAGATAAGGGGACTTTGCGTCACACTGACCATTAGAAGAATGGAAAACACCCACCGCCAGGATCGGTGGGGTTCCAGCAAGCAGCCTGCAGCACACTGTGAAAGTTCGTGGCCATGAATGGGTGGAGGCCGTGGAAGAAATCAGGCTTGGAGCAAAGGTACTTCCTGGGCAGACCCATGCCTCGAATTATCCCGATGACCAGCAAGGGGGGCGGCCAGCCTGCAGTGCCACTTACCAACTGAGCCTGCCCTCCCGTCGATGGGAAGCTGCATGGTTGGAATAATTTTAATGCTTTTGTCCCTGGCTGAAATAGTTCACATGTTAACAAAAACGCTCGTGAATCTGACTGTGTGTCAAGTTGCAAGAACTTGGCGAGTTTCTGGGTTTGGATGAGTGAGCTGCCCCTCCATGAGGTCTGGGGCGATGCAGGCTGTGCCCAGCTCTCTGCACAGAAGCCTCTGCAATGATTTATCACGGCCTCAACCCGTGCCACCACCTCATGGAGCTCGGAGCTATCGCCCCCTTTACAGATGAGGACGCTGAGGCTCAAGCAGATTGAGAAATGTAGCCAAGACCACAGAGCCAATACATGGCTGGGCTGGGACCCCCATACCCCAAAATGTCCCCGCCCCCCCACCTGGAACACCCTGGCACAACTGAGTGGAGCTACCATGACTTGTGACCAAGGTGGTCACCCAGCATCGTGCAAAGTTCCCTTTGCTCCTTTAGAAAATCATCCCCGTTGGGAGCAGAGGCAGCCAGACAGAGGCAGGGGCAGGCAGCGGGGGCCTCAGGGCGGATGCCACACGGAGGTGGTGCTAGAGCTGGGAGCCAGGACACCTGGTGCTCCGCATAGTGTCTCTGTCCCTGCAGGGCTCAGGATGCACCTCGGAAGGAGGCCTCCGGTTCCTTCTGCACAAAACAACAAACGTGGAGAAATCAGGAAGCTCCTGAGTCTCCTTTACAGTGACCCTCAGTCACAGAAAAGATGGAAGAGTTTATTTGTGGGGACTCTGCAGCCCGGAGGCCCCTGGAGCAGCTTCAGGCGGAAGTGCTCCCACCCACCTGGCAGGAGGGGGCTCCCTCCGTAGCCTCAGGCCCCACCCACCCGTGGCTGTGACTCTGGGGCCTGCAGACTGAGAGGGCACCCGCCCAACCTAATCAGAGAGAGAGGACAGAGCAAGGCACGGAGAGCAGACGCTTCCCAGGGCACAACGCCCTGCAAGGATGTGGAGAGTGTGACATGTTACGTCGTCAGCGTGGTGACAACGGTGAGCGGACGAGCCTCCTGCCCAGGACTGCTCAGGCCTGGGGTCAGGGCAGCGAGTGGCCGTGCAGGAGACCCAGGCACCTGCAGGGAGGCCGGCCACAGCCTGGGCTACAGCGGGCTCCGCAGGCGGGACCCCCAGGGGCCTTAAGTACTGACAGTCACTGCAGACGGGACAGCAGAGTGGCCTCTCAAGGCCGGGAGGCTCCTGCCTGTCACACCTCAGGCTTGGAGCAGCCATGCGGCCACATGGCAGGGTACAGACCGAGGCCCATGCCGGCTGTGAGGACACGGCCCCCCTCAGTGCTGGCGGACAGGACACCAGCCCTCCACGCCTCTCGAGTCACACCCACTCCCCACCATGCAGGACACTGACAACCACTCCTCACAGGGAAACGCTGCAAACACATGGTGGACAAGTCCACACAGGGGACCCTGGACAGACCCTGAGAAGATGTTCTTTGTAATGAGACGAGATAAGCCTGCTTTTGAGGGAAATAGGGGGTAGCCCCCCGTGTTTGCAGGGTGGGTGCCCTGAGCCTTCCGAACTGTGTGCGTGTGTGACAGCGAGCGAAGCCACTACGTCACTTCCTCATACGCACTCAGAGCCGGGGGTCGGCGGGGAGACAGAGCCCGGAGTCAGACAGCCGGTCCGCAGTGGGGCACCTGATTTATTGGCGCCTCCTCTTATAAAACAGGACTTCGCCCACCACACAGGTTCCCGGAAAGATTAGACAAACACACACCGAAAGTCTGGTGCCTGGTAAGCTACCAATAAACGCCGTTCCACCATCAGGAAACGGATTTTACGACGTGAGTCAGGTGTCTCCCGAGAAGGAGCGCTGCTCTCTAGAAGTGACTGGTGGAGGCAGGGAGGGGCGACGCTGCCGAAACCGCGGAGCTTGTGTGTTTGTTCAGCAAACACGGGGAGCTCTCTGGGTCAGAGGCGGCCGCACTCCACTTCCGCCACCGCCTCGGGGCGGGTGAGGTCAACACGCTTCGCCACGGACTCGCACATCACCCACAGGGTTTCCTCTCTGCGAGCAAGAACCCAGGACCGCCGGGCACCGAGCGAATTCCGGGGGGGCCGAGTCGGGCCACGTGTGTGGGCAACCCACGCTCAGTCTCTGCCTCTCCGCCCAGTTCCGGCACCTCTGCTCCCAGGCAGCCTCCAGGCCCAGGACCCAGCCAGGGGCCTGGGGGCGGCAGAGGATGCGAGGCTGCTAACCACCTGACCTCTAACTGCAAGAGAAGGGGTCTGTGTTGGGTTCGTAGGGGTCCGTGTGTGTGGTTTGTTACCACAGCCAGGGAACCGCCCACACCCTGCTTTTAATCTGCCCCACTGCCTCCCACTGCTCAGTCCCTGGGGAGGGGCTGGGACGACGGCGCCCTTCAGTGGGGACAGATGTGCTGACACTGAACAGACGGGGTGCCAGGTGGAGGTGAAGACAGCAGGGGCACTTCCCCCAGGTGCCCTGGCTCCCCACAGGCTGATCTGCCTGGTCCCCGGGCATCTATTCCCGGGCAGCCTCCCTGGAGGCCAGACGCCCTCTGAGCGGTCCAGCAGGATCCGAGCGAAACCCTAGTGCCTTCCCTCGGCCGATACTCACCGGCATGTTTGCTTAAATGCCTACATCCCAGGACCAGACCAACCAGTGCCACAGTGCTGCCTTTGTGAGGCCACAGGGACCTGGGGTGGGGGAAGGGCAGCAGGACCAGGGCCCTGAAGGTGGCAGAGGGGCTGGAGCTGTACCCGCTGTGAGCCAAATCTCAAGGGTGCACAGGGACCCTGGGGACCCCTTCTCAAGAGTTGAAGCCTCTCCTGAAAGCCCAGGGCAGGATCTGTATGTGGCAGGTGGCGGGTCGGCCAGCCTAGGAGGCAGGTGACCCCGTCCCCTGGGGTCATCCATGCAGGGAGGGCCAGGGACGGCCTTCACGTGAGGTCACTGCTGCCAAGGGCGAGACCAAACCAGGACTGCTATCTGCAGACACGCCCAGCTCTGTCACACCCGGTCGGGCACCCTTCCGGGCACCTGCACCTCCCCCCACACAGCGCCTGCAGCCCCACCAGCCCCGCGCCCGGTGCTCTGAAGTGGGTGCCGGGTGTCCTCTGGATGGAGGGCATTTTACCTCAGCTAGAAATGCGCATGGCGGGCAGCAACCGGACCAGGTCAGGGCTCGTGTGTGCGAACCGGCACCCATGTTTCCACGTGTGCCTGTGTGTCTGAGAATGTGTGCACGTCTGTGTGTCCGTGTGTCTGCACATACATGCTTCCTGGGCCCAGGGCAGATGTAGGCCCCTACCTATGCTCCCTCACCTGTCTCCCCCACTCCACACATGCCACCGTCACCCACTTTATGGAGGAGGAGTGGGGGTACCGGGAGCTGCCCCTCCTGCTCTCCAGCACTGCTCTGTCTCTGGCCACTGGGTAGAGAGGTGGGAAAGAGACTTCCGGCTCCACGGGGCTCATGACCCAGGGACAAACTGGGTTTCTGTGCTGGGAAAGCCTGCGTCCACGCAGCCCAGGCTGCACGGGGAGCTGCCTGCAGGAGCTTCACCCTGCCACTGCGGTGCTTGAGGGTCAGCTGCCTCAGATCCACGGGCGGAGCGGAAGGTGCAGGAGGGGGCAGGAGAGGCAGGTGCGACCTGGCAGACAGGTCATGTGAGACACTCAAGCCTCTGAGGAGTGGAGCCTACAAAAAGCTTTAGCACCAAAACTGAAGAGAAAAGCCAGGAAAGTGCCGCAGAGTGTAAATTAGCAGGCGCAGATGTGGGAGACGTGGGAGAAAAGGGGCCTGTGTGGGTATCCGCCCCCAGCCTTGGAGAGCCCAGAGCCTGGAGGAAAGGACGTTTCCCCGGCAGACGCAGGCCAGGAGGGTGGGGGCCTCTCCGTCACAGTGACGGCCAAGCCCTGCCTTAGGTGGACAGATGCTGCCGAGCATCCCGGGGCCTCGTGGTCACTGACCGAGCTGCCCTGGGGAACCGAGCTCCGTCTTGGGCATCAGCTCCCCGCAGCTCAGCACAGGGCCCGGCAAGCTCCTGCCTCCGTCTGAGATGAGGAAGCCTCTCCCCTCAACAGGCGCCATCACGGCCTCTTAAAACTAACTTCACATGCTCACATGTTTCCACTTTCCCACTTTGGAGAAAAGGGGCTTCCAAGCCTCATGAAGAAGTCTTCAGACTGAAGATTAGGGAGGGGTTTCTCATCTGCTCTCCCCACGAGGGTTCCTGGTGGTCTGCTGAGATACTATTAGTCATTCCCCCAAGGATGGTGGAGTTCTGTGGCTGATTTCCTGAAAGTTACTGTAAACATTTACTTATCCAGAGAAAGTCTTTCTGATTGCTATTTACGGCGAGAAATACCTACGCAGCTTCCAGGGCACTGACTAAGCCCCACGCACGCCCCTCCGAACGCTGGGGCGCCGCTTCTGGCACACAGCTGGTCGAAAGTTCCAGCTGATTCACGGAAGGTCAGTGAGGGCAGAAAAGAAAGTTCAGGTAATCCATTTTCCTTCATCTTGAAAAGGCAGCAAGTCGCTAACCTCATCTGCCTTTATGACGCATGTTTATGAACAGAAACCAAAGATTGTAACGACTGGAAAATTCAAAACTGGGCTCCCTGATGTCATGGGCTGGTGCCGCCCCATAAAGCTCACTCAGCGCGCGCAGAGTGGCTACGAGTGAGCTTTGAGCCCAGCCTGGGTTTCCAGTCGAGCTTGTGCATGTGGAGACAGCAGGGAAGCTCCTGGGTCTGCAATAGCCAGGAAGAAGGGGCTGCTGCGTCCCTGGGGGCTGAGGAGACGGCCGTCTCTGACCACAGCCCTCTCGGCACACTTCAGAGAGTGCCAGTGAGACACACAGTGTGGCTCACTCACCGTGCGAGGGGTGCAGGGTGCATCTCTGTTCTGACCAGCTGCTAGGATTGGTGGCAAACTACTTATACTCTGTGCCTCAGTTTCACCGTCTTCAAAATCAGAGTGTCAGACCAGGCAGGGCCTTCCTGTCCAGCCCTGTGGTGCCCGGAGCCAGACCCTGGACTATATGGTCTCCGAGGGCGGGGCAGGGCACAGGAAATACAGCATCAGGAGAACCGACCTTTGTGAACGTCTAACTCCAGGGCCTGCAGGCCAGAGGCTGTGTGGGGCACGGGCCTCCCAGGCCCGCCTCTGAAAACAGTGTGCTCAATGCTGGACCCAAGGCCTGAGCCTCGGCTCCCCAGGGGTAAAACGGGGGCACCACTCTTGTGCCACTCTTACCATTCTCCCCGGCGTCCCACAGCAGAGGGGGGTGGAAGCACAGTGCAGGGATGAGCAGAGGGACACAGCCATGGTTCCAGGGCAGGGTGCGGCAGCCCCCCTCCCTCCTCCCCGGTTACTGGAGCATCTGTGCCCTCCCAGGCTTTGCCCTGGTCCTTCCCACCCTCCACAACGCCTGCCTGAAAGGGTCTCTGCAGACCCACAGCTCCTGGGGCTGGAGAGGGTCCAGCCTCCTCCTGCGCACGCAGCACCTTTGTGCCCCCCACAGCGTATCAGCTTTGGGGGAACAGCATCATATGCTGCATACCAGGACTCAGGTTCCCCAGGGAAGAAAACAACTTTTTTCTTAAAGAGACAAAAGCCACCTAAACTCACCATGCTGAACAGACTTCCAACACCTTTCAAGGGCCTCTTAGTGACAGTCGAGAACAGAAAAACTAAACAAGTTGTCTCCTAAGTTCTACTCATCATCCCTTGCTTTCTATTGGACGCAGGAAGGGGGGCGCGATTCAGCAGGAATTCCAGGGAGACCCAGCCCCTCCTCCTCTCACCCTCCACGAAAAAGACCCCAGGAGGACATCTGTCCTTTTCCTGCCCAGGGCACGGGTGCCACAGGGTTCCCCACCACGAATCCCTGGGAGGAAGAGGCGGGAGTCCCAGGGCTGCGGACCTGGAGCAGGAGGAGCTGCCCAGGTGGGAGAGGGCGGCGGGCAGTCGGCGCCACGCCAGAGCTCCTGTCCTCGGAGGGCAACGTGCCCAGCTGCAGGCAGCCCCCCCAAAGCACCTGGCCCTGATGCTAAGAGGCGGGTTCTAGAATGGGGGGAGGGGCCAGGGACGGAGGTCCGGGTCTCAGCAGAGTTGGAGAGGGGGGCGGAGAGGGGGTGGGGGGGAGGGGGGCGGTTGGCTCCCAAGCCAGAAAAGGGACCCAGCGGAGAAGAGCCTTCCTGTTCGTAGAGAGAGAAGGCGGAGAGAGGGGTCAGAAAGGGGCGCCGGGTCCAGCCGAGACAGGGCGGGAAGGGGGAGCGCGTACCCGACCCGGGAGGAGAGAGGAAGGGAGGAAGAAGGGGTTGCAGTCGCTCCCCCAGGACCGACGCCGGGCCGGCTCCCCCGGCCACCCCCCACCCCAGCGCCGCCCGAGCGCCCGGCCACACCCCCGCCGGCCTCACCCGCCGCGCCGGGCTCCAGCCGCGCGCCGACCGAGCCGTCCCTGCGCAGGAGGATGTCCGCGGTGTCCCGGATGCGGCGCCGGCCGCCCGGCGCGCCCCGCAGCCCGCGGCAGCACTGGAAGCACACGGCCCACGCCTGCTCCTCGTTGATGGGCTGCTCGTACGCCTTCAGCACCTCCTCCAGGGACAGCTCCCACGGCTCCGGCTGCCCGCCGCCCGCCGCCCGCTCCCCGGCCGCCGCGCCCGCGCTGCAGCCGCCGGCCCGGGCCATGGCCGCCCCATCATCGCCCGCTGCGCGCCCAGCCGGTTTCCATAACAGCCGCGCTGGGGCAGCCGACGCACCCGCGGAGCGCGGGGGGCGGGTCCCGCGCCTCCGGCCGCTGCTTTGTCATCCTCGGCGGCCCCGCCCCGAGCGCGCGGCGCAGGTGAGCGCGGGGAGGGAGCTCCCCGGCTGGGAGGGGCGCCCGGCCGCGGGGTGCTGGGCCGGCGGGGCGAAGAGCCGCAGCAGAGGGCTAGAAACGGAGGAGGCCGGGGCCTGGGGGGCGCAGGGTCGGGCCGAGGGGGATGCGCGCGCCCAGACGCGGGTCTGTCCGCCCCGGAGATCCCGGGAAACCCAGACGGCGGGCGCCCACGCCCTGCCCTTCCGCACGTACGGAGGCCGCCTCCTAGCCCAGACCACAGTGCAGTGACAGCGCGGCCTCCGCACGCCGGGCGCGGGAATGCGGGAGGGAGCCTGGAGGACCGTGACCCCCACCCCCGCGCGCGCGTGCACACACACAAGATGCCCGCAGCGGCCTCTGTGGAGGTTACTGTAGGGCGATGGGGGCGAGGGAGACCTCACGGGCAAAGCACTTAATGAATGACCCTTTTCAGCAGGACAAGTGCCTGCGTTAAATGCTCCACTGTCTCCAGGAAAAATGAACGGCGTCTCAGCTCACCCGTGGGCGAGCCGCACCCCTTTCGACGGTGCTTGTGCCTTCATCTCCCGCCAGCTCCCTGGCCCCGTGGGAGCGTGGCATGCTGGCACCCCAGCGACTTTATCTGGGCTAACCCGAGACCCCTTCAGCCACAGTGTCACGTGGTCAGAGTAACAGCTAAGTGCAACGGGAGAATTAATGGCCACCAGGCCCCAGCCTGGACTCCCTCCACAGTGCACGCAGATTCCCGGAGGTTTCTCCCTGGCTGGGGTGAGCCCGGGGTTCCGAAGTTCCCCGAGACTTTGAGCGCCCGCGACGCGGTGATTTCACCTCATTTTAAGGAGACTTGGGGCAGGCTGTCACCTGGAGTCCTCTGGGTGTTCAGTCTTCAAACAAAAAGGAGTTTGACAAAGACAGACTGTGTTCAGAGGCTCCGCATTCGGTAGCTGGGAAACTTTCGGCTCTCCAGGCTTATGCACCGAAAACGACAGTGTTGGCACTTTGGCGATGGGGCTCATGGGGCGTATGCTGAGTGAATGGTGAAAAGCAGCTGGGACGCAGGTGACTCTCCTGCCTAATCTCTCACACACACACACTCACACACACACGGTTGTCGGCAGACAGGAGAGAGACACTTCAAGGTCTGCCTTAGAGTGGCAGTGGTTTAAGGAAAGTGCCCCCGGACTCTCACCGCAGTGCCTGGTGTGTGTCTTGTGGGGCACTGTCCTCCCCTCACCCCCGCACCGTGAGCTTGCTCCCAACAAGCCCAGGCGATGGTCAGACTCCGTGGGAATGACGACTTCCATCGGCAGCGCCTGTGGTGGGGGGCGACGCTCCTAGCTGAGGCCCGGCCACCCCTGCCCCTCCCCTCCTGGGTATCCGGAGCACCTCAGGCCGGGCACCCCGGCCACAGGGCAGTGACTGGACAGAGGAGGTGGCAGTTGCCCTGCTTGGAAGCTGGTTGGGTGAGAGCAAAAGGCACCTCCCCTTCAGACCCGGGTTTCGATACCAAAACCAAACACGAACAAAAAAAGAAGTACCTCCCCGCCTTCCAAGGGCCTCAAACTCCCTGACCACGTGGCTTAGGATCTCATTTGATGAGCAGGCACCTGGCTAAGGGACTCGTGACAACCAACACCTGCTGAACCAGCGGCCCTGGCGGTCACTTGTGTAAGGGTGCAATACCAGTTATGGTCTGGCATCGATCATCTAAGTTTTTTAAAATATTTTTTTTACTTTTTTTTTTAGTTTATTCAGTACAGTTTCTATCCTTTATTCCCATTCCAGCCCACCCACTCATCCCTCCCCTTAGGTTTTTAAAAATATTTTTAAAGATTTTATTTATTTATTTTTAGAGAGGGGGGAGGGAGGAAGAAAAAAGAGAAAGAGAAACATCAGTGTGTTGTTGCCTCTCGCATGGCCCCCACTGAGGACCCAGCCCACAACCCAGGCATGTGCCTTGACAGGGAATTGAACCAGAGACCCTTCAGCTCTCAGCCCGTGCTCAATCCACTGAGCCACACCAGCCAGAGCCAATCATTTAAATTTTTTAAAATTAGGTTTTACTTATCTCTTGGCGTCTGAAGCTTTGCCCCTCCGGCCGTGACCAAAGTGAGGGAGCAGAAGCAACAGTCACCTCTCCAGGTGCCCCTAGAAACGTGTCTTTTCCTCCCAGGTCACTTACCACACATCTCCCCCCCAAAAAAGGATCACATGAGACCTAGAAATGGCCCCAAAAGGTGAGAAATCAGCCCAATGAGGCCTCCGGGGGTGGTGGTGGCAGAGAAAGGGACCCCAGCTTTGTAGCCTGGACACCTCTGGGGGAGACACCCGGTTGGGCTGCCTCTGACAACCGGGGCTCCCAGGCCCGGGCCGGTTGGTGGGAGCCTTGGGGACAGTGGTAGGTGCCATGCTTTAGTCACCAGACAAGTCAGGAGAATTATTTCCTGCCCGCGGCTGGGCCCCGAGTGGTGCCCACACTGTTTATTCACCAGGCTGAGGGCTCTGCCATGAGCTGCTCACACTGGGGAGTGGTCGTCATCTGGGCCGCACAGAAAGGGAAGCTTCTGACGTGGGAGCACAGCGCAGGCGCCTGGTGGGGGGCAGGGGGTTTGTCCGCGTCGAAAGTGGCAGTAGGGTTAAAACACTTCGCCATTTGTCCCAGGAGTGTGATCGGAATCGGAGATATGCTCGCTCCTCCATAATTTGAACTTGCCACTTGGGTTTTAGGAATAAGCTGTGTCCTCCCGGCCATTACAAAAGGCCTGGTAGAATCGATCGAGGTCAATCATTAACTCAGCTTGGAAAGCCATGGACCAAGGTCATTTCCACCCACACCTGCTCCTAAAGACGTGTTCTTTATACTTCACTCCCCGCACAGGAGGAAGTCCCAGGGGCGCACATTACCCCTCACTGTTAGGGCCGCGCTTGGGGAGCATTTAGTGCTCAGGGTGCGGGAGTCACTTCATCAGGTCGGCACGTCAGCTCCCAGGTGTTCGTCCTGGGCTGCAGGCCGTCCGCGCCCACGAGCTCGCTGAGCACCGGACGTGGACGCCTCAGGCTGGTTGGATAGACCAACTGGCACCCTCCCCCCACCCTGTTCTTCGGGGAAACAGTGTGCCGAGCACCTTCCCTACAGGCGGGTGAGGGTCCCAACAGGTGCTGATGTGGAGGGGACCCCACTGGTTGTTTCTCCTGTTCTCTGTGGGGTTTGGCGGGAGCTGTGACCGGTCCTCATCTTGGCAATGCAATGGGAGCGGCGAGCGGGTCCTGGCTGCCCTTGGCCAGGGGTGGAAACGCGCCAGGGACCAGACCTCTGAGCCTCTTTGCAGACGTGGGAGGTGGAGGACCCTAATTTTAGGCTCCTGGAGGCTGAGAGGACAAGTTCCAGCTGGGTCCCCAGGAGCTCCGGGCAGCACTTGCATAATTCCAGGGGTGGGGTGGGTGAGTGCAGAGCTCCAGGGCGGGGGGGGGGGGCATGCAGGGAGGACACCATGTTTATTGAGACAAAGGTCACAGTGAGTCACGTACATACACGATCGGGTGCAAGGTCAAAGACAGTCCGAGATGAGAGGCCGTGGATTCCGCTGGCTGCAGGCAGACTGCTTGGCTGTGGAGACGGCAGTGCCAGGCTCTGGTCCCCTCACTGATTCCACTTCAGAGGGAAAAACAGGTCGGCTTCCCCCAGGGGACCTGTGCGCAGTGAGCAGCCAGGCCCCTGGTGCCAGGACGCAGAGGCCCCTGAATGCCCTCTTTGTCTGGCTCCTTGCAGCCAGGCCGGGCTCAGGGGTCCGGAGGAAAAGCTGAAATGTGAGAGGCCGGGGTTTTGTGCTTTAGGTTTATTTTGGGAGAACGATAAAGGCTGTGAATCCCAAGGGTGCTCCCAGAGCCAGGCCGTGCCTGAGGGCTGAATGGGAGCCCAGAGCAGCTCCCAGGGAAGGGCCCGGGATGCTCGCTGCAGGCTTCTAGGCTGGCGGAGAAGGTGAGGCGGGACTGGGCTTCCAGAGCTCAGCACTGGACTCTGAGGTCCCAGGGCCAGGCCGGGGTGACGAGAGGAAACCCTGGATGTGGGGCTGTCCTGTGTGGGGCAGGCCCGGAAGAGGGGGGCTTAGGGCAGTTAGCTGCTCACCCTGGAGTTCCTGATCGGGAGTCTAGGAGATACCGGAGGACCTGGTTTGCATCCCATGGAAGACACTGGAGGTCATTTACAAAGTGCGAATGTGTTTTTCCTGTTTGCAGCAGGGAAAGCAGGGTGGGGCACTTCCCAGGTGCGTGGCTCACCCACCAGCTATAAGGGCTGCTCCCAGTCCCCGCCCCCCCCCCAGCCTGCAGTGAAGCCAGTTCACAGCACAGCTGACGCCTCTGTAAAATTGTAGAAATAGCAACCAGTCCATGTTGGCTGATTTGACGAGGTTTGAGGTTTACACACTGGCCCCAGACAGTCCCTATCACTTGGTCCACTCACTACAAACTCACACGTCCGCTTGTCACACAGAGCGGGCACACTGTCCACCCTGTCCTGTGCTCTGCTCCTCACTCTTCAGCTGGTGGGATCCTGGCATCAGCGTGTGTGCGGCTTCAGTGTCCTGCTGGTGGCCACGTCGGCGCGGCCCCCGAGGACAGGGTCTTATTGGCGCAATGGCTGCTGTCCCAAGCACCTTGGGCCCTGGAGAGAAGCGTGGACATCGACCCTCTACAGGTGGGCAGTGTGGATTCTAAGAAACAGACGCGCTGGGTCCAACGGCCCTGCATGCGGGCTGTGCCCACCCACGCGATCCCAGAGCTCTTCGATGCTTTTTTAACTTCCTCTTTGTTTTCAGTCTGGGTAACTCCTGTTTCACTCAGCCTACGATGAAGGCTTTCTTCATCTCTGTCGCCGTACTCTTGTGTCTCATGATTCTACTCTGTCTGTCTGGGGTCTTTTCTACCGGAGACGTCGGCATATTAATCATGGTTGTTCCAACATCTCGGGCACACCTGGGGCTGGTCCTGTTACTTGCCTTGTCTTTTAAGAGTGCGTTGATTTGGCCCTGTCTGGGTAACTCAGTTTTTTGGAGCATTGTCCTGATACATCAAGGTTGTGGATTCGGGGGTTTGATCCCCACTGGTGGGAGGCATCCAAGAGCCAACCAATGAATGCATGAATAAGTGGAACAACAAATTGATGTTTGTCTGTCTGAACATCAATAAAAGTAAATAAAAACGGTTTTAAAAAGAGCGGGTTGATTTTTTTCTTGTGCTTTTTGTTTCTCTCATAATTTTTGATTGAATGTGAAACATGTGTGGGCTAGAGGGGTCCCAGACCAGCTGTGTTTCTGCATCTTGTATGCAGAGTGCGTCCTGCCCCCCACCCCACAGTGGTAGGGGACCCTGAGCTCCAGCCTGTTTCCCCAAAAGGTCTCACCCAGCACAGGGTCACCTGCCCAGGTGACATGTTTGGTGATGCTCATTGCTGGGCATCCTCGCTCCCTCTTCCTTGGAAGCAGCACAGTAGGGATTGTGATGATAGACCATGACAGCAAGCTCTGGGAGGTGTGAGCACGTGGGGCTGGCTCCTGGAACCAGCTGCCCACCCCCCAGTGGCTCCATCTGGAATTTGACACGTCCAGATTCTGGCCCTGGTCTTCCCTGGCTTCCTTCTCTGCAGCCCCTTCCGGGCGTCTCCCTCAGGACTGACACCCCCCTTCCACTGGCTCAGGCTCAGAAACCCTGGACTCTCTCTCACCTGGCAGGTAAGCCTTCAATGTAGGAACAGACCACCGGACCACGTCTCTTCACCTGCATGACACCCCTCTGGGCTGAGCTTCCCGCCCCCCTGTCTTTTCCCCGATAGTTGCCCGAGTCCATCTGACTGGCCTCCAGGCCCTGCCCCTGCCTCCTGCGGTCTCTTCCCAACAAGGTGCATGATGCGGGCATGCACCCTCCAGGGGCCCGGCTCCCTGGGCACCGGAGCCGAGGTCTTCACGACGCTTACAAGGTCCACGTGGACGCCCGCCTTTCCTCCTGCCCCCATCTTAATAACCGGACCTTCTTTATCTTTCTCAGTGCACTAACCACACTATTACAACTCATTGCCCACCTCCTCCCACTAGGCCCTGAGCCACCACCCGCAGGGACTGGGGCAGCTTTTCTCGCTGGTGCGTCCCCAGGGCCCAGACAGTGGTGACCCCATGCTCTTCGACTCTCTCAGAGAATCCACCACCTCAGATGACACCATTTGGTGGCTTAAAACAACAGAAATTTATTTTCTTATACTTCTGGAGACCAGGGTCTGAGATCGAGTTTCAGGTGGTGTGAGTAAGGCAGGACGGCACTCCCCGCAGAGGCTCCGGGGGGAGGGACGCTCCTGCCCCTTGCAGGCTGTGGGGCTCCAGGTGTCCTGGGCTGGCACTGCGCCACACCAGCCTTCTCTCCCCTGTCATCTTCTTTCTGCCTCTGATGACTCTTGTCAATGGATTAGGGCCCACCCAGATCATCCAGGGTGATCTCATCTCAAAACCCCAGGTCCACACTTGATTTCCTCTGCAAAGCCCCTGTTTGCAGGTGAAGTGGCCACAGAGGTCTGGGTTAGGACATGACAACGCCTTTCTGCGGCCACCACTCAGCCCTGCGGTGGGCGGGGCAAAGCTGCCGCACCTCGGTGGGAATCGAGGCCACGCACCGAACTGTAGCAGTAACACTGCACTCAATGCAAAGGAAGAGAAAGGGGGAGGAGACAGGAAAGCCAGTTATAAAGCGTTTCCTTGATGGAGAAACACAATCATTACTGTCATCAGAACTTGACCCTTAAGTCCTCCAACACATGTGTTTTTAATATTCTGGAATCAGGGTTTCACGAGGGGTCTGCCCCCGGGACCAACGACCTTGGCCATGAGAACAGGGCTGGGCCGGGACACAGCACTTCTCAACCTGCACGCCTGTATGCTCACTAGTAAAGGTCCTGTGAGCCAAAAAATTAGAGAGTGGCCCCGGCTGGTGTGGCTCACTGGACTGAGTGCCGGCCTGCAAACCAGAGGGTTGCCGGTCGGATTGCCAGTCAGGGCACACGCCTGGGTTGTGGGCCAGGTCCCCATTCAGGGGTGCACGAGAGGCATCCACGTATCCATGTGTGTTTTCCCCTTTCTCCCTCTCTTCCCCTCTCAAATAAATAAAGTCTTAAAAAATTAAAGAGCAAATATTAATGTGTGTGTGGTCTTGACCCAGCTATCCCATGACTTGTAATTCATCCTAGGGCAATAAAGACAAGTGTGCAGTCTCAAAGTTGGCACATTTCAAGGGAGTCTGGCTTCCCAAGGGGAGCAGGAGGGGATGACTCATGCTCAGCAACAGGCTGGTTCCGCCACAGGAGCATCTCCATGGGGCTCAGGGAGGCAATTAAAAAGGCTTCAGGAGAATGGGATTGCTCCATTGCCAGAGATGCCCGTGACTCATTGTAGACAAAAAACATGATTATATTGTGGCAGCTTAAAAAATTGCCAAGGAGAAAGCCTGAAAACATGCACAGTAAAATATCAGTGGAAGTTGTTTCTGGGTGTGATGTTCGGCAAATCGGTGCTTTTCTGTACCTTTAATTTTAGTTGTCATTCAGCGTGTGTTTCTACTTCGGTAATGGGGAGAAAGTCCTTCCCATGTTTGAAACAAAGGTCTCAGTCCTCCCTTCTGTGCCGAAGTGAGTCAGGGTGGTCCTGTCATGGTGGTGGGGGCAGTTTTTGTGCTTGGAAGGGCCCCACCTTCTGGACCTGGCGGGAGGGGGCACTTTTGATAACCAAGCCAGGCTCTCTCCTCACACAGGCCTGAGGCAGTATTCGATGTTTTTATTTTAATCTTTTTTTTCTATTGATTTTTTAAAAACTTTTTTGGCGCAAGAGAGACAGAAACATCGATTTGTTGTTCCAATGTTATTTTTGCATCATTGGTTGGTGCTTGTCTGTGCCCTGACCTGGGATCGAACCTGCAACCTTGCCATGTCTGGACGATGCTCTAACCACCTGAGCCATGCAGCCGGCCGTCTTTGGTGTTTTGAATGCTTTCTGCTGCTGAATCAGCCCCCTTCTTTATTTTGGGTCTTTCTAGCTAAATTCTCTTTGAAGTGCGAAACAGTTCCTTGGCTACCTGCCACCGTGGTCCCACCTACTGGCAGGTGACTGATTCTGCTTTCTCTAAGAGCTCAAAGTCCAGCTGGGCCTCCTTGTCCCTCTCAAGACAGTGGCTGTGACAGGGCACAGAAAGGAAGGTAGTGAGAAGGACAAATCTCTCCCGCCTCACCCCTGACTTGACTCAGCTTTACTGGGGGGCCCTTCAAGCCATTCCCGAGCTCGCTGCCCCCTCCCATGGGCAGCCTCCCGGCATCTGTCTGCACAGCAGGGGACGGGGGCATCAGGACTTTCATGTCCCTGCTTCTCCATTTGCCACTGCCACTGATGGGTGACTTTGCTGGGAAGAGCAGAGGGCAGTGGGGTTAAGTGAATTGTGTGCCTGTGTGTGCACGTGCCCACTCACGCTGAGCTTCGTGGTGTGGCTTCGTGGCTTTGTCTAATTGAGATTTGTGGCAGCCACTACACAAGGACGGCAGCACAGAGTCCCCGCTCCTGCCCACGCCCCTCCTCGCCACGTCCCACACCCTCCACCTCCGTTTCGCAGACTGCGGCAGGAATGGGGGCAGCCCCAGCATTCCCTGGGAAGGGGGCCTGGCAGCACAGGTGTTGGCTGCTGCCAGACGGTGGGCTGTCCAGATGTTGCCCTTGGGGAAGGAGCAGTTAGGTGAAAGAGGGTGTCCCCTCACTATTGCGTCACCTCGGTGGCTCTCAGCCAGCCCTGGGCTCCAGATGAAACACTAAAGGTCACTCTTGATCCGGGACCCAGTGCTCTGGACTTTCATGCACAAGTCCCCGGGAAACTTTCCAGCACCTGTCAGGCTGGCTTTACAACTGGAGACACTGAGGCTGGAAGGTTTTCTTTGTCGTGTTTTTCTCCTGAGCAGTCCGGGTGCTTGTGGCAGAGGGTCTCAGGAGTTCCACCCCTCTGACTCCAGGGCCTCACTTCCAGAGGACGCGGTCACACCATAGCTCCAAGCACCTTTGGCCGCCTCTCCCTACAACGCAACCTCTAAGGGTAGAAATGCGGAACGTTGGTGTTCTTACAGCAAACCAAACGTGGGCACTGGCGCCAAGCACGGGCCTGCCAGCCCAGCTTCGGGGGGGGTCCCCCCAGTGTGCACAGAGCCCGGCGGATGAGCGGGGTGGCTGGTGTGTGGCCCTCGGGTCTGCACCTCTGGGTCTCTGAGCACAGCGTTCCTCCGCGCTGGACGGGTGCTGGCGGGTTTTATGAAGCTCTTTTATAACTTCACTGGGTTGGGGAGATTTGTGTCTACGCTCTGGAATTTGGCAAGCTTCAGGAGAATGCAAGTCTGATTTGATTGCTAATTAAAGTAATTAAAGTAATCAGGGCTTGGTCCCAGTCGGCAGCTTGAGGAAGAGAAGAGAGAAAAGCTTTTCTCAGAGTGACTCACGGCCCAATGGAAACAGTATTCTCTAAAACTTAATAGTCTCCCCCCTCAAATAACCTGAAAGGTGCCGAAGACGGGCAGCTCGGGCGAGGTCTGAGTTCTCTGCCGGAGGCACAGCACCACCAGCAGAGTGGGAGCGGGGAGGGCAGAGCTGATGGACAGCATCCCTAACGGGGCCCTCAGGGCTGCCTGGAGAGCTGCTGCCTGTCTGTTGGCTGTGGTTTCCTGGTCACCCGGTCACCGTGGAGTGCGAGGCACTGAGAGGATCCTCATGCGGACTTCAGGGGTTCTGACTTGGTGTCCACGCCCCACCCCTGGCCCTGTGTTTTTCAGCCACAAACAAGAGCATGGTTGTGCTGGGTGCGGCCTGAGTGGTCGGCATGGCCCGGGGGTGGGCAGACGGTCCAGAGGGCCAGAGAAGGGGCACGTGTACCAGGCACAGGACGAGCATCGTGGAGGGAAGACCCCTGAGTGCTCAGAGCCACTGGGGGTGGGGGTGCATGTGGAGCCTCCTAGTGGCCTCTCCTGCCCCCAGGGCTTTGAAGAGCATCCCCAAGGCACCTGCTTTTATGGATTTTCGAGATATGAAAGGCTTTTAGTCACTTTCCAACCGCAGGGCATGGGAGTCAGAGTCTGTAAGAGACTCACCCTTATCCCCAGTATTTCCTGGCACCTCAGATAATGCCAAGGAAAAATTCTTCCTGTTCTTTCCTGGTTCTTGCCCATTTCCATGTACAGAGTATCATGAAATAAGGGCCATCCTGTGCGGGGCAGAGGGTCAGGAAGAGATGAGGGCAGATGCGGCAGAGGCAGGAGGAAAACCTGGATGCTGAGACTGAGTGGGAAGGTGATTTGACTCTTTCAACCCCTGTGAGATAATGGAGATATATGTTGGTCTCTGCCTCACCCCCACTCTCCAGGACAGGGCAGGCATGGGGGGCTGGAAGCGGAGTTGACGACGGATCGTGCCCACATGAAGAAGCCTCTATTAAATCCAAACTTTCGGGGCTGCGGGGAGCTCCCAGATCGGGGAACACATCCATCCCAGCTTTTTGGAGACAAAGGTTCCAGCACTCGTGACCCTCCTAGACCTCAGCCTGTATCCTTAGCATATCCTTTAAAAAACTAGTAAATGTTTCCTTGAATTCTGTGCGCTGCTCAGCAATTTAAGTGAACCTGCGGAGGGGGTTTAGAGAAGCCCCAATTTGTTGCCAAATTGGGCAGGGGTTGTGGATAATCTGGGGCTATAACTCAGCATTGGTGCCTGAAATGAAGGCTGTCTTGGGGGATCTGTCTCTGTGAAGAAGGCGGCAGAATTGAGTTGAACTGCAGGACACCCAGCTGGTGTCAGCGCTGCTTGTCATGGGGTAAAACCTCCACATATTTGGCGACCAGAAGGGTCAGACGTGGTGTCCTGTGTGAAAGTTAAGGAAGCACAGGAGACAGACTCATGTAGGCGGGAAGAACAGGCGCTTCTCCTACTCAGGAAACTGGGTTGTGCTTCTAATTCGCCCCTCGGAAGGGCCAGGGGACTCAGGACGCCTTCCTCACGGCTTCCACACGGCTTCCACCGGCTTGTCCTGTCATGCATGTGTAGAAGTGGTACATGGTACAACCTAAGGAGCTCTTTCCGTCTGCGGTGATGAGAAAGCCCGTGTCCTTATCTGACGGGCTTCCTACAGTTCATCCTCAGCCCCAGGGCCTGGGAGCCAGGCCGCCCGCTCCCCTTGCCCAGCGGCTGGTTGGTCAGCGAAGCTCCATGGCCCTCGGCCTGCTGCTGCTCCCCAGCCCCAGGCGGGGTGTGAACTGGGCTTGGTGGCCTCAGCTCTTCTCACCGTGAGCTGCCCTCACTTTGTGTTTTAAGAAAATGTCTTGAATGCTTTGATGGTCACAAGAGGAGATACAGGAGGCTCAGGGGAGCAAAGTTCACTGCACTGATGAGTCTTAGGGCCTCAGGGGGCAGCGCCAGGGTGGCTAGGAGGTGGAAGACAGGAATGAGGGGAAGGCTAAGGTCGTTGCCTTTGTTGGGGTTTCCACGGCAAAGGCAAGGCTGGGCAGGGAAAACTGCCGGGACTCGCTACTTCCACGATGTCTGGCACCAGGCCCGGCGGTGACTGAGGCAGAGCACTGTCGCCTCCTGGGTTTGAAGCCCAAATGGAGCAGGTCTGGCTCCCCAGCCCTTTGCTGTCGCTAAGAATCGGCTAGCCCGGTACAGGCAGTCTCTCCCTAGTTTAAGCTTTTTAAGATGTAAAACCATAATACAATATCCAGAAAATAAAACACAAGCATATAAAAATATTAAATACAAACTGTATTTGTAGAGTGGAATACTACACAACCAGAAACATGGGTGAGCTTCAGCTCCGCACACGTAAACGGGAAAGACACCAGCCACTGAAGCCTCCAGCCGGGCTCCCCGCCGGGAGAGGGCTTCTCACCAGCAGTTCTGAGCCCTGTGTTTGCAGCTGGAGGTCGGCGCTGTGCTATCATTGGGGAGTCGAAACCGTGTGGTCACCGAAACGTAAAGTCAAGTGACATTGTGTTTAGTTCCTTGGTGTCACTGGCCGCCTCACGAGCTACCGTCTTGGGTGGAGGGGACACAGGCTAGGTCTGTCCTGCAAGGACCGGGACCAGGCAGCGCCCGCGGGCTGATTTCCCCGTTTACACTTATGGTCTGCAGGACGTTGCCCACGGTTTTTGGTGTCTTTCTGGATTTGGGTTTGGCCGGTTGCTTCTTCATGACCAGTTGCGCGTCATTGTTGGCCGGAATAATGCGTGATGCGTGCCGCATTTTTCTTGCAGGTGATGCCGTTTTGAATCCGTCCCACTAAACACCAACTCCAAGCCCAGCTCCACCTCGCCCAGGTAGCTGTCATTTCTTCCCTCCTGCCACCACCAAGATGGCTGCTGTACTAGGTCTAGCCCCTGCGAGGGCGTGGTCGGGCAGCGGCCAGCCAATGGGAAGGCAGCGCGGGCCTCCAGCCAATGGGAAGGCAGCGCGGGCCGGACGCGTGGAGCCGCCACGGAGTGCAGTGCTCACGCCATGTCTGGCTCCAGCGCGCTGGACACCGCCACGGACCCCGGGCCCCGGGGCCGCAGGAGGACGTGGGCCGAGTTGCTGGGTACGTGGGCGCGAGGACCCGCACTGGGCCCCTCCCCGGGCCCCTTCCCGCCCGACCCTCCCGAGCTGGGGAGGCCAGGGTACTCCCCCGCGCTGGCTGCTTTGAGCAGAGGTCTCGACCCCTGACCCTGTACCCCGAACTCCGGCCCCTCCCCGGGTCGCCTTGTGTCAGACGTAGGGTTGGGAAAGGCAGCCTTGAGAAGGGGGCGCGGTCTCCTGCACGGCCTGGGATCGCGGGTAGCAGCGGCCCGTGGACTTGGGCCCTCTGTGGGCGTCGGCCGCTCGGTCTCGGTGGGCCCGGGGTCAGGCTCGGGCGGGGGGCTGTGTCGCCAGGGCCCGCTGCTGGGTTCCTGACTGGTGCTCCCTTCGTCCGACTCGGCCCCCAGCGGGCAGGGTCAGGAGGCAGAAGCCCGGCGCTGAGCGGGCACAGCAGATCCGGGCGGCCGCCATGCAGCTCCTGAGGCGCCACCTGAACCTGGGCCACCTTCTGCTGGAGGTAAGCGGCCCGGCCCGTGCGGCGGACCGGCTGCGTCCCTGCGGGGCCGGAGGGTCGGGGGCGCCCGCTGCGTGCTGACGGGTGAGGAGCCATGGGGGCGCGCTCACCTTCTGGAGGTGGAGCTGCCCTGCGCTGCCCGGTCTGTGCCGCTTCCAGGTGGGAGGCCCGCTGCCTGCGAAGCTGCGCCCCAGCGCCTGGCCGGACCTGCGGTCGGACTGCGGAGACCCCGGAGCCCTGATCCGTGAGTCACAGCCCCCGGACCCGCCCCTGTCTTCCATCTCGTCTTTGACGCTGAAGTGATTATAGAAAAACAGGAATTCACAAAGAGGCTACTGTAGTTCTTACTGTGCTCCTTTGAAAAAGTTGGTAAAACTCAAAAAAACTTTTAACTGATTTTTTGAGAGGCATCAACTTGTTGTTCTATTTATGCGTTCACTGGTTGACTCTTGTATGTGCCCTGGCCCGGGATTGAACCCGCAACCTTGGCGGACCTGGATGCTGCTCTAACCACCGAGCACCGTCCAGGGCGATAAAGTTCCCCGTCAGAGTGCAACTGCCGGCCCGCCTGTGTCAGCCAAGCACACGTGTAGGTGTGCAGCTGCAGCCTGCAGGCGCTCTGGCAGCTGCTTCCACCCCAGGTGGCCTTCACCCGCACCTGTTTCCCTGGACGTCAGTTCCTCCCCCGCAGGCTGCGCTCTGCACGCTGCAGCGGGGGAGACTGGAGGCTGCAGACTGCGCGCGTCTGTTTTCGGTCGCAGTGTGTCCCCCGCACTTTGTGACTTTGTGTTGTCTGTAGGCTCCGCTCTGCGGGACCAGGCCTCGAGGCTGGGGGTTCCGGTGGCAGTCCTGGCCGGCCAGACGGTGGCCTCGGGCCTCGCGCAGGTCTGCAGTGCGCATGCCGAGCCCTCCCGCGGGGTGCTGCTGGACTCGGAGCAGAGAGTAAGGCGCCGCGCTGCTCTTCTAAGCTGTTGGGGAAAGTGGGACATTTCTTTACTGTTGTTCCAGATGTTTGCCATTTTTACAAAAGACTTCTCTTTTCAGAAGAAACTGTCTTCCTTGTTGGAGATCACTGGGCATTTATTGGAGCACAGCATGTTCTCCCGTCTCTCCTTCTGTCAGGAACTGTGGAAAGCACAGGTAAGCCTGAGGTTGCAGCTCTGACTCCGGGGCTCTTCCAGTCAGGGTCCTGTTGTTTGTGGGGAGCCACCAGGACCCCCACATTTCTTTGAGAAGAAAGCCTTCCCACCAAGCACCCCAGCAGCCCCCAAGTGGGGACGTGCTGGGCAGGTGCCTGTGGGCAGGAAGGAAGCACACGGCACCGTGTGTGGGTGTGCACAGGGCGCAGCAGGAGTGGGGGCTGTCCTTGTGGCTGGGCCTGGGAGGGGCACGAGTGGAGGAAGAGCTCGGTCTCCCCAGGGTGGGAGCCCCTGGAGCAGGGTGACCGAGGGGACCCCGTGCTGGGAGAGGACAGGAGGCGGGGCCTGGTCACAAAGGGCTGTGCCGTGTCGAAGAGGGAACTTTGTCCTGGATGCTGTGAGGAGCCTTGCAGGAGCCCAGAAAGGGACTGGCGTGTTCCTTTGTGATTTGGAGTCTTGTGTTGGCCATGGTGGAGGAAGGTCTGGAAGTGGGGGAAGCCAGTGACAGGGCCGGTCCTGTTGGAGCCTGCAGGACATGTGGTGGGGTCGGGCGGGAGGAGGGACAGCTGGCTGCGGGTGTGTCTGCAGGCTTGGTGAGGTTAAAACTGTAGCAGATGAGGCACATTTCAGGCTGTGCTATTACTGCACTTGGTTTTCTTTCGTTCTTTCTTTTTTTAAATTTATTTTTAGAGAGAGAGGAAGGGAAGGAGAAAGAGGGAGAGAAACATCAGTGTGTGATTGCCTCTCGTGCACCCCCTACTGGGGACCTGGCCCACAACCCAGGCATGTGTCCTGACTGGGAACTGAACCGGCGACCCTTTGGTTCGCAGGCTCGCGCTCAATCCATTGAGCTACGCCAGCCAGGGCCCTGCACTTGGATTTTCAGTAGAGCCTGATGCTGAAGACCACTGGCTGAACGCTCTGTAGGGAATGCGTCCCGAAGGACTCACTACTGTCACTCTCTCCAGGATTCTTTGCTGCTGGAAGCTGTGTGGCGCCTTCACGTACAGAACATCGTGAACCTGCAAGAGCTGCTGGAAAGGTAGTGACGATAGGACGTTCCTTTATGTTACATGACTTACTGTATGTGATCTGGTCCTGTGTGGCTTGGGCATCAAAGCCAAAATCGCCTGGAGAAGCTATTACAGCCGATCTTTGAACAACGTGGTTTTTTTCCTCCAGTAAGTGCAGTTGGCCTTCTGTATCCATTGGTTTTGCATCTGTGGGTTCAACCAAGAGGCTCAAAAACAGTCTTAGGTCTGCAGCTGGGAATCTGCGGGTGCAGAGGGCTGGCCGTAGGCGTTCTGTGCCATTTTACATACGGACTTGAGTGTTGGCGGCGAGTGCTGGAACCAGTCACCCACAGATACTGAGGGACCATGACTGTATTACATTTTGGGGGAGTCAAAAGTTGCTCAGGGGTCAGCGATATTTTATTATTTAAAGAGGATGTTTTTTGTAACTGAAGTCTTATGCACACACTTGGTGATGTTTTCTTTGTAAGATGTATCATGTGATAACGTGTTTTTAAAAACTAAAAAGGTGTTCAGGTAAACGTGGTTTACAGAAAGTGCATAAGGACTTCTGCCCCTCGTAGAATCCCACCGAGGCTGAGAAAGGGGTGTTACAAGAGAAGCACAGCCTGTGAAGATGGGAGGGTGCGGGAGAGGCCGTCCTGGCAACAGTGGGTCGCAGGAGGCAGGAGACGGATGGGCTTGTGCTGAGCCAGCAGCGTGGAAAGAAGGGAGCCAGTCCGGTTCATTCTTTCTCCCTAAAAGGCTCAGGGACTGACGGCCCCAGGTGCCCGTGGATGTGGGGTTGCAGGAGAGAGACTCGCGCGCTGAAAGCAGGTGCCAGGAGCACTTGGGCCTTAGACGGGCCCTTCTTTTCTTTCGGCAGTGGCGGCTGCTTCTCCCCTGTGGGCGGAGCAGGAGGCTGGGGTCTGCGTGTTTGTTCTCTGGTCCGGAGAAACGGCCTCTTGCTTATGGGGTTGTCTGGCAGCTGAAAGTGCTGTATTGAAACCACCGGTGTTGTGATATGCAGGCCACATCGAGACTTTGAGTTGGATCTTTATACCAAAAACGTTCTGATGAGTCAAGGAAGGAAAAAAATGTATGAAAGCAGTAGAGGGAGTCCTAGAAGGATGTTTTTGTAACCTTGACGTGGGGGAGGCCTGAATATTCCAATTAAAAGTGGGCAAAGGATTTCAGCCAGTTCCCCGGAGAAGGTGGACAGATGGCCAAGCCTGTAAAGGGGCTCAGCACCCGCGGTCCTCACTCGGGAGGGTAGGCCGAGAGTGGCTGATCCCCCGGGTGGCGGGCTCTGGCCTGGGACTGCTGCTGTCTCGTCTGAGCACGCTGTGCCCTAGCGTCCTGCCCCCAGCAGGTGACCTCCTTGAACACGGGCGTTTTTCATGTTAGTGAAAAGCACGTCCACATCCCCGACGGCTTCCCACGTGAGCTCTGACTCCCTGTGCAGGAAGTCAGGCGGTTGCTCGAGCGTCCTCCGCGGCCTGAGCCTCCTAGTGAAGTGCGGGGGAGAAAGCGGCCTGGTGGCTGTAGAGCGGTGGGACCACGGGTACTGTGTGCTTGTCCCCAGCCACGAGGACACGCGGGCAGTGGTGGCGTGGCTCTTCAGGAACCTGCGCTGCCTGTGTGAGCAGACAGAAGAGTCCGGTCCGCACTTGGACATCGCCGGCGCCATGCTCTCTGGTAAGCTCCTCACAGGCGGTTCGTGGGTGCCACTCACTGAGGCCAGCTGTCTGCTGTGAGGGCCGAGGGGAGCAGGACAGGCCCACGCCATGCGTGGGAATCTCGCATGAAGTCGTCTGGGGCCGTGCCTGTCGCGGTGTGTTTGCATGCAGCTTGAATTGTGTGGAAACTGTGTGAGGCCCCTTGCTGCCCCGTTGCAGAAGGGGCCCCGTAGCTGATGTGTTCAGTTAGATGTGAATGACCACGTGCTGGATGAGGGGGCAGGAGCCCCCATGGGCGTGGCAGGAAGTGGGCCTGGGGCTGTGCTGAATGAGTGCAGTTCCCCCACGGAGGATGGTTGGGAGACACAGAGCAGGTGGGAGCCCCTGTCACTTACAAGGTGACTGGGGACGGACTGTGTAAGGACTTTGCTTTTGTGGTTTCCAGATTTTGTGCAAGTGTTTGTTTTGCGGGGATTTCAGAAAAACTCGGGTCCAGGAAGAAATGCGGAGGCTGAGCGGATGCCCCAGGTAGGAGGGAAGGCGAAGGGAAGTGTCCCAGGGTTGCTGAGTTAGCCCCCGCCCCCACCTGCCATGCCCGTCCTTGGCCGTCCCTGGCCTGGCGACTGGCCTTGCTGTGACCATGAGATGCCCCCGCAGTGTTCCTAGTCCGGCAGGTGTTGGGGGTGGCACAGGCCGTGACCTCCCCCCACGTCCCCCGGGCCTGTGCTTACAGACAAGGGAAGGGCGCTCTTTACTGGGTACAGCCACGACCCTGCAGCAGGACCCGCTGTGCGGATGGCATCCGGGCAGTCGGGACGTGGAGGCGGGGCTGGGCCTGAGCAGTCTCCGGACGTCAGATGGACACTTGCAGAAAGTCCGATTTTCACTCTCTGGTTTCCGTGTTGGGATAGTACACAGACCTGGGGAAGTCTTAGCAGTGCACCTCTTTGAAAAGGCCGTGTTGTGTGGCTCTCGCGTGGTGCGAGGGCGTGGCTGAGCGCGGGGCTCCGTCTGTCTGCAGATCGCCGTGGCCGTGCTGCGGAGGATGCTGCTCTGTGAGTGCTCCGCCTGGGCCCAGCCCGGGGTCCCTCCACTCCCGCCTGCCCCTCTCCAGTGTTTCACCTGTTTGCTGGTGTCCCCGCAGAGTCCTAGTACCGGAACACCCCTCCTGTGGGTGTAATTTGGCATAAACTTACCCCCCTTTTCTCCTGGCTCAGCTCGTCAGAGCTGTGAATGGCTGATTGTGTTTAATGGTGAACTTGGGAACATTTCATTGTCTGCTTATTGTGCCTGGTTTTAAAGGCATCACTGAGCGACTCGCCTCAAAGCTTCAAGGCCTTGTGCCGTCTGGGGTTTGGGTGGCCTGGGAGGTCTGTACCTCGGAAGTGAGGGGCTCCCCACCCAAGGGGCTTCCGCCTTGTGCGGAAGCACTCCGTCGGGGGTGGTTTCTGGCGGGCGGGGATGGTGTGCTGACGCCTGTGCTCTGCTCCCCACGGCCCGTGGCAGTCGCACTGGAAGCCTTGGCTGATGGCGTGCCGGAGGAGTCCTCAGTGCACAAGGCCGCGCGGTGCTGGTACGTTCCTGGGGAGCCTCGGCGGGGGGTCCCGCTGGGTTAGAGGTCCTAGGTGTTTTAGGCACCCCAAAGTACTGGCCGGGGGCTCCTGAGCACGTGGGCGCTGCCATCATGTCTGCGTCAGGAGAGCTGACAACAGCGAGGTGCTGGAACCCTGGTCCGCCTGCCCCCTCTCTGGGCCCCTTGTTCCTCCAGGCACAGGCTCTTGCCGGTCATGGCGCCCCTCTTCCCGCCCTGCCCTCCCGGGCTCTCGAGGGGCTTCCTGCAGCACACGGCGGGCCATTGCCTGACTGCTCCAGGGCCCCGCTGGGACCTCAAGTGGCCCCGGCTCGGCCACACTGGCTTTGTCTCTCTGTGGCTCTGGAGCTGCATGCGGACGCTCTGGGTTGGGACTGGGGACCGGGCCTGGGGATTGACTCTGTCCCGGGAAACCCGAGTTTCCCAGCATCTCCCTACTCTCTATTTTGCTCTGGTTCTCCTCCAATACCTTATAGTCCTCAACTGTGCTGTATCATTCACTGCTTCTTATTACTTATTTTTTATTCTCACCTGAGGATATTTTCTCTTCCAGAAAGAGGGGAAGTGGGGGGAGAAACACTAATGTGAGAGAGCACCGTCGATCAGTTGCCTTCTTGTGTGTGCCCTGACTGGGGATCGAACCCGCAGCCTGGGTGTGTGCCCTGACCTGGTGCGACGCTCCAACCAGCTGAGCCACAGCGGCCAAACCTGGTTCCGTACTTTGTGTCAACAGGGAAAACACTGCTTTGTCCTCTAAATTTCACACGTTTTTGTGATATGCCTAGATAGCACAAACTCATGTCCTGGGTGTCAGATAATGACCATCAATCTGTTCTTAAAACTTTAAGTTAGTGGCCAATACTTGTGCTGAAATCAGATGCCCCCACCAGTCGGGGTTGGCACGCTGGCACCCCGCCCCACGGGAAGGAGCAGGCCCCGGGGGGCCCTGCGTTCCCCCTCCTGCCCGACGCACCCTCGTTGTACGTGTGACACTGGTGGTGTGCGTACTGCTGGGACCCTCAGTCTTCCCCCGAGAGGAATCGGCGGGGCTGGCCCTGGGACACACCCACGCCAGCCCTGGTCACCCTCCGTCCCTCCTCACCCGTCAGCGACGTCCTTCTCCCTCTGAGGGAGGGCTGTCCCTCCTTCCTGCTCCTGTCACAGGACAGTGCTGGCTTTCGGGATAGTTGCTGAGTGTGAGCACCTGTGTGTGCCAGGCGCTCTGCGTGAGTTTGGTGCAACCCTGCTGTCCGACCCCATCCCACAGAAGGGGAAACTGAAGCTTTGCAGCGTGGGTGGCTTTCTGGGGCCTGGGTCTGTCAGGTTTAGGCCTCCATCCCGCTGCGGTCCTCGGGCCCAGCCCTTGCTGACCTCTGACCTCCTGCCTCTCCTTGGCTTGTCTGTTGCCTGCTTGTAGTTTTCTCTCTTGTTGAAACTACGCTCCCCAGGATTCTGTGACACCGTGGTCTGGCAGAGAGGGTTTCAGGGTGACAGAAGGGGCTGCCTGTGAGCCGCTGAGCTGGCAGTCAGGACCTGATGGTCCTGGCCTGCTTTGCTGGACAGAATGCTTTGATGAGCTTTACGTGGGTGTGGGGACGTTAGGACCCTGGTGGACATCTCCTTTCTCCTCCGTTTGCAGGTTCAGCGGGTTCAGTGGACACACGCTTCGCAGTATAATTTCGACCGATTCTCCAAAGAGGTTTTTCAGACACACGCTGACTCAGATACTCACTCACCAGCCTGTGCTGAAAGGTGGGGACCACCTTGGCCTCCCTAGGTGGGAGCTTGGGCCCCCTGGTAACGCTCTCAGACACTTTGAGGTTAAGAAGGACACTATTGTTATCCAGCTTTTCGTTTGAAAGTAATGTTCTCATAAAGGAAATTTAGAGTTAAAGAAGTGTGGGAAAAAACTGTAATTCTTCTTGTCACCAAAATAGAAATGTCTTGAGTGTGAAATCTGTTTTTTCCTAGGGTTTTAAAAACATAGTTATACTTTTAAATTCCAAGGTTTTGTTTCAAGATGCATATGTCTCAAGAAAACCACGGGATGACTTGAGGAAATGCTCTGGTGTTTAGTGCTTGTGTCTTCCTGCTAGTGCACGTGCTGTGCTGAGGGCACCACTCGGACCGATGGACGGACACGCCTCGCCCCCGGGCCGCCTCTGTGCTGAGGCCCATCCCAGGCAGGTCCCCGAGTGGGACCCAGGCCGGCGTCCGTCCCCCGGGCCCGCCCCAGCCTGCCGCCCCTGCAGCAGCATCCTCACTGCTCACTTACCGGCAGTTACAGCCCAGAGGCAGCCGAGCTCAAGTGCAGCTGACGGGCTAGAGAACCTTTATAGCAAATATAAAGGATCGCTAGCCGGTAACCGGACCAGAGAGACATTTCATAACAGAAGTGGTTAATAAACAGGGAAATGGTGAACTTTGCTAGTTGAAAAAATGCAAATTAAACAAGGTAGTTTTATGACATTGCAACTGCAGAGCGCAGCTCTTTGGTGATCGAGAGCTGACTTTTTTGTCTGTTCTTCCTCCTGGTGAAGTCTCCGACGCTGTTCACATGCAGAGGGGGTGGAGCTTCGCGAAGACCCACCCCCTGCTCACCGGCCTGTACCGCAGGGTGAGTCCCTGGGCGGGTGGGAGGCAGTCTCCGCTTTTCGGCAGAGCTCTGCGGCTCCAGTCCGCACAGAGGGGGCTGTGCTCTCCGCACAGCGGCCATCCAGTGCTGACCGCCACGGGGAGGGAGCCTCAGGCGGGTCCTGCCTCTGCCCCACCGGGTTTGCTCCGATAGCGCAGGCGCTTTGTTTCCAGCTCTTCGTGCTCCTGAGTCCGGAGGAGCTGGTGGGTCACTTACAGGACGTTCTGGAGACGCACGAGGTGAACTGGCAGCACGTGCTGTCCTGCGTGTCCACGGTGGTGGTCTGCTTCCCCGGAGCACAGCCGCTGGTGACTGGTGCGCACTGGCGGGAGTCCTGGGTGGGGGGGTGTGGGGGGCACACAAGTGACAGGCTGTCGTTGGCCAGACCCCAGCATTGGGCGGAGCCTGTGGGCGGAGCCAGTGTCCCTCTCAGTGAGGGTGGAAGCCCTCCCCTGCCCGGAAGTGCACGGCGTCCAGTGCCCTCGGTCCAGTGCCCTCGGGCTCTGCCGCTGCTCGTCTGCCTCGGCAGCTGCTGTTCGGCTCCTCTGATCGGTTCCCAGGCCCTTGAAGTCGGCGTGGGGCCTGCAGGGCGTAAAGGGGGCTTGCTCCCCGGCGGAACGTGCGCCTTTTGTTCTTCCCCGTTACTCCTGCCTAGACTGGGTGGCCCGTCTGCTGGCCCGTGCGTTCGAGAGCTTCGACCTGGACAGCATGGTCACCGTGTTCCTGGTCGTGCGCCAGGCTGCGCTGGAGGGCCCCTCCGTGTTCCCGCCCTACGCAGACTGGTTCCAGGTGCGTGGCCTTTGCTGACCTGCTGGCGCTCCCAGTGGGTCGTCGGCGCAGCCCCGACTCGCTGTTGCGAGAATGAGCGTGTTCTGGGGGTCAGCTCGGAGGGTGTGTGTAGGGTTGGTGGCAGTGTCCTCGGGCCGCCGAGGGACTTCTCTGTGTGGGCACGTCGTCATCTGCCGAGAGCCCTGCCCAGGCGCTCTGGTCCCCGCCAGGTGTCCCAGGCCTCAGGTTTGTCCCGTTCTCGAGACAGCGGAGGGCAGGAGAGGGGGCCTCGGTGCTGCGTCAGGGCTGCTCTTCGGTCTTGCGGCCCCTTGCTCCCTTTTTCCATCAGCCTTGCTGAGCTGGAACTTACAGAAACTGAAACAGACCCCTTCAGCGACGTGTGTGCAGCGCCCGAAGGTCTGTCTCAGTCTCTGGGTTTCGAGAATGTCCATGAACAGACCAGTGTGACGGCAGATCTGAGCCTCCGGGTTTGGCAGTGTGGCTCTGAACTCGTCACGAGATGTACGTGGCTGCGGTTTTCCTGGTAGTGAGGAGAACCCTTTTCCCTGCAGCGGCACCGCCTGCTGCTCGCGCCCCAGTCTGCGGGGTGGGGGGCGGTCCTTCACACGAAACCCTGCACGCACTGCGGGCCTGCTGTGGGGCGCACCTCCTGCCTGCCCCGTCTTCAGTGTGTCCTCGAGGCTCTCTCTCCACCGGGTGGGTGTTGCCACGAGTCAGGGACCCGTCTGTGTGACAGAGCCCTTTTGCCTGATGGCTTCAGCGTCCACCCCATCAGAGCGTTCAGAAGGAGCACGTTCTCTTGGGAGAAGAGCTGCAGCAGGGGCCTCAGTGTGTGAGGGGCCGTGACAGGGCCTGGCTGCAGGACCTGCGTGGTTTGGGAGGTGGCAGTGGCTGTGGGCCGGCGCGCACCAGTCTGCCTCCCACACTCACCCCCAGCGCCCTCGGTTCCTGGACGGCCTCTGCTCTGGTCAGGGCCGTCAGTGACCCGGGGGACCGCCGCCTCCCCTGCCCGGGCCTTGCCCACACAGGCGAGTGTGGAGGGGTGTGCGTTGCTGTGGAGGAGCGGCGGCTTCTCTGTGGGGAGGATGGGACTTCGTGGGAGAGGCCTTGTGAGGCAGTTGGTGAGTTGTGCCTCTGAGGGTCACCGGACGCTGCAGGCACTGTGCCAGCTGCTTCCGTGGCCAAGGCTTCGCCGTGACGTTCAGAAAGGGCACGAACTGCATGGCCCTGTGGCTTCGCTTTCCAGTAGCAGTTTTCCGTTGTCGAGGCGCCGCACCGACAGGTGTCTGTGTGGACAGCGGGGCGCCCCGGCCCCGCCTCACGCCCGTCTCCCTCCAGGCCTCCTTCGGGAGCACGAGGGGCCACCACTGCGGCAGCAAGAAGGCGCTGGTCTTCCTCTTCAAGTTCCTGTCCGACCTCGTGCCCTTCGAGGCCCCCCGGTACCTGCAGGTGAGAAGCTGGCTGCCGCCACGCCCTCCTCAGCCCAAGGGTGCTGTTCCTGCGCTGGTGCCCGCTGGACGGTGCAGACCCGACAGCCAGGGGTGTTGGTGTGCGTTCGGGGACAGGGCTGGTGACGGCAGAAGGCCGGGAGGCGGCCCCTGGTCCGTCCCCGGGCGGCGGCCATGCAGGGCGGTGTCTCAGCCCTTCCGTGAAGTGGCTCCGAGGCTGACGCACGAGGAGAGCGTGTCATACCCTGTTTTTGGTTTTCAAGAGCGATATATTTTTATATTGAAAAAGAAGAATCTGGAAGGATGTACCTCAAACTGCCAGTGAACATTACTTCTGGGTGTGGGGAACTGTTTTTTGCAAGTCTATGTTAATCTTACGGTTAAAATATATTTATTTCTGTAAGTCTTACTTAATTAGATAACTGTGCCCAGCCTTTGTTTTTGGGGGTAGGGCATCTGGAAATGGATTCTCTCCTTTCTGTAATTAAGAAGTTGGCATTGCCTTCCAGAGAGTGCAGGTGAGGTCGCAGGCAGAGGGACCGACGGGCTGTGCACCCATTGGGGCGAAGCCCCGAGTGCCGCTCACGCCTCTGGTGCCTCTGCCCACCTGCCCGAGTGCTGGCCCCTGTGCCCCGGCCACCCGGGGGAGGCTCGGCTGGCCACCCTTTCAGACGGAAAGACGCCTCGCCATCAGAGGCCTGCCCGCCAGCGGCAGCGTCAGCGCCCTCCACCTCGGGAGAGGTGGGCGCGGGACCGCCGGGGGTTCCGTGGCCGAGGAGCCCACGCTGCCCCGGCACCCTTGCCTGCCCACCTCTGAAGGGGCACCCTCCGGCCCACGTGGAAACCCTCACCCAGGGCTCTGTCCATCCCTCCTCCGACTTTGCCCTCGTGGTCTTTGGCTAATTCTGACTTTTCCTGTCATCGGTACAAGTGTGTCCCCCCAAATCAGGAACAGTCGACAGGCTGGTGTCCTGCTGTGTCGTCTGCTGCAGGTGCACATCCTCCACCCGCCCCTGGTCCCCAGCAAGTACCGCTCCCTCCTCACAGACTACATCTCGCTGGCCAAGACGCGGCTGGCCGACCTGAAGGCGAGTCCTGGCCTCCCCTCCTCCCCCGACCTTCCCCCGCAGTCGCCCACGCCCGTCTGGTCCTCACGCTGTCACGTCTTTGCAGGTTTCCATGGAAAACATGGGGCTCTATGAGGACTTGTCTTCAGCCGGGGACGTCGTAGAGGTAACTCACCTCAGTGCTAGCCCTCGGGCTGTCCCCATGCTCCCCAAGCACAGTCTCGTTTCCCGTGACGCTTGAGTGTTCAAGCCTTTTCTGTTTGGGACCCGGGCGTCTGGTGCAGCTGGCGTCCCAGTGGCCCCAGGTGCTTGTTCTGTAGGGTCCACACTGTTGGGAGCAGGAGCAGGCAGCCCCACGTCTGGGGAGGGCCGTCCCTCCCCACGGCGTGAGTGGAGGGGGCGGGCTGTGGGAGTGGGGGCAGGCGTCCTGCGTCTTCAGGAGTCGCGCAGGTGGGTGAGCTGCATTCACGTGAACCAAATGTCGCTGGCCGTACGGTGTGCGTACTTTTTAAGACCCTTTTACTTAAAAGCTGTGAGTTGCTGAAGAGCTGTTACAGATGCCGTTAAAGGGAATATTTCAAAATACTTACTGCATTTTTTCATTTTAAGATCTATTGCTGTACTTTTTAAAAATATCAACAATTATGTCTCTGTTGCTTCTCACCTGAAAGCCTCTGGAGCCCTGTAGTGTCCTGGGAGTCAGCAGGGAGGAGAGGCGGGAAGGACGCAGGGAGACGGGCGGGGAGGCAGGAAGGGGCGGCTGCTTCCCGGAGGGGACTCGTGGTCACCCAGCGGCTTGGTCCAACTTGCCAAGGGCAGAAAGCCGTCGACGCCGCCTCGGGTTCTGAATGTCCCCTGTGTGCTGCGTGTCAGCCTCAGCGCCTTTTACTGCAGAACGATAAGTCTTCTCTCTCCCTTTCCTCCTTGCACGGACTCAGCCCCACAGCCAGGCGGCCCAGGATGTGGAGAAGGCCATCCAGGTGTTTGAACACACAGGGAAGATCCCCGTTGCCGTCATGGAGGCCAGGTGGGGTCATGTCGCTGGAGCGGTCCCCTCCCTCGCCTGCTCCCAGGCCCCTGTGCAGCAGGAGTTCACGCTCGTGGGGAGACGCCAGATCCCGGGTGAACGCCCAGGGGTGGTCCCATGGCTGGCTGGTGCAGAGCCCTTGCTGTGACGTGTTTTCTTTGGAAAAGGCCGCAGCACCCCCAAAACAGCCAGCGGGCGGAGCTGAGCGGAGCCCACACTGTTTGAGGGGCAGCAGTCTCTATTAATGTGTCATCGGTGACCAATGTGGGGCCAGCACAGAGAGTCGGACAGCAGAGCTCTTGAATTTGGTGTGATCCCCAAACTGAAATTCTGGTTGCTGCCACGTGAGGTGGCTTTACTAAAGTGTTCCTTCTGAGAAACCTGGTCCTAGCTCCCGGGATCTCTGTCAGCTCCAAGGGGCATGCCCACGTTGACCTGAAGTGACCCCTGTGGCTTCGCATGGACTCAAACCCGCGGTCACACCAGGGACGAGACACAGGCGGTCGCGGCACAGAACGCCCTCTGCATGAACTGGGACTGAGCAATGTGATGTGACGTCACAGCCGCAAACCGAGACCACCCACCCGGTGCCCCTCGGAGTGGACACGGGCGCCGTCGGGTTCACGGAGGCGCCCGACGCCTCTGTCGTCTGAGCCTGCTCTTCTGTGTTGCAGCATATTCCGGAGGTCCTACTACCTGTCTCACTTTCTGACCGCCCTGCTCACGCCGCGAGTGGTCAGTGCGCCTCCGTGTGGACTGGGGCCGAGGCGGCGGGCGTGAGGACGTCCCCGCGCGCCTCTCACTGGGTCCCGTGTTTGCCCCACAGCTGCCGAGCACCCCCGACTCCCGAGCGGCCTTCGTGGAGTCCCTGAGGAGGTGCGTGCGTCTCCTCACACGCGGCTCTGGCTGTTCTGCGGAGCTCTGTTCTGCCACCTGTGTTCTGCCTATAAAAGTTTGGTTCAGAATTAGTTGGTTAAGATCTTACAGAGAAAACTGGATTGTGAGCACCCCACTCTGCGTGGAGGAGGTCGGTCGGGGGACTGAAGAGAGAGTTGCTGGCACAGCCACCGTGAAAGGGGACGCGGTGCCAGCTTTTTTATTTGTGTTTGGATGGTGCAGCTTCTTGTTTTTTTTGACATTTATTTTCAGTCTTTTTTTAAATTTCTAGTCTTAAAAAGTGTTTTTTTGAGGTTAAATGTAGATGTAGAAAAAAGAATCGTGGTTGTATAAAACTTATTAAGACAAAGAGTCACCGCCCCTCCCACCACTTCTCTGGGGACAACTGTTTCCAACTCTGAGCAGATTTTTAACTTCTCTCCATATCTTTAAACTCTCCTTTTTTAAAGGTTTCGCTTATTTATTTTTAGAGAGAGGGAAAGAGAGGGAGAGAAACATCAATGTGTGGTTGCCTCTCATGCGCCCCTAATCAGGGACCCGGCCCACAACCCAGGCGTGTGCCCTGACTGGGAATCGAACCGGCGACCCTTTGGTTCCCAGGCTGGCGCTCAGTCCACTGAGCCACACCGGCCGGGGTGGCTCATTTTCACAACTCGGAAGTTACTGAAACTGGAACCAGAGAAGTAAAATTCGTTCCTAAGCTCCCTGCCAGGAAACCGCTGCGGGCAGACACGCTCTCGCTGCCCGGCCCTCCGCGGAGGCTGACGCGAGCGGAGGTTTCTCTGCGGCCGGGTCTCAGTGCCGGCGTCACGCCCTCACTCTGTGCCGGGTCTGTCTGCGGTGGCTGTGGGGCTGTGAGCTTGGGAGTCCGCTCGTGCCGGAGATGACTTGACTGTAGTGTTTTGTTCTGATTCAGAGCAGACAAGATACCCCCGTCTCTGTACTCCACCTACCGCCGAGCCTGCTCCGCTGCCGCCGAGAAGAAGACAGCAGGTACGGGTGGTGGGTTCTCGGTCGCGGGATGGGTCGGTGGCACCACGGTCGGTGCCGTCTGGTCAGGCCGTGCTGGACGCGACTCGGAGGCTGCCTGACGCCAGCACCAGTCATGGGCCAGGATGGCCGGACGCGATGCCGCCCGCCCACGCTCTGAGCCTGGAGGCCCCGGCGTCACCTGAAGGAGCGCGTTCCTGCAGTGGACGCGCCGTACAAAACCCACCCTCCTGGTCCCGCGCCCCACAGGGGACGGGCAGTCTCCGTCTGCCTGTCCCGAGCTCCAGCTGCACACTCGGGTGACTCTCAGGCCTGTCCGGTTGCTTCTGAAGCCTGTCCCGGGGGCTGGTCTGGGGCAGCTTTCCGACCATTTGGGCGGTTTGGGGGCTGGGGGGTGTCTTTCTGGCCCCAGGGAAGAGCAGTGTGGACTGAGGCCTCATTGGAAGGACGCGGAGACGAGACCACCATACCCGCGGCAGCTGGTCAGACTGGGCCGCGTGTCCCGGCCACCGACCAGGTGGCCGTCAGCAGTGCCACCAGGCGGGCGTCTCAGCACTGGCCCTTGCTGGGCAGGGGCGGTGCTGTCCGGCAGCTTGTTTGCTGGTTCCAGCCCTCTGGCATCTGCAGGGCTGGTGGGCTCGGGGGGCTTCTGTCTGCCAGAACCCCCTCTACCAGCCTGGGGGGTTTCTCGAAGATGGAGACCCAGAGCCCTGAGCAGGCAGAGCACGAGGGGCCCGGTCCTCCTCGCCAGCCCCCTGGCCCCACTTCTCGGGCTTTGACGGTGGGCTCTGCGGCCGAGCGGATGTGGGGGGCCTCCTACCAGGGACCCCGGGTTTTGACTCCCGCTGTCGCCGTGGGGAGTCCCCTGTGGCTCACCGCACACACAGTGTCTTTGCCACTGACACCACGTTGAAGTTGCTCTGCTCGTAAAAGACTAATCCTTTTTTCTTTGATTTTTTCACATCCTGTGGTAAACATTAACATCGTGATGACGTTGAAACGTTTGAGAACCAAGGACTGAACCATCGCCCATGCTTCTGTTTCCAGCTGGGCCTCACACACGCACTTCTCCTCTGGTTCCATCAGGCACTTGCTTTCCTTGCTTGCGGCGATGGGGCGGGTGCACCGTGCTTGTTCTTAAACTCGTTCTTAAATGTTCTGGTTGTTGCTATGACAGTGTCCAGCCCCGGGGTGGTTTCATCTGCCCCCCCATGGACACAGAAACCACAGGCACGAGGAGGTCTGTAGTCAGCCCCGTGTGTCCTGTCCGGCCTATCGTTGATGAAGCCCCCCAATCTTTCAGGTGCAGCCCTGGGAATGGAGGTGGACCCCGGCTGTGCAGAAGACTCCCTGGCACTGCTCACAGCTGCACTCGGAGAGCTCAGGGCTGCCATGGCCGACCCTGCCCAGCACGACGGTGAGGGTGGTCATCCCCTCGTGGTGGTCGTGGCTGGAACTCCAGCCCTTTGTTGTTCGGCAGTGAGGCCTGACCACGGTGCTGGCAGGTGTTGGGTGTGGTCCCCTTCACACAGGGTGGGGGACTGGTCTCCAGCTGTCACACGCCCTTGGCAGAAGGTGACTGTTCTGCCGTTCGGCACCCCCTAGGCCAGGTGGTGGAGGGGAAGCTGGGCTGTGCCCCTGGGTGTGGGGTTTGCTTCCTCTGCTAACGACGCCCGCGTGGCTGTAGCCCAGACACCGGCCTCCGCCTGCTGCTGGGTGAGCCCGAGTGCTTCCGTGCAGCGGGCGCACACACTGGGAGAGAGAGTGCCCGGTCCCAGCGCACCCAGACGTCAGTGATGGGGAATGCAGAATCTGAAGTGAGGCTGTGTGTGTGTTTACCTAGGAACTGTGACATTTTACTTCTTATAAAGTCACTTTATTCCAGCCGGGAATGAGCTCTCCCCGAGAGCTCACGGAGGACATTCTAACAAACCACCTCAGTGTCCCCGCTTGCTGGGTGCCTGCCTACAGGGCCTTCGCTGGGATGGCGGGGAGCGGGGCTCGACCCTCCAGAGCTGTGCTTCTGCGGAATGTGGCGTCTGGGGACCCTGGGGCCTGGCGGGACCCCAGAGCTCCAGCAGGGCGTCTGAGAAGCCAGGTCAGCCTTGTTCCCACAGGTGGCGGGGCTTCCGTTTGCACGCAGTGTGGTTGCCCCGCCCACCCTCCGGGACCTGTTTGCTGTCGGCCTCCAGCAGGCAGCACAGTTTCGGGGAGCGCTGGTGTGGGATTCAGATGAAGGGTTTCAATGAGTGGGGAGGTGTGTGATGGTGACGGAATGCATCAGCCCTCACGTGTGCAGGACTGGTGTGGGCGGCTACTGCCCCTCTGCCCTGTCAGGTGCCTCCCGGGGCCTCATCACTGCGCCCTGCGGCGTGGCCCTGGGGTGAGTCGGGCTGGTGGTGGGAGGTGTTTGTGTCCCTGCCCGGCCCCTCTGAGCACCTCCCCCCTGCAGCCCCGCCCACCTGACGGGGCGCTCGCGTGCAGCTCTCTCCGCTCAGGTTGCGGTGGTTGCTGAACGGCTGGGCGCCGCCCTGGGCCTCTGCGAGGACGACGGCAGCTCCGAGGTCTCGGAGATCCGGCTCAGCGTCCTTGCCCCCCGGCTGGGACAGCGGGAACAGCAGGTGCGTGTGAGGTGCCCGGGAGCACGGCCGTCTCACCTGCTGGGTTGTGCTGAGGAGCTGGAAGCCCTTGTTCTGCTGCATAAAGTGTGTGCCTGGGGCCCAGACGGTCAGGGGACTCCGTCCCAGGGTCGGCCGGCCCACCTGCGCGTGTGACGAACACGCAGCGAACCAGGCTGTGCGAACCAGGCCGTGCTCTGCTGTGAAACTTCCTGACGGCAGGCTGTGTGGTGACACACGGCTCTTCGGGTCCCCGGGATTTGGGAGCCGAGCTTCTGGTCCCAGGCAGCTTCGGAGGTGCCTGTCCGCGTGCAGCTGTTGGCTGTGCACACGAGACGGTGCCCGCTTGTCGCGAGGCCCTCAGCGCCGTCTCCTCTCTCAGGTAGTGGATCTCCTGCTGACGTCTTTCTGTCAGAGCCTGATGGTGGCCTCCAGCTTTGCCCCGCCGGACAGGTAGTCTGGGCAGTGAGCGCTGCCCTGGGCGGCCTGGTGCTCTGGGTGGGCCTGCCCTGGTGGGGGCCCTGCTGGCTCCCATCCAGTGGGGATGTGGCAGAAGGGGAGCCTTGCCACAGCAGTCCCTGCTATTTGGGGAGCAGCCTGGTTCTCGCGGAAGCCTCCCGTGCCCCCGCGGTTGTCCCCGGGCCCTGGGAGGGCTGTGAGTGACCGGGACCGGCCGTTGTCTCTGAAGGCAGGGCTCCTGGGCCGCCCGCTTCGTGACGGCCACCTGTGGACACACGCTCCTCCCCGCTGTGCTCTCCAGGCTCTGCCAGCTGCTCCGTCACCAGGTAGGTGGCCGTCCCTCCGGCCGGGAGTGGGCTCTGCGCCCTTCCTCCTGCAGAGCAGTTTCTGTCCCACTGCAGGGCCCGGGCCTGCAGGCCTCGCACGTGCTGGGGTTGGCCGCCCTGGCCACCCACCTTGGCAAGTCCCAGCCCGCGCTTCCGAAGGTCCACGTGGGCCCGCCTGCCCCGGCCAGGGGCCTCTCCGTCCCCGAGTTCTTCGACAGCCTCCTGACGTGCGGATCCAAGGAGTCCTTGCTCTTCTGCCTCAAGTGAGTGCCTGCTGGCTCCTCGGCCACTTGTCTCCGCTGTTGACAGAAGTGACAGGTGTGCCCCACAGATGGCCCCTGGTTAACGTTTGTGAGCGCCTTCCAGGATCTCACGTGTGGGTGTTTTCCTTGTTCGTGGGAACGGGGTCACGTACTGCAGTGCACTGACCCGCAGGCGAGGCGTCGGCGTGGCCCTCGGTGCCCCTGAGTGTCGCTCAGCGTCCTTCGGGCCAGGGAGAGGGGCGCTGTTTTGTCTCGGGGTCGCTGCCTCTGGTTGGTCCCTGGATCCCTGGCTCCCTGGCTCCCCGTGCTGAGCAGCCACTGCAGCTGTTTCTCTAGGGTGAGTCCCTGCCTGTGGGACAGCCCCGTCCAGAGGTAAACTCATCCTAAAGGGCTTTGAGACCCATCCTTCTATAAGTCTGGTGTCTTCACGCGCCACTGCGCCAGGCCCCGGGGTGGAGCCTGTCCCTGCCCTTCTGAGCAGGGACCCCTGCTAAGTGGACAGTGAAGCATGAGGGGTGGCAGGTGCGGGGGCACAGGTGGGCAGCTAGGGGTGAGAGCCGCTGCCTGGGGAGGGCGGGGCTGTCCTCTGATGGGCTCTAAAGTGGGAGCTGTTGGCTGGAAGAGTCGTGAGGCATACAGGGGCAGGAGGGACATTCACAGGACAGTCTGCGTCGGGCCGGTGCCCACCGGACGTCCATCCCAGGAGGCAGATGGCCCAGCCCCGTGCGCCTCGCGGGCTGTCGGCAGCGTCGGACAGTGCGTAGTGGGAGTCGGTCCTGCGGGTGCCTCGGGCCCCGCTGTCTTTCTTGCCGCCGTCCTGACTGTCTCTGGGCCCAGGGTCAGGCTGCTCTGGCCGTCCCTTTCCTCCGAGCCTCTGGAGCTGAGGCTGAGGGCCGGTGCTCAGGCCCTCTCGTCCGGAAGGCACTGGGTTTGCTCCCCAAGACTCACACTGAGGCCTCGCTCCCCTGTTCTCACGGTTCCCATTTCTGTGTCCAACTTCTGTTTTTGATTTGCAGATTTTGTACTGCTGCAATTGCTTACGCTCTGTGTAAGTTTTCTTCCCAGTCACGTGATGCTTGGTACAGCTGCTTGTCCCCGGGCCTTATTAAAAAGGTGAGTCTCCCCTTCTCCCGCTCTCCTGAGCCTGCGGTTTTCATGCAGGAGCCCGAGGCACGTGCCCCCCAGTTCGCAGGCTGCCTGCTTGGGCTGGGCGCTGCTTCGCCTCTCGTTCTGAGTTACAGTGGGGGGTGTGGGTGACCACTGCAGACATCCTTCTGTTTCTTTTAAAGAAACAAACAGACTGATATTTGCAAAATAGGTAAATTAAAAGGTAAATATTCATAAGATATCGTCCCATCCAAAGGTGTTTTGTATTTCCTCTAGAGTTCCCTCTTGTGAGTGCTGGTTATGCTCACTTAGAAATTTAAAGCCCCTCAGAGACCTTGGCATCAGCCAGGCAGGCGAGGTCGCTGCTTCTCCGGCAGAGGTTTGAGGAGCGCCCTGGCGAGGTGCAGACCTGCATCAGGGTCGGCTGAGGAGCTTCCCGAGCCCCGCCTCCCGGGCCTGACCGCTGGGTCGGCACTGGGGACGGCAAGGCCAGGCGCTGCTGTTGAGGCGCTCAGTCCCAGGGGCCGGGATGTGAAGCGTGGCGTGCAGAGCAGGAGTGGTCCTGACAGTGCAGTCCTCAGTCACACCGCCCCGCCCCGTCCCCGAGTGGCCCAGCCTGCACTCGAGAAACACGGGGAGCGAGGGGCACAGGTGAACTCGTCCCGACAGGCTGTGCTCACCCAGTGCCAGGGCGGGAAGACGGCGTCGTTCTGGGGGGCGGGTCCCACCAGCCCTTCAGCTGCGTGCCCTCTGTGCGTGTGCAGGGTGTTCACGGCGACGCTGTCTGCCTGGTCACTGGGTACCCAGCACGCCCCGTGAGGGGAAGGCAAGGCCCCTGCAGGTGGCAGGAGACACTGGGCCAGGGTGCGTTTCCAGAACCTCTCAGGAGACGCATCTCTGTCTGTCTCTTCAGTTTCAGTTCGTTGTGCTCAGATTGTTCTCAGAAGCCCGAGGGCCTCTTTCTACGGAGGACGCGGCCAGCCTCCCCTGGCGGCCCTTGTGCCTGCTCCCAGCCGACTGGCAGCGAGCCGCCCTCTGTCTGTGGAGACAGAGGGCCTTCCAGGAGCTGGTGAAGGAGGAGGAGTTTCACGTAGGTCCCACTGCCCTTTCCCTCGCTTCTCACGTCGTCCTAGCTCAGACCTGGGGCCTGAGGACAGGGCAGCGGGCAGGTGGGTGCGCGGGCGTCACAGACACGGCTTGGGTAGAGACTGTTACTGGGATCGTCGCAGACCCACACGCAGGCGCAGGAAACCAGACAGACAGGTGCCTTCTGCCCTTGGTCAGTCCCCCACAGTAACATTTTGCAGAGATTTTTGTTTGTAAATTATTTTAAAAGATTTTATATATTTGTCTTTAGAGAGAGGGGGAGGGAGGGAGAAAGAGAAGGAGAGACATCAATGTGTGGTGGCCTCTAGCGCACCCCCAACTGGGGACCTGGCCTGCAACCCAGGCACGTGCCCTGACTGGGAATCGAACCAGTGACCCTTTGGTTCTCAGGCCGGCGCTCAGTCCACTGAGCCACACCAGCCAGGGCGCAGAGATTTTTGAGAGTGGATAAAGGTGTGTTTTAAACATCGGCCAGGCTCCAGTTGGGCTGGGCCTCTGCAGCCTGTGAGCCCGGGAGCCTCGGCTTCATTTGCACAGCTCGTCATTTCTTTCTTGGATGCTTGCCTGTCTGTTTTGGCCTTTAGAGAGTAACTTTCCAGTTGTTTTATTTTAAAACTCTTTATTGTTACCGGTGTCCTTTATGCAAGAGGAGGCCAAGCAGGCGCCTCCCCTGCACCCCAGGGTGGCCGCCCCACCCCGTGGCGTTGCAGCCCGGCCCCGGTTCTGCGTCCCAGAGTCCCGAGCGCGTGCTGCTGCGCGTCGCCCGGCTCTGGCCCTCGCTGCGGGGACGTGCTGCACGCGTGTCTCTGTGACGCGTTTCCTCACCGGCTCACCGGCAGCGTTAGCTTCAGAAACTAGTCCTGGTAGGTATGTGCTCCGAGAGCTTGAAAACCAGAGACGGGCTGCTGTGAGTGTTTGGGGCACGCTGCTCCGGCAGGGTCGCTCTCGGGGTGCTCGCCCAGAGCAACCCCCGGAAACGGGAAAGTGCCGCCTCCCCGGTGCCGTGGCGCTGTGACCCGAGAGGTCTGCAGGCACCACAGACACCGTTCCGACCAGCTGTGCGCCTCGGGGCCGAACTCAGAAGTGCCACGGGCGCCCTGGCCGCGTGGCTCACTCGGTTGGCGTGTCTCCCGGTACGCCAAGGTTGGGGTGTGCTCCCCAGCTGGGGTGCGTGCAGGAGTCCACCAGTGGGGCATCAGCCCGGAGACAGCAGCCGCACTTTCCCCCGTTTCAGCTGGCTTCTCGCCCCGCGGCCAAGCGGGCAGCAGGTCCCCTCTTCCTCAGGGCGTGGGGCCGACGGCGCAGTCCGGCAGCGGAGGTGGAGGGAGGCAGCCGGGGGGCTGTGGGGACGTGGCCTCCGTGTTCTCTGGGCTCCGTCCTCGGGGTGACACGCAGCTGGTCCCTCCCTCAGTTGTCTTACAGAGACTGGGTGCAGCTGGAGCTGGAGATCCGCCCTGAAGGGGATTCTCTTTCAGAGACAGAAAGGTAAGTGTTTCAAGGGTTCTGCCCTTTGAAACGTTACAGTTTTCCATGTGGTCTGAAAGTCGGAGTTTCCTCATTATATCCTTAATTTGCTTTTTATTTCATTTTTTAATATTTATTTTTAGAGAGAGGGGAAGAGGAGAAACAGGGAAACATCAGTGTGTGCTTACCTCTCGTGGGCCCTTACTGGGGGCCTGGCCTGGCCTGCAACCGCCAGCGTGTGCCCTGACTGGGAATCGAACCAGCGACCCTTTGGTTCGCAGGCTGGCCCTCAATCCACTGAGCCACACCAGCCAGGGCTATATCCTTAATTTAATGTTCAGTGTAACAAATTACTTGTGAGCACAATTTCATTTCTTTATTCAAGAGAAACAGCTCTTGTTTGCTAGACAAGTTTTAGAATGTTCTAGCAGCTGGGGAATGCCTTGTAAATGACACATACCTGCCCGTGTGGCACCTCGACCCCACTCCCCTGACTGGTCACTGGAACCACACCGCCGGCCCCTGTGTGGGCCTGAGGACAAGCAGGTAGACAGTGGAGTACAGGGGGGCCATGCTCCGTGGCGGCACCAGGCAGGGCTGCGCGGGCAGGTGCCGGAGAAGGGGCAGCGGGAGCAGCCAGCGTGTTCACCAAGGTGGGACGGGGTCACGTGCGGTGTGGGGCCTGGTCCCGCCTCCCCCTCCCGTGGGAAGGGCACACACAGCCCGTGGAGGAGGCCGTGGGGAGCGCCAGCCCCCAGGGGCGGGCCGCCAAAGTCTGAGGGCGGGGTACCGAGACTGTCGGGGGTCCAGCGTGCTGTTCCGGTGTGCAGGTGGGGTGCTGATAGGCCCACGGGTTTGGGGGCGCAGAGGTCGGGTGGGCAAGGGTCAGCATCAGTCCGACCTGCCCCGTGCCCCGTGAGGTCACACGCAGTGCCGCCTTCCCCACGCTTGTCTTGGGACGTCAGTATCTGGAGGGGACCTGGAAATGGCGGGGAGAGGAGGGGTTCGTGGCAATGGAAAGCGCAGCTGGCCGCGTGGTCCAACAGCGCAGGCTTTGTTTTCTTGTGCGAGGCCGGCCTTGGGGGGGCTCTGCCCTCCTGCGCCCTCTCTCCCTCTGGGGGCGGGCCAGCGGCCTTTCAGCTCTCCCTGAGCCCTTCGCCTGTGACGCTGTGTTGGCCCCTCCCTCTGTGTCTGTTTCAATGACGAGAAACCCTCAGATGGGGCTGCGCAGCTCTGAGGCGGGAAAGGCCGAGCTGGCCCGAGGCCCCGGCCCCCTCGGGCCCCCGTGGGAGTGTCCCATCCGGGTTTGGCTCCTTCCTCGACGGCAGTGGCCGTGACTCTGCTGCGTCCGTGGTCCTCACACCTTCCCGGGGCAGCTGTCCGTGTCCTGACCCCTGTGCTGCGGACCTGGGGCAGCTCAAGGCACCCTGGGAGCACTTCCCGGCCTCTGTCCCCAGCCCAGCAGGTGTGGGTGGCCCCTGAGGGGCTCCCCTGGCCCCAGACCCCCGGCCCCACCCCCTGGATGCTGTGCTCCTCGCTGGGGGCCCACTTGGAGCCAGGGGAGCCCCTGCCGAGAGTCACCCTCAGCACAGACCTGGGCTTTGCTGTGCAGGCGGGACTTCCAGCAGTGGGCCATCCGAGAGCACTACCTGCCCACGCCCTCCGCTGCAGGGGGCTGCGACGGGGACCTGGAGACAGCGTGCACCGTCCTCGTCCACGGGCTGATGGACTTCTGCCACAGGTTAGGAGTGCTGATGCCAGAAAGCATCTTTCTTGTTCAAGATTGAATTGCTCATTTTTAGAGACGGTGGGAGAAAGGGGTCAGAGGGAGAGAAGCTTCGACGTGCGAGAGAGACATCAGTGTGTGGTTGCCTCTCACATGCCCCCAACCAGGGACCCAGCCTGCGGCCCAGGCCTGTGCCCTGACTGGGAATCGAACCGGTGGCCCTGTGGTTCCCAGGCCTGCACTCAGTCCACTGAGCCACACTAGCCAGGGCTCACTTTTAACTGGTGGTCCTTAGAGTGTTTTCATTCCCCGCAGCCCGGTTTGTGTTGCCCAGAGCACAACTGAACTAACATTTCGATAGCAAGTCTGAGTCTGTTCGCAGTGAAGGCACCTTCCTGAGCCAGTCCCTCCGTGTGCCTTGCCGGTGGCAACCCCCCTCGTCACCTGGGCCTCGGGGTCAGCGAGTGCGGACAGGGGAACTAGTGCGCTCCCGGGCGGTGTGCTCTGCGGGTCCCCACCCGAGGTGCGCAGAGCAGCCACCGGGGGCCAGCCCAGCGGGGGTCCCGTGCCGTGCAGGCCGGTGGGCAGTGTTTCTGCCAGCAGGCCTGTTTTTTCTCCTCGCCCCACGGCTGCTGTGGAAGGGGGTGAGGTCGTGCGTCCCGGCCCCGTGTTTTGGGGGACACACCACGTTCCTTCAACCACAGGGACGGAGCCCTGTGGTGACACAACGCAGGACGCACGCCCTTTTTCCCCGCTGCCCCTCTGTCCCCCACGAGGGTCTGTCTGTCCACACGTGGCCCGACGCTCCTCACGCCCTCCCGGCACCGTCGGCGAGCTCCTCCCGGCGGCTGGGCACGGCGCACTCGGCCCCAGCTTTCCCCGGGGGCTCTTGCTGTCAGGACTCGTCAGCCTGGACAGGTCGCAGAAGTGGAATTCCAGTCCGTGGCCTCTGCGTGTCGCTCACTCGGGATAATGTTGTCAGGGTTCTCGTGCCGTGGCGTCTGTCAGAACTTCCCGTGGGAGGTGGACCACGTTTCGCTCACCCCTCATTGGTTGACAGACATTTGAGTTTTCACTGCTTGGCTTCTGTGAGTGGTGCTGCTGGAGCACTCGGGGGCGGGTCTCGAGTGACCCTGTGCTTTGGTGTCCCGGGCGTGCACAAGGGCTGGAATTTCTGGGCCGTGCTCAGGGTTTGACTCTTTGCGGGACTGCCAGGCTGTTTTCCAAACCTACGCCACTTCACACGCCCACCAGCAGTGGGAGGTGTTCTGGTTTCTACGCATCGTCGCCAACACTGTTATGACCTGCCTTTTTGATAATATTTGTCCTGGTGAGTGTGCAGTGGTATGTTTCATTGTGGTTTTAATTTCTTTTCCTTGATGGCTTAATGGCATTGTCACATCTGTTCATTTGTTTGTTAACTGTCCATGTGCCTTCTTTGGAGAAATGTCTGTTCAGATCCTTTGCCCGTTTTAAAACTGGGTTGTTTGTTGTATTGGGTGGTAAGTGTCCCTTAGGGTCTCTGGACACCAGACCCGCAGCCAGGAGCATGAGCTGCACGCATTCCCTCCCGCGCTGCAGAGTACTCCTGCAGAGTACTCCGATGCGCGGTTCGTTACTTAGTTTCAGTTCTTGTATTCGGGCCTTTAATGCACTTTAGCTAATTTTTGTATGTGGCATGCGTTAGGGGCCCCCACTTCATTCCGCACATGGGTGTCCAGCTCCCTCCCCCATGGAGAGGCCTTGGTGCCCTTGCCGAGCTCCGCCCTGCCCACCTGCAGACCCGTCCTGTCATCCTGTCTGGTTGCTGTGGTTTGGGGCTAAGTTTTCAACTGGGAAATGTGAGTCGTCCGACTTGTTTTAAAAGACCTTATTTATTTATTTTCAGAGAGAAGAGGAGAGAGAAGGGAGGGAGAGAAACGTCCATGTGTGGTTACCTCTCGAGTGTCCCCAACTGGGGACCTGGCCTGCAGCCCAGGCATGCGCCCCGACTGGGAATTGAACTGGTGACCCTCTGGTTCGCAGGCTAGCGCTCAGTCCACTGAGCCAGACCAGCCAGGGCTTTATTTCATTTTTTATTATTCTTTGCTAGTGCACAGAAGTGCAACTCCTTTTTCTACATATACATTTTCTATTCTGCAACTTCACAAACTCTTTTATTTGCTGTTTCTTGTGGATTCTTTTGGATTCTTGTGAATAGAGATGGCCTTTGCATCTGGGTGTCTTTTGTCCTTTTTTCTGGGTGAATCATCCTGGCTAGAACTGCCACTGTAGTGTTAAATGGAAGTGGTGAGAGGGGACATCTTGGTCTTGCTCCTGATCTCAGGAGGAACGTGTCTGGTTTTCACCACTGTGTGAGGTTAGCTGTGTGTTCTTCACCAACGTCCTTAATCCTGGTGGGGAGGGTCCCTTCTCCCAGCTTGTTCAGGGTGTTTAACTCCGGAAAGGTCACTGAATTCCGTCTGTTGCTTTGTCTGTGTCTGCTGAGATAATTGGATAGTTTTGGTTGTTCTGTCAATATGTGTGTTATATTTATTGATTTCTGGATGTTGGACTGACCTTGCATTCTTGGGGTAAGTCCCAGTGGATCATGGGACATCGCTGTTTTGCATGTTGCTGGTATTTTGTTGTAGGCAGTTTTGTTGTTTGTCGGTTACTGCGACCACATAACTCCCTGGAGGCAGGGAAAGCAGGTCCACAGTTAGGAGACACTCAGGAGGCTTTGGCTTTTGTTTTGTTTCAGTTCAAGAAGTTACGACCACTCAGAAAATTCTGATTTGGTTCTTGGTGGCTACACTGGAAATCGGGATATTTTTTCAAGATTGCAGGTGAGTTGGAAGATGCAAAACCCAGTGTGTTCACTGCGTGAAGCTGCCTGTTATTAAAGGGTTTAGTGTGAGTATCCGTAGTGGGTCCCACGGCAGCCGAGCAGGATGGGAACCCACACACGCGCGGTGGCCCCGGCCCCGAGCTCCAGGGTCTCCGCGGGTGTGCCCAGTGACCGTCGCGGAGACACAGAGACCGACGCTGTGCTGCTGCACTTACCTCCACGCTGCCGGACGTCTCTGAAAACAGAGACGAGTGAGGAAGCACCGACTCCGGTCAGGAAACTGCCACTGCCCCATGACTCCTCGTCACTCGGCTGCTCCCCTTGGGTCTCGGGCTCTGAGAAGCGATGGGAGAGGCTCCACACGGAGAGTCACAGGGTCCCCCGGAGAGCCCCGCGGCCCCCACATGCACGTGGGCGCGGGCACCTGCCTTTGGAAGTGCACAGCAGCCCCGTTCATGGGGTTCTGTGTGGGTTTCGTGTCCCGTGGCGGCCTTCCTGCTGCCTCTCAGTGCCTGGGTGTGGGGCATGTGGGAATGGGGGGACACGAAAGAGGCCGTGTCTGGGAGCGCTGGGGGAGTTTGCTTACAAGTGAGCGAAAGTCCCATGAGAGAGAGGCCCCTGGCCCCTGGTCCCTCGTCTTGACCTCTTGTCCTCCACATCCATCGTGATGGATGTGGAAGGAGGAGTGACCGGGGAGGGCAGGCACAGCCGGGGTGCCTGTGACGGTGGGGCAGGGCCGTGCTCCGAGAGGTGTGCGGCTGCTCCTCTGCAGCTGCCTGGGCGCGTCGGGGAGACTGGACGTGTGCACCCACACCTTGTGCGTGTGGGAGGGACGCCGGCTGTGGGTGAATCTGGGGAAAGGTGTTCTTTGTGTTATTCTTGATTTTTTTTTTTTACTATTCTTATTTTTGAAAAATTTTGTAACCTTCTAATTTTACGTAAAGAGGCATGTCCCACTCACTCTCCAAGCCCCCGTGGAGACGTCTCTCCCGTGCCCGTGTCAGGTTCCTCACTGGGGCAGACAGGAAGCCCCAAGGACGTCCTGCCTTTGCATTTGGGGACAGAGAAGCACCTGGCACTGGAGGTGAAAGTGCAGGAGGTCTCAGCCTTGCTCTCTTCCAGGAGATGGCTGCCGACCTGGAACAGAGCCCGGCCGTGCCCCAGGGCCGCACCGCCTCTCGGGGACACTTCCTCTTCCGGGTGTCCCGCAGCCGGCTCCGGGCTCTGGCGGGCGGGCAGGACCTGGCCTCCTGCCTTCAGAGGCAGCAGGAGCTGCTCCTGTACAAACGGTAACAGCTCCAGAGTCTGTCGCTCGTTTCTGTGCCCCTGCTCCCGGCCTGTGCTGGCATCTCCCTGGGGTCCCCTGGAGAGCAGGGCCTGAGGGGTGAAAAGCCTTTGGGAGCAAAGGCTTCCTGCCCAGATGCAGGGTCCCTCTGCAGAGGGACGTCGCTGGAAAGCACGCAGGTCACAGGGAGGAAGGCCGTGTGTGCGCAGAGCGCGCCACGGCTGCATTCACAACCGTGCGGGATGCTGGGGTCCCCCAGGGGCAGAGCGGCTCAGTCACACGGGCGCCCCTGGTGTGAGGCAGCTGAGGCCTTGGCTTTGGGGCCCCCCGTTGGACTGTCTGCTGTGGGGTCCAGGCGCTGAGCACAGCCCCAGTCTGGGGACGGTGGGGCCTGCAGACCACACACTCTAGTCCTGAAGGCGAGCTGGGGGAGTCCTTGCAGCCGCAGGAGCTGAGTTCTGGAGAAGCAGGGTCAGGCCGGGCCTCCACCCTTGACACACGGCCTCCTCTCCAAGGATCCTCCTCAGCCTTCCGGCGTCCATCCTCGTTGGCAGCCCCCGGGGGGAGCCGCTGGCCACCCCCAACTGCGCGGAGTTCTTCCATTTGGTCAACTCTGAGCTGGTAGGTGCTGGAGCTCAGGAGAGCGTCTGTAGTCACTGAGCTCCTTGGCCCTGAGCACGTGGGCCCTGAGCACGTGGGTCCTGAGCACGTGGGTGTGCAGCCCTCCACAGAGCTGTCCGTGGCCGCTGTGGGCGGGGCCCACGAAGCGCGCAGACCCCTTGCTCGCTCACAGTGCGGGGTGCGCTTCTTTCTTCCCCGTGCTGACTCTGGGTGATGCTGCGACCACACCGTCGCCCACCAGGTGGCCCTGTTTCCTTCCATTTTGCAGGCGGCTCCCTGTCGAGGCTCTGATCTTACCGGGTGGGGCACGGTGACGAGGAAATGTGCCCTCTGCACCCTGAGGGGTGTTCCTCTAACTTTCAGAAAAGCACAGATGTGCCCAGAGATGGGACTGAGGTCCTTTTAGTCCCACAGAGCTGTTCTGCGGCCTCCCCGGGTGCCCGGAGCCCCCACCTTAGCACCCGGCGGGCCGGGGCCCCTGCTGCTCGGAGCAGCCGTGGTGGCAGTGAGCGGGGAGGGTCTGGGGCAGCGCGTGGGGGGGGGCGCCCGCCAGGAGCTCTCCTCCTGCGAGTGGCTCCTCTCTCACTGGCCCGTGCTGTTTGCAGAGGAACTTGTCCCACGGAGGTGCCCTGACGCATGACATCACCGTCCACTTCTTCAGGGTCAGTCCCTCTCCCTCTGCCCCAGCCCGGCCCGCACAGGCCCCCTGGGCCGGGCCCTCGCATCTGGTGCTGCCTGAAAGTCACGGCGCCCTTCGGGGCCTGGGTTCACGTGCAGACTGCTAAAATTCTGGCGCCTTCTCTCCTGCAGGGGCTCCTCCACGCCTGCTCAGGAAGCGGGGACCCCTCCCTGGCAGCAAACCTGACCCTGACCGCCTGCCAGACCGAGTGCCCCTTGGTTCTGACCTCTGCTCTGGTAGGCCCAGCTGTCTTCCTGGGGTGCTGTCTGTTTCCCACTAAAACTTCATCCCAGCTACTGTGACTCAAGAGAAAAGACTTGGGGAGAAGTGAGGAGCACGTGTCAGAACGCAGGTGGGGTGGCCGGTTTCCCTGATGCACCCCGAGCAGCCTCAGGCCGCAGCAGACCCGGGATGGGGGGAGGGGCAGGCTGCCTGGGCTGCGTCTGCGTCTGCGTCTGTTCGGTCCCGCCCGCCGAAGTTGGGCGTGACGGCCGGTGCTCCCCACGGGTGAGCTTTCGTGTTCGCTGCCTCTGCCGTCGTAGCACAGGGAGCAGAGGCCGCCTCAGCCACTGCCAGCCGGCCTTGGTGGGACCTTTGGGCGCCTCGGACTTTTTTAGCGCCCTGACAACACATGGCTTTCTCACTCCCTTCTCCGTCTCGCTGGGACTCGAGCTCCTTCACGGGCTGGCGGTAGCACTTTGCCTGCAGCGCAGTGTGTGACCTGTTCTGTGTTTCAAACACCAGCTCCCCATGGGATGTCGGGGGTCGGGCCAAGCTCTTGGGCAGTGGGGCACCTCCTCAAGTAAGGCCTCAGGACTCCAAGCACTGAGCCTTCCTTACACAGGCTGCATGGGTCCTGCCCTTGACCTAATGAAGTGTTAGGTCAGTGTGAGCCAGGCTAGGGTTGTCGGTCAAAGGGATCGGATGTCTCTTGCCCCAACCTCAGTGGTCATAGAACAGCCACCCAGACCTGTGACCTGTTGACCTTTCCTCTTGGCAGCTGTGGTGGCCACGCCTGGAGCCCGAGCTTCGCTGTCAGTGGAGGTGCTTCCAGAGCCCACTGCCCCAAGAGCTGCAGAGGCTGCGTGAGGCCTGGCGGTTTGCCAGCAGGTAGGTGCTGGCACCGGGACCCAGGGAGAAAGCTCGGGTGTTTTCTAGGGCCTGACTGGGTCATCTCCAGGATACCTTGGGGTGCTCGAGGGTGCCTTGTGGGCAGGATCCACTGAACCCCTGAGAGGGAAGCAGCAGCCCTGAGCCACCGTGTCTGAGTGAGAAGTTCAAGAACATTCGGGAGAGGCTGACCCCAGCCTGAGTGGCTAACTAAATTCGGTGTCCAGGGCTGGGCCAGTGACCAGAGTTAACCCCCCTCCCAGGACTGGTGGGTGGATGGTCTCCAGTACCCTGCTGGATGTGGGGTGCTCTGAGGTCATCAGAAGGAATCGGGCGTTCCCATCCAGCCTCCTGACGGGCTTGAGTTCTGTCTCTGATGCGCCCCCGTGTCCCCCTGCAGGGTCAGGGTGCTCAAAACGTGCTCAGAAAACCAAGAAAGCAAGTCCTGCCCATCAGCCTAATTCTGCGGAGCAGACAAAGCTCCTGAAACCCCTGCCTTCCCCTGCATTGTCTGTCTCCAGCCTGTTTCCAACCTACTTGAGAGCCTTTCTGTGCAGCGCTGCAGTTAGGGGGTCGCAGGCCGGGCCACGGGGCCTCCGTGTCTCGTGACCTCCTTCCAGAGACCAGGCCACTGGGACGAGGGACCTGGTCAGACCCTGCTGCCCCTCGTGTTCAGGGCATGGAGGCACGCTGACACCAGCAACAGTTCTGAGCCCAGGACGAGCCCGTGACAGGAGGGGGCTCCGCAGACTCTGTGTCTGCTGAGTGAGCCCCTTGCTGCCCCCCCACTTAGGTGTTCGGTGGCGGCTCGGTTGCCAGACTGCTGTAATGACACCCGTCTCTCCTCTAGCTTCCTGTCCCCCGACACAGAGTCCCCTGACACCGTGGTGCCCGCCGCGGGCCCAGCCTGGGTCTCTGCGGCCGCGCTGCTCTTCGCAATCCAACGAGCCGGGCCGGGGAGCCGGTGGCGAGGCCTGGAGAGGCTGCGCGGCCCTCAGGAGGAGGTGAGCGCAGCTCCGCCCCCACACCGCCCCAGCAGGCTCCTGGCCGCGTCCTGGTCATGGGGCTTCTCCGTGCTCGCCTCACAGACTGAGCCTTTCCAGGGACAGACGGGAGTTTGGCGATTTTGTCACTTCATTTGGAAGTAAAAGTCACTGGGTTTAAGGTTCAATAAGACTTTGACTCTCAAGTTCATCGTTTAAAAAGAACGTCTTACGCTTCAATCTGGAAGTGTTTTCATTTGTCTTTTTCTCATCCTCACCGCCCCCCAGGGCAGGGCAGTCAGCGGTCCGTTTCTGCAGCCGTGGTCAGCTGGGCAGGCAGAGGGAAGTGTGCCCTGGGGAGCTGTGGGCCGTCTGGACTCTGCACCCAGGGTGCCCGCCCGGGTCAGAGGCCGCCAGGTCCGCCTGTCAGCTCAGCACGTGCCCGTCTGCCCAGCAAACAAATTGGGCGCCAAAGCATCTTTGGTAGTTGTAATCTGGAGTAGAAATCCCACAACTGAGATTCTTCCCTGATTGTCTGCAGGTCCTTTTTGTCAGAAGGGGTTTGAGCAGCTCCAAAGCCTCTGGGCCTGGTGTCCCGAGGGCACAGGGTGCACCCCCGGGGCGGGTGAGGCGGGGCGAACCTGGCAGTGTGCACCCAGGGCTTCACAAGTGCTGCCGGGCAGGAAGCCGGGGGGCGAGGCGGGGCTGGCGGCTCAGGACACAGCTGAGCTCCCTGCAGCGGGGCAGCTCCCACACCAGGCAGACCAGGCTGAAGACGGGACTGAAAAGGACCAGCCGGAGATGACCCACGGAGAGGGGAGGGCTGAGCCCGGGGCCTGTTCCTGGAGGGGGGCGGCCGCCCTGCGGGGCCGCGGGCGCTGCGCGTGGCGAGCGGGCCTGTCTGTGTTTGCAGCTGCTGCTCGCCCTGCTCTTCCTTTCCTCGCTGGGCCTGCTGTTGTCGCGTCTGACCCCCCAGGTGCGTCGCCCCTCAGCCACAGGGCCCTCTCCCCCAGGGTGCTTGGGGCAGGTCCAGGTGCCTCCAGACAGGTTCCTGCGTCAGGGGCAGGAGGTTCTGGAGCCTTCCCTGGGTTTCTTCAGGAGTGTGCTCACTGAAGCAGAGAACCTTCGGCCATGGCCTTTGTGTCCCTGTTTCACTTCGGAACTTGCGTGCCTACAATCCGTGGCCTCTGTCAGAGGCCCCAGGGAGATGCTCTCTGCAGGTTGTCACCATGTGAGGCCCCCTCCTGTGACGAGGGCGGTCCCTCCTCCCCACACACACGTAGCTCGCAGCCCAGGGAGAGCTGTGCCGCCTGCAGACACTGTGCCCGAGTCCTTCTCCCTCCGCTGCCCACAGGCTGCCGGCTCCCCAACAGCTTTGGACGTTTGTGCCGAGGTCCTGGGGTGTCTGGAGAAGAGGAAGGTGTCCTGGCTGCCACTCTTTCAGTGGACAGACACTGGTAAGGAGTCTGCTGAGACCTGATAGCAAATGGGTGGCCTTTGTCCAGTCACCAGCCATCGGGGCCAGAGTGTGACCTCTGACATCCGAGTCTTTCTCTTCAGAAGCAACTTTCAAATGTTTACTTTCTTGCGAAGCACGTAAGCCTAAGTTCGTCAGGACAAATAACGTACACACTCATTGACACAGAGTTTGGTGGAGGACCAGGGACCCCAGGTGGCGCTGGGCTGTGTTGTGGGGTCCACCTGCCTGGCCCCACAGGCACTGGGGGTCCTCTGAAGACAGCGGCCCCAGGGTGAGGCATCCAGTCTGACTGAGCCCTTTGGGTTGCAGCTACCAGCCTGGGGCGCGTCCTCCTCCGCCTGGTCCCGGACCAGCACATCAGGCTGCTGCCCGTCGCCTTCTACAGGTCAGCCCTTGCTGCTCTGATGAGGCCCAGTGCGCCCGCAGCGGGGGTCACCGCACGGGGCCGTGCCCGACCGCTGTGGGTCTCCTCCAGATGAGAGGGTGCCTGCGCCTCCCCGTGCGGCCTGCGCCTACCTCCGGGAGGCTGTGTCACCTGACATCTAGCTTCACCTTCAGCCTCCTCTCCTGCTGTGATGAAGACGCCCTCATGCAGGACACCGCCTTCCTGCACGTTGCCGTGGACATGTACCTGAAGCTGCTCCGCCTCTTCGTAGCTGGGGAGACATGTGCACTCTCGACCTCAGCCAGGAGGAGCCAGGAACTCCAGGACCAGGCAGGTGCAAGGGCTGGCTGTGTCCAGGCAGAGGGCGCAGCCCGTAGGCCCATGGGTGAGCTCCCTGGGGCCTAAAGCTGTGCCAGCCCCTCCCAGCCTGCGCACGGGCTCTGTGACCTGGGCCCTGCCTGTCCCCTCTGTAGGAGGACCCTGTTGGCCTGGTAACAAGAGCTCGGCTTTTTCTGCTGCGATCAGTGTCTCGGTGTCCCACACAGAGCTTCTCACACATGGCAGAGGTAACACCCAGAGGCTCATTTTGCTGTTTTCTTAGCGTTTATTGATTTTGCAGAAAGAGGAAGCGGGGGGAGAGAGACATTCATTTGTTGCTCCACCAATTTACGCATCATTGGTGGTTTGTGTGCTGTGCCTGGGGTGGAACCTGCAGCCGTGGTGCCCCAGGACGGTGCTCTGACCCACGGAGCTTCCCTGCCAGGGCACCGTGGTTGTTTTTAAATCCAAATCACTGTGTGAGCCTGAGAACGAAGAGATCTGACACTGGGCCTGGCGGCTGTGGTCACCAGCTTCCCTCTCCCTGTGCCCGGGGGCTTCGGTCTGTGTCGCACTGAGCACGGTTCTCTTGCAGCTGCTGGCCTCGCACGGAGGCTGCGACCCAGAGCTGAGTGCCGCCCTCCTGAGCAGGCCCCTTCTGACTGGACCCGACGCGCACCACGCCCCTGGAAATAATTTACTGCGAGCGTGACGTGGAGCTGTTGCCACACTAAAGTGGGTCATAGATCTCCTGACTGCTTTGGTGGGGAACAGGAACCAACTATTTAAAACTTGCATCTGGCCCCAAGTCAACGAAGGAAAATAAGCTGCTGGTCCCAGAGTGGACACAAAGGTGACCTGGGCCTCGCACCACGACCCCCACGTCCCAGCACGGGGCTCTCAGGGCGAGCAAAGCGGTGCCATCAGGTCGCATGGGAGGAGCTGTGGAAGTTGTCCTGTGACCCCATCGACCACCTGGGGAGTTCAGGTGCACCCTCAGGTGGGCTCAGGCTTCACAGCCTGACCCTCTGTGGTCCTGGGCGGCGGCTCCAGGGGCGGGGCCTTGTCCTGGGTCTGCGTCAGAGGGTGCGTCAGAGGGTGCACCATGGACATGTGCACGTTGAGGTTGTGCGCCTTCTCGAACCGCCGGCCACACTGGTCACAGGCGAAGTCCAGCTCGGTCTCAGCCTTGTGTTTGGTCATGTGGTACTTGAGGGACGCCCGCTGCCGGCACTGGAACCCGCAGACTTCACACCTGGGGACGAGAGGGGTTAGCGAGGACTCGGGTGCCAGTGTGGCCGGGGGGGGGCGCCGGCCCACACTTACTGCAGAGGCTTGGCCCCCGAGTGCCGCATCTGGTGGACGAGGAGGTGCTTCCGCTGCTTGAAGGTCTGTCCGCACTCGTCACAGATGTAGTTCCGCACCTCTGGGGAGCAACAGGTGAGCGCAGGCCCCGCCGAGGCCCACCCGCTCGGGCTTCCTGCACTTGGTGCCAAAGCTGGGGACCCTGCTGGCCCCCTTTCACTAGAGACACTTCTGACACCATGAGCCACGGCCAGGGCTTCCTCTGAGGCCTCTGGGTAGCTGAGCACCTCAGGGAATTACTGTGCTGGGCCCAAGGGGCACAAGAGCACTCACTGCAAAAACCACAGGGAAGGAGTGTCCCTGGGAAGCCAGCAACAGTGCACAGCGCTGAGTGAAGCCGCTCACTCACATGAAACTGCCATGTAGAAATCTGTCTGTGAGGAGGAGGTGCTGACTCAGGGACTGCATTCTGGACGGGGCAGCCACGAGGCAATCGTGTGGGTCACGTGTTTCCGGACATGTGGGTTGTGTGGTCATGCCAGTAAGGGGGCAAACCATGACACCAGTGTCATGTGAGCCCAGGCTGGAACACAGCGGAGAAGTGGCCCTGGAGGGCTGACAGTGTCTCGGGGGCACTCACTGCCTCTCTGCACTTCCCTTTCTCACTGTTTCCGTGGTGCATGGCTTCCTCTTACAATCCCCAAAGCATGTCATTTAAAACTTTTTAAAAAATCCACAATAAACAGAAAGGCCCTGGGATTTCCTTGCTCATTCCACACTCGGACCAACTGAGCTGACCTGCCAACACCGCAGCCCAGGGGTGCGTGGACCCTTGGGGCTGCTCCCAGGAGGGGGGCCAGGCACACACCTGTGTGGATGAGCTTCAGGTGCCGCTGCAGGTAGCGGTCGATCATGAACACCTTGTTGCAGCCAGGGTGGGGGCAGGGCCTCTCTCGGACCTCCTCATGGTGCTCCTTGATGTGCTTCTATGGGGACAGTGCAGCCCTGAGCGCCGGGCTCCCCGTGACAACTCGCCCATCACGCAGCACCTGCCCCTCCCATAGGCCCTGCCCAGCACCCCTGAAGGAACACACCTGACCATTCCTCACTTAAGATGGGTGCTATCCCAAGTGCAAAGGCTAGGGCATCCTGCCCCACGGAGCACAGTAATGGTGGGGGGCCGCTTTGTGCCTCCGTTTCCCTGGGCTCATGGGCACCCTTGGGTGGGTCTACCCCTGGCGCTTCCCCCAGGCCCCCGCCCTGACTCCGACAGTGCCCGCCTTACCTTCATGCCGTCAGCCCCTCGGTACACGGCTGTGCAGCCCTGGTACGGGCACTTGTAGATGGTGGGCAGCTCCTCCCTGCAACAGAGCGCACCCTGGAGCTGCCGCCCTGTCCGCGCCCCCGCAGGGCAGCCCCCGCAGGGCAGCCCCCACCAGCCTCACCTCTCACACCGCAGCTTGTTCTTCCAGCCTGGCTTCGGTCCAGGCTTCTTCCGGATTTTTGGTTCTTCAGGCTTCTTGGCTTCTTTGCTTCCAATCTTCTTGCCAGGCACCCTGGAAAGAAAAGAGCAATTGGATACAGTGTTCTCGCTTTCCTCCACGCTCACTCCAGCCTGAGAGGCCGGGCTCTTTCAAGCCTCCAGGGTTAGCCTGCGTCAGCCTCTGTGCTCACCGGGGGCCTGGAAGCAGACTTGAGCCACACAGCCGGGACAACTCAGGAGGCAGAGGCCCGGTACGGCCACCGTGGGAGTGGGTCTATTCTAAATACCAGAACTGAACACTGCCCTGGCCAGGTGGCTCAGTTGGCTAAAGCATCATCCTGACACATCAAGGGTGTGGGGTCGACCCTCGGCCAGGGCGCATCTGAGAAACCACCCGGGAAGGCATCGGTAAGTGGAACAACACAGACGCTCCTCTCTCTCTCGCTCTAAAAATCTACTTAAAGAAACACTTTGCAAGGCTGTAGGCATCAGTCTCTCCACCAAACAACCATGAAGTTAGAAAACCAGAACCAACAACTGGAACTCCGGGCCCTGATGGGATGTCCTTGTGGGGGAAGTGCTTCCTCGGGGAGCAGCCGAGTGCTCACCAGCTGCCACCCCCGTTCCTCAGCCCTGCTGTGGGGCCACGGGCGCCACGGGGCCCGTCCCCCAACAATGTGGGGACCAGCCGGATGCAGCATCGTCCTCCTGCAGTGTCTGTGTGTCGAGGGGAGATGTGCACACTCGTTTTCCTTTTTGGACCCCAGACATTTAAGGAGCTCTTGCCAGAAATAGAAGGGAGCTTTTGGGGCCACATGTGACAGGTGCCAGGATGGCTGACACCATCCTGAACAGTCAGAGGCCGAACCCTCCCCTCTGAGAGCAGGAACAAGCAATCAGTCCTGGATATCCTAGCCGAGAAAGCGCGCCAGGGAGCCGGCAGGAGCCGTCTACATTAGAAAGGAAGGGAATTACCTCTCTTCACAGATGACATGACCTAACGTGTGAGAAACCCTAAAGAATTCACATGCAAAATAAAAATTCAGCAAAGCGGCAAGGTATAAAACCAAACACCAGCCCTATTTCTATATGCTAACCATGAAGAAAGTTAACCAAGGAGGTGGAAGACTTGTACACTGGAAACTACAAAACACTGATGAACAAAACGAAAGACCTAAATAAACGGAAAGACTTCCCACGTGCACGGATTAGAGGGCTGACATTGTTAAGATGGCGATGCTCCCCCAAAGAGATCTCCTGACTCAATCCCTATCAAAATCCCAATGGTGTTTTTTGCAAAATGAGGGTGGGGAGCAAAAAACACCCTAAATTTCACACTAAATTTCAAGGGATGCTGAATAGCCAAACAATTTCAAAAACAATGCTGGAGGACTCACTTCCTGATTCCAAAAAAAATTTTAAGATTTTTTTATTTATTCATTTTTAGAGAAGGAGAGAAATATCAATTTGTGGTTGCCTCTCACGCGCCCTGTACTGGGGACCTGGCCTGCATCCCAGGCATGTGCCCTGACTGGGAATCGAACTGGTGACCCTTTGGTTCGCAGCCCGCGCTCAATCCACTGAGCTACACCAGCCAGGGTCTGATTCCAAAATTTACTACAAAGCTACAATAATCAAAACTGGCAGAGGAATAACGACAGACGAGGTAGACCAGCTGAATAAAGTAGAAAGAACAAACTGATTTTCCACAAGGGTGCCAAGACCACTCAATAGGGAAGGGACAGTGTCTTCAACAAGGGTGCTGGAAACCATCCACATGCAGAATGAAGTCAGGTCCCTAACGCACACCACATGCAAAAATTAACTTCAATGGGTCAAAGCCCCGAATGTGAGAGCTAAAACCACAACGCGCTTAGAAGAAAGGCACAGGCCTTTGTGGTCCCACTGGGTCTGGCAGAGGTTTCTCAGCTGTGACACAAAACACAGGCGATGGGAGTGAGGAACAGGCGAGCCAGACCTCAAAACGGCCCTTTCTGTGCACCGAACACCACTACTAAGAGTGAAAAAGAGAACCCACCGAACAGGGAAAACTACCCTACGGTCCCACAGCACAGAGACAACCTGGTTAAAACACGGGCAGAGGCCTCGGACAGACGATCCTTCAGCACCGAGAAGCCTTAGAGACATGCAAATCAGAAGGAAAACAAGATCCTGCCTCCCACCCACCAGCACAACCATTAAAAGAAGAAAGTAGCAATGTTTTGGACGTGGAGAAAACGGGCCCCTGGGCACTGTTGGGAATATGAAAGGCACAGCTGCTGTGGAAAACCTTCGCAGCTCCCCAGAAAGTTGAACACGGACTCAGCACACGACCTGACAGTCCTCCTTCGGGGGATGTGTTCCGCAGAATCCCATGGGTGAGACAGTGCTCTGGTCCCAGTGTTCGGAGCACGGTTCGCAACAATAGCCAAAAGGTATGAACAACCCGCCACGGCAGGTGGGTGGATCCACAAAACGTGGGCTACCCTTACGACGGAGCAGCGATGTCCAACCTTTTTCATCTCATGGCACACATAAGCTAATTAAATTCTGCTGCCTGCCAAAAAACACAGTTTTGCCAAACTGACAAAAAAGAAAAAGGTGTAATTTTGATTCACGAATACCAGACAGCTACTGTTGTGTGGGCTGTTGTCATTTTTTAATTTGACAATCCAAAGGAGAAGAGGTCAGTGCCCCTGACTAAACAGCCAGGTGTCACACGTTTTAGAAACCCCTGTGGCACACTGGTTGTGCCATGGCACAGTCTTTGAAAATCACTGCCAGAGGGTCATTCCGCCACAGGAAGGCATCAGGTGCTCACACAGGCTGCAGCACGGTGAATCCCAAAGCCACGGTGCTGAGTGCAAGAAGCCAGTCACAGAAGGACAGATATTATGGAAGTCTGCTTCCATGAAGTCCCCCAAATGGGCACCCAGACCAGAGGCTGTCAGGGCTGGGGGGTGGGGCAGGGGCGGGAACTCATCACTTACTGGGCAGAGTTTCTTCTGTTTGGGATGACGGAGTTTGGGAATGGCGGTGATTTTTGCACAACACTGCGAATGTACTTAATGCCAGTGAACCTTATGCTCAGAAATGGTACTTTCTTACGTGTCTTCCACCGCAGTTGTTAAGGATTATACATAATTGTCCTCCTTCTCGGGGCCCTGTGCGTCAGAAGCACCTTTCTGGCGACTGTGAGGCCCCGCCCCTCCTTGCCTCTGCAGTAGCTGTTCTCAGAACCCGTGTCCCTGCTCGCTGGCCCCCACCCTCCTCTGAGGGGCACCGCCGCCCCACCAGAGCCGCACTGTGGCCAGTGCCTTGCCATTTTCCTCCCACCCTAGATCATCGCTTGGTGAGAACAGGAGGCTTCCGAGAGCCTGTGGGTCCCACAGGTGGGTCCCTGCAGCCACGGGTGGGTTGTGGGGGGCGGGGGCTCAGTGCTGCCACCCACCTCTGACCTCTCCCCAGAGCCCCGATTGTCGTCCAGTCACCCTGTAACCTGTGTCAGAACATAAAGGAAGAGTCGAGACTGCTTCTCAGTCTGTGCCCTGCGTCTCCTGTGGGCCTCGTTCTCGCTGTGAAACGCCGAAGGGCAAAGCCCACGTCGGAGTCGCCAGCGGCAGGGTTTGGGGTGATTCCTGGGCACAGGGTGCGAGGAAAGCGACACAAATACAATCGTCCCTGCCTGCCAGGACCCTGCGTTCTAAATGGAGAGACGACCCAAGTCCCAGAAAAGAGAAGGTCAAGACAAGGTCATAGAAGCAAGTGGCCTCAAGCCCTGGCTGATGTGGCTCAGTGGACTGAGCGCTGGCCTGCGAACAGAAAGGTCACCAGTTCGATTCCCAGTCAGGACACACGCCTGGGTTGCGGGCCAGGTCCCCAGTGGGGGGCGCGTAAGAGGCAACCACACATCGATGTTTCTCTTCCTCCCTTTCTCCCTCCCTGCCCCTCTCTACAGTAAAAGTGAACGCAATCTTTTTTAAAAAAGTGGCACAGAGATTGGTGCCAGAGGCATAGCTGAGAACCCCGCGGAGCCGGGCCCCGGGCCCTAGAGACTCGGCCTGCAGAGCAGGAATCAGAAGCTGGCAAGGCTTCCCCGGGGGTGTGGCTGCGAGCAGGATGGGCACAGGGAAGGCCAGGAGCTCCGGAGCTGGCTGGGCAGCGCCCAGGGGCCTGCCGCCGCCCTCACGAGGGACCTGAGGCCAGGTCCCAGAGCTGCACCCAAAAGGCCTCAGCTCACTCAGGGACCACACTGCGCTGGGCCTGGTGGGCCGACCCGAAAAGCGTGTGCCAAGGGAGCGGTGCCCAGCCCCCTGCCGGACCCCACCCTGCAGCCCCGGGCACACGCACCAAGCCTGTCCCCTTACTTCTTCTCTGGGTCAGGCTCGAAGGACTCGTCTGAGGATCGGGCACTCTGCTTCTTGTCATTGTCATCTTCATTCAGGAAGTCCCTAGCACACAAGAGGGAGCCTTTAGCAGAGCCCTAGGGTGGGTGACGGGTCCGATGCGACTTCCTGTCTGAAGACACTGTGCGGCCCCACGTCCCACTGCAGTGCTGCTGACAGCATCCTGAGACACCGAACCCCCCAGAGCTCCGAGCCCACCACCTAACGGAAACAAGCCTGGGCCGCTGTGGTCCAACGGGCTGGCCACCCCCGGAAGCCCCACGCTCCTCACACCAGGGCCTCTCCACGGGGCCCCCGGCGGGCAGGAGACCCTCGCAGGCCGTGGGCTTCCGAGCACGCGATGCTCAGGACTTCGCCTCATCCTATCGCTGAGCACCTGTCGGGCAGACAGGTCAGCCGTCAGCCATTTCAAAGGTCACAAAGGCCAGAAGAGCTCTGTGCTTCTGTGACCTTCACCCTGAAGCACGAATCACTGTCCACTCCCAGATGGGCAGCTGCCACCCTCCGGAAAGGTTCGAGGCTGGCCGGCAGCTTGCTGGACAGCCCGTGACCTCTGCTGGTGCCAGGGTGGTTCCCGAGCACACCGTGGGTTCTTCCGGGACCTCAGTCACCGGCACCCCGCTGGAGTTGCACTAAAAACCGCTCCGGGCTACAGACGGGGTGCGTCTTCATTCTAGCCACAGGAGTGGGGCTAGGAGGGTGGGAGTGGTTACTGGCTCAGAGGCAGGGGGTGGCCCAGGAGCGGACAGTCCCAAGCCAAAGCTGTGTTGTGACACTGGCTTCCTCTGCTCCAGGACATGTGGGGTCACACAGAACTAAGGCTCTGAGGAGCAGCAGCAGAGGACGCCTGCAGGGCCACCCAGGAGCTCCACGCCGCCCGGGTCCTGCTCCCGGGTGGCTGCGTCAAGGTGGGCACCCTCTGAGACCCAGGAAGCCCCCAGTCAGGACCGAGAAGCCTGGAAGCACCCCCAGCCAAAACGCGGGCAGCAGGCCCCTAGAGTGGTGAAGTTTGATTTTCCAAGGAGAAATTTTAGGCTGTTTAAACCCACTCTTCTCTCACCCCTCAGAAAGGTCACTGAACTCGTCTTTTACCCGATCATCCGAGGTTGAAGATGGGAACTGCTTCTCACCCAACTGCCCTGAGGAACAAAGAACAGGGCTCCTGTCACCAGCCCAGCGCGGGCCGAGCCTGCCTCGTGGGGGCGCCGGGGTCCTCCCGCCTCCCATTCCAGCCCCCTCCCAACTCCACCCCAGCAGGTGCCAGCCCGGTGGAGCCCCGGCGTCCCCGAGTGTCCTGCACGGACCCAGGCAGTGCCGAGCACCAGGAACCAGCCCCTCCCCAGACTCAGACCCAGCCGACCCAGCCGTTGCAGGGTGGGACGACTCACACACACGGCGTGAATGTCTCAGGACATTTAAAAACGTCGCTGTTATCGAGGTGTCGCACACACAGTTTAAACAGCCCTGCGGCCCTCCGGACCCTCCGACACAGCCCCTGCTCCCGCCCAGCATCTGAGTGCCTCCGACCCAGACCCTGCCTGGGAGCTGCGCTTCCTGAAAGCGCCACAGAGGGCTCGCACTCAGGAGCGGCCACGCACCCACACACAGACAGGTGCATGCGTGGCAGCTGACGGCAGGCAGGAAGCCAGCCTGGCCCTGCTGACGTGAGGTCCGTGAACAGCTGCGCCACCCCCACAGCACCGTGGGGTTGAGCCCCAAACGAGGGCCTGCGTCTCCCCTCACACTCAGCAGAGGGGCCCGTCCACTCCGGTCCCACTGAGGTGTCGCCACGGCCCTGGCTGAGACCCAGGAAATGACCCGAGACAGCCTCAGAGGCACCAGCCGTCCTGTTCCCCCAAGCCCACAACAAGGGCCCCATTCTTCTCTCCCTCGGTCTCCAGTCTGAGCAGGCGGAGAGAGATGGACGGCAGAGGAGCATGCCTCCGCAGGCCTGCAGGCACAGGGTCCTCGGCCCACCGCACTGTCAGACACCCACACACACCCGCCGCCTGCTGAGGGCCCTGCGCAGGAGCAGGAATCCTGGTCTGACGGCCCGGAGGAGCCTCCTACCTGGAGCCCCACTCAGGGGGAGGGCAGACTGAGGCAGGGGGCTGGGCCCGGGCCCCACAGAGCTGCTATCTGAAGGAGGCTGGGCCACATCCGTGTTGGGCAGCGGTTCCGTCTCGGCCCAGGCTGTGGTCGCTCTGCCCTGGGAGCTCGGAGCGGCAGCCCCAGTGGGGTTGGACCTCCGATGGTGGGTGAGCCGTGGGGGCACCTCCTTGTCCCACGTCCACTTGACTGCCAGCGCACTGTCCAGCAAGAGAGCCCCGCAGTTGGAGTCGGTGTCCATGGTGTAGTCGTGGCCTTGGTCGCAGCCCCACACGGCCTGGATGACGCCGCAGTACTCGGAGGACAGCGTCCTCTGCAGGCTGGGCAGGGCCCCACAGCTGGCTGCGTGTCCATGCACCCACCCCACCAGGCCGCGCAGGCCTTCGGGGCTCGAAGGGATCAGGTCCACTGAGGAAAGGCACAGAGACGGCAGCCCCGGGCTGGTCAGCACCAGCCCGCAGCGAGTCCACCCCCCTCCCACACATCTGGTCCCGGGCACTCACCCAGACATGCTCCCTCTTCCGCCTCCGCCAGGGGCTGGGCACCCACCCTGTAAAGGATCAGCAGGCCATGAGTGGCCCCGCAGCAAGCAGGAGGTGGGCCTGCTCCTTCGCTGCCCTCCCCCATGGGTGGTTGCCCCTGCCCCCCCACAGGAGCACTCAGAGCCACCACAGCCCTCACCCCCCACCCCGGCCTCCCACCCCAGCCACACGGGGCTCCCACGGGTCTGCTGCCCCTGCACCATGGCCTCCCCACTGCACAGGTTCCCACCAGGCACTCCCTGTGCTGAGAACAGCAGAGCACACAAGGGCTTAGCCTGAGCACCCCAAATGAACGAAGGAGGGAGTGCCTACTGTGCGCAGGGCTTCCGGGGACTCATCGGGGACACGTTGACTCTTTGCAGGAAGGACCTGAGGAGGCCGTGGCACTGGTAGAACTGGGCGTGGCAGTTCTTGCAGACGAACTGAGACAGGGCTGGGTCCTGGTGGACAGCCACCCCCAGCAGGTGCTGGAAGTCCCTGACGAACATGCGCTCCCCCGAGGGTGGTCTCTCTGAGCTCTGCCCAGGGGCCCGGCCGGAGATGCTGCGGAGACTCCGTGTGGAGAACTTCCCGTGGCAGAGGCGGCAGTGCCCCATGGCAAGAGCCCGGCCTGCTCCTGGGCAAGCACAGAAGATGACAGGTCAGCTGGCAAGGCTGCTTGCTGCATAGGACACACAAGGCCACAAGCTCCCAGAGGTGAGCCACGCCGCCCCGGGGAAGTGAGGCCCCTGCTCCACCAGCCTCCCAGCTCTTCGAGTGGAGAACCCTCCATGGGGCCTCTCCAGACACGTCTCTAAGACACATGCCCGTGTCTGGGCCACAGGCAGTGTTCTGGCTCTGGGCTCCCAGATGAACATACAGCCTTTGGGAAGAGGTGGCCAGTGGGGGCCTTCTGGTCCAGAAAACCTTTGGAAGAACCCTGACTGTCTCCACTCCGAGTCCAGCAGCACACTGAGCCCACAACCAGACAAGGGTGCCCCAAGAAAAGAACTACAGGTCCATATCCCTGACGAACACACATGCAAAAATCCTCAGCAAAACGCGAGCACACCAAAGTCGCCCGTACGCTGAGGATCACACACCAGGATGCAGTAGGACTCACTCCGGCAGTGCAAGGCCAGACCCCCTGCCGGCCGGGCCCAAGCTCCCCCAGGCCCCACTTGACCCGCCGGGCCCTCTGTCAGTGAGCCGGCCGCCAGGGCTCGGGAGGTGAGGCGATTATCCCAGGCTGCAGCCCTAAGCGCAGCACCGGGACCGGAGCCCAGGCCAGTCCCAGCCCGAGCGGCAGGGAGGGTCAGCGGCTTGCGAAACAGCCCCCAGCACGGGCGCCAGGGAGGCTCCGCCTGCCTGCCTGCCAGCCGCCCAAGGACGCCCCGGGAGAGAGGCCCGGGGCCGTGGGCACCGAGCGGTCGGACCTACCTGCCTCGTCGGCGCCGTCCTCGCAGGCCCGCGCCGGCCCCCAACCCAGCCGCGAAGCCACCAAGGCCGCTGCCTCGTCCACGCTCGGCCCGCTGCGGGCGGGGCGGCCCCGGGACCGGCCGCCGCCCGAACCCCCACGCTGCCCAGCAGCCGCAGGCGACAGGAAGCGGCCGAGCCGGTCCCGTTTCATGGCGGCTGCCCGGGCGCTCCGCCCCGTTCGCCTCCGCTCGGCCCTGCTCGGCTCCGCCCGGCAGCACTCGGGCCCGCTCGGTTCGCTGGTCCCGGCGGCTTGGCCCCGCTAGGTCCCGATCGGCCCGGAGCTCTCGTCCGCTCGGCCGGACTGCGCTCGCTCTTTCCCTCTCGCCTCTGCCGTTCGGCTCCGCTCGGCTCGCTGGAAGCGGGCGGGGCGAGGAGGGGTGGGGCCGCGTGACGAGAGGGAGAGGGGCGGGGCGTGAGCGCGAGGGGCGGGGCGAGGGCGGGGCCCACGCGGCCAGGGTGTCACGGACGTGAAATGAGGGGGCCAGTTGTGAAACTCGCACGCTTGTGGCAACTGCGTGAAGAGGTTATTGGAAAGCTCGGTCTCTTCCGCCCTCGGCGCGGAGCGCGCGGCACAGGCGGGGAAGCCGGAAGTGCGCCCGCGCCAGTCCCGCGCGTTCCGGTGGTCCGCGGCTCGGGCGGCTCCCGCTCCCGTGCATTCTTTGTTCCGGGGTTCTAGCCGCCCGCCCCGCCCCTCAGCCGCCAGCACCGCCTCCCCCGCCCGGCGCCATGGCCGCTGCGGCCGGGGACGGCGCGGTGAAGCCGCTGCAGTGCGCCATGAAGCTAGCCAACGGGGCCATCGAGCTGGACACCGGCAACCGGCCCCGGGTGAGGCGCGGCGCGGCCCGGCGCGGGCGGCCCCCTCGCGAGGCCGGCCGGGTGGGCGTGGGCGAGGGCGGGGCCGCGGGGTGGGCGCCCGCAGGACCCCACGGCGGCGGCGGCGGCGGCGGGGCTCTGGGCGGGGGTGTGGGCTTCTGACCTTGGACAGCTCCCAGGCCGGCCCGCCCTCGGTTTTCCCGTCTGTTCACGTCGGGAATCACAGCCGCGCTTCTATGTGTGAAGCGGGTACAGTAGGGTCCGCGGCGCAGCCTGCAAAATAGACCTGGCAGACGGCATCGCGTGTGTGTATGTTCCCGGGAGATGCTGTAGATTTCATCAGATTCCCACGGGGGACGACGTCCAGGACGGTTAACTGCGGCTGCTCCGTGCTGGGTCTTTGCAGGCGTCTGTCTCAGCCGCGGGCGGGCGGGGAGGCTGTGCCTTGTTCCGAGAATGATCAAAGGGTGGCGACCAGGTGGAAAAGCCGGCTGAACCGCGCAGGGCTGCCCGGGTGGGAGAAGGCTGCGCGGGCCGCGGGCACATCCCTGCCCCTCAACCCCCTGCTGTCCCCAAGTCCCAGATTGGCTTTCTAGGGAAGCAGGTGCCCCCACAAGTCAGAAATCCTGCCCGGAATCCGTTTTATCCTAATCTCTGAGGTGTAGACTTAAACCCACGAGGGTTCGGATGCACCAAACAATGAAACAGCACGCTGTGGGCTCCAAGTGCCCTGCACTCTGTTCAGGAAGCAGAATGCTCACACCCGGGAAACTGGCAGTAATTCCAGCGTTCCGGACTCCCGCCCACCGAGGCGGTGGGGTCCAGGAAAAGGGTTTCCCAGAACGGAAGCTAGAAAGGGATTCTACAATTTGCAACACCACTCCCTCAATTGCCTCCCGAGAAAAAGACATCAGAGCCACTGAACGAGCGACACAGGAAGGAAACTTGTTGCAGGGAGTGAAAAATGGCAGCTGCTGTCACAGCTGCTTTCCCTGGCCTCTGAACGGGAACCTCAGTTCCTTCCTGTGCTGGAGAGAAAGGCAGTGGGAGAGGGTGTGGACAGCCAGCTGGGCACCTTTTCCTTCAAGTCTGGAGAGGAAGGACACACCTGTGTGAGCCCCAGGCAGACCGGCCGGACGCGCAGGTGTATCTCAGAGATAAGCAGACACCACTGTCCCTGTCTCCCACAAGGGCTGCGGGAAGAAGGGACGGGGTCTTTGCCTCCACTGCCTGACCCCTGCCTTCCTCTTCCCTGGGCACAGGAGGCATATGCGGAATACCTGAGGAGCATCCACTATATCTCCCAGGTGCTGCTGGAAGAAGTGGAGACCACCAAAGGTACAGCTCTCAGCTTCACTGCTGCTCCTGGTCTGGGCAAATTCTGGACACTGTAGCCCTTGGTGGGTTTCAGGCCTGGGGTGGCCTGTCCTGCACACGTTGTGAATGGGTAGGCACTCAGGATGCATAAGTTGTGGTGGGGTGACGCGGGAGCAAAAAGGGACAGGTGCTCTGAGGGACGAGAGAGGGCAGGACATACCAGGGAGGAGTGAGTTGAGTGAAGGCTGGGGGCAGCATGCCCCACAGAGGGGTGTACAGAAGCCCTGAGCTGAGGGTGGGTGCTGAGTGAGGAAGGGCAGGCAGGCCGGAGAGGGTCAGGTGTGTTAGGGGTGGGCAGAGCCCTGGGTGGAACAGGGCCGTCCTCGTGTGAGGGTTCGCTCTCCGAGGCCCCAGGTGGAGAGGCTGGCAGGGCGTGTGGAAGGATGGCAGTGGTGAGGCCCCTGGAGGTGGGTGGGCTTGGAGACGTTCTTTAAAGCTGCACCTCCCCAGCCTTGGTGGAGGGGTCGATGGTGAGCTGCAGGGGGACAAGGAGATGGGGGTGCAGGAGCGCGCCAGCAAGTGCAGAGCAGAGGGCTGCCCCAGCGGCACAGCCTGCTTGGCGCCCCGCAGTCCAGGGCGCAAAGGTCCAGTGGCCAGGGGGAGGTGGGCGTCTCCAGTGAGCTCAGCAGAGCTCTGCGCACTGCAGGGTTGAGGACGGGGAGGCGCTGGGTGGCAGTAGCCCTCATTGGGGGCGGGAGGCCTGGAGGAGAGGGGCCCTGAGGGGTTGGGGAGCACTTGGAATAGGGCAGACGTGGGGATGAGGGCAGTTTCACGGGGAGTGTGCGGTGAGGGGCTGGCTGGGAGTGGGTGGGAGCTGGGGCAGGAGCTGGGCTGGTGTTGTCCGCAGGTTTTCAGGTGGAGCTCCCGCGGTGATGGCCGGTAGGAGCTGTCTCTGGAGGTGGGGCGCAGAGTGGGAGTCGAGGGGTGGCGCCAGGGGGGCCTGGGCACAGCCAGAGGCGGGGAGTGAGCAATGGCACTGTCTTTGTGACACTGTCTCTGTGAAAGGGCCCATGACCATGGCCCACCTGGAGGAGGGGCTGGAGGTGCAGGTGAGGTCCTCAGAAGAGAAGGCTCATTAGGGGGAACAGGGGGACTAAATGGTAATGGGGAAAAATGCAATACAGATTAAATTAAAATACAAAAATAAAAGGCCCCGTTAGGTGAAGAGAGGACTCTAATGGTGCAGCTGAGACAACAGGACAGCCGGCCAGAGGCTGGGCTGGCCGGGCTCAGAACCCAGGGTGGACAGTCAGAGACGAGGGTGGGTGGGCTGGCCCAGGGGTCAGAGGTTAGGAGACAGCAAACATGCTCCTGGTTTTTTTTTTTAAGAATTTTTATTTATTTATTTTTAGACACAGGGGAAGGGAGGAAGAAAGACAGGGAGAGAAACATCAATGTGTGGTTGCCTCTCACCTGTGCCCTACTGGGGACCCGGCCTGCAACTCAGGCATGTGCCCTGACTGGGAATCGAACCAGTGACCCTTCAGTTCGTAGGCCGGTGCTCAGTCCACTGAGCCACACCAGCCAGGGCACGCCCTTGTTTTTATCTCAGCCAGAATCTGGTTAGGGATCGAGGTGACGGGAACCGGTCTCCTTGTCTCTTGTCCCCTAGAAGCTGGGGAGGCTGTGCCCCTGGAGACCTTGAAGATGCTGAAACTGGCAGAGCAGTGTCTGGAGAGAGCCCAGTCGACAGCTGCCCAGCTTGGTGGGTGTCGGCAGCAGGCTTTCCTGGGGCGTCCGCCGAGTCTGCGTCCTCTGCGGGATGTGGGCCCCGTGCTGACTGAGGTGCCTCGCAGGGAAAGCCTGCCCGAAGCCGGCCGTTCCCGTGGCTGCTCCTGGGCCCTCGCCGCCGACCAGCCGGCACCGCCGGGTGTACTCCGATGAAGGGGGGAAGCTCCTCCCATTTCTGCCGCCTGAGATGTTCCAGAGGCTCCAGGTGGTGGAGTCGCAGAGCTCTAAGAAGTAAGATGGGGCAGGAGGGAAGGGGGCTGAGTCTGGGTGTGGAGGGTCAGCACGGGTCTCAGCGAGGGTCACCCTGGCGCCCGGCAGAAACCATGCAGATCGTCTCTGGGGAAAAGCACCTTGAATTTCCATAAAGTGAGAGGCACACAGTCTGAGATAGCCAAGCACAAAAAGAAATAAGAGAGTGAAGAAATGATGGCAGAAACAGACCCACAAAGTCTTCCAATGGAGTTATCAGAAATAGCTTATAAAACAGTCATATGTTCTGTATTCAGAGAAATGAAAAGGCAAGTGTGGAAATACCTAAACACCTACGGGTTGGGGGGAATCCCACAGGGAACAAGGAACTGTAAAATCTGGCCTAGCAAATAAAGAACCAAGAGGAAATAAAACGAAAAGTATAATAGCAGAGTTACTGTTACAAACTGAGTGGCAACAGTGACGAGTTACAGTTGATACTCGAACAACTGAGGGCTGGGGGCCCGGAGCGCCACGCAGCTGAAACCGGAGTGGGGCCGGAGTGGGGCCGTGAAACCCGGAGCGGGGCTGGAGCGGGGCCGGAGCGGGGCCGGAGCCGGCCTCAGAGGGCGCGAGTCCCAGCAGCAGCCGGGAAACACACCGGCCCTCAGACACCACGGGTTTTGAGCTGCAACGTCTGCTCACACACACGACTTCAGGTGAGTTTTGACTCAAGGTGAAATCTGTGTGTAAGTGGGCCCGTGTGTTCAAACGGTGCTGTTCGGCGGTCAGCTGTGTGTCCTCCATAGAAATCTGCGTGTGCAGAAAATGGCACTGTGGCAGCACCAGAGTAGGCGAAGCTGGAAAGAAACGAGTGAATTGGACAGAAGGTCAAAGGGCACCCGGAATGACTCACAGAAAGAAAACCAAAGACAGGAGACTCGAGAGGTAGAAGGTCTACCACGAGGTTACTGGAGTTTCCGAAAAAGAGGAGGAAAAAGACAGGAGAGGCGTGTTATTTGAAAACATGATGGCAGTTTTCTGGAGCTGATGAAAAATGTCAAGTCCCAGGTGCCTGCGTGCAAGCAGTGTCGATGCCGAGGGCCGGCGGCTCCTGGCCGCTGCCGCCCGGGGCAGAGAAGGGCACTCGGCCTCCCTCCCCCTCCAGCCCAGGAGCTCGGGGAAGACGCTGGCCTCGGCTGCCGCAGTGGGTGGCCGTCGGTGGCTGTGACCGGTGGACGTGGCCCCCCTCACGGGTTGCAGACTCTTCTGTTTCGCGCACACGGTGCTTCCCATTGCTGTCAGACGCGTGACGGCCTGCACGGGGGTCTGGCGCTCAGCTTCCCGTGAGGAGGTGCCGAGTCAGCAGTCGGCCACCGACACCCGCCTCTCCGCGGGCAGTGGTCCAGCCCTCCGAGACCTCCTCCCTCCTCCTCACTTCCTGCCAGAGCCCTCTCCTCTGTGTCCCCACCTCTGGTCTCAGGGCTGGGGCAGGAAGGGTCCTCGGGTCCCCAGAGCATGGCTGGGGTTCCTGGGGCCTGGACAGCAGCTTCTCACTATCTCCAGGGAGCTGACGCCCCTGGAGGAGGCCTCCCTGCAGAATCAGAAGCTGAAGGCCGCCTACGAGGCCCGGGTGGCCCGTCTGGACGCCAGCCAGGCCCTACAGAAGACGTCACTGGTGAGCGGGTCCCAGGGAGGCTTGTGCTGGAGGGGGGAGGGCAGGCGTGACTCCCTCCTCCCCTCCCAGACCCTGTCCCTGCAGCGGCAGATGATGGAGAACCTGGTGATCGCCAGGGCCCGGGAGGAGACTGTATCCTTTCTGTCCATCCATCCTCAGCGTCCAGAGGGGCAGGTTCAGGATATGACCCTGCACTGAGAGAGAAGGAGGTGGGGGAGTAAGGTGGCGGGATGGGTCGGTCGGTCGGTTGGTTGGCCAGTCGGTCGGCATGGGAGCAGAATTCTTCCAGCGTGGGAGAGGCTGGCGCTCAGGACTGGTTCCTCTCGCCCCCGGGGCCTTTGCAAAGACATCCTGGCCCCGCACCCAGCACCCACAGCCTCCACCTGCCAGTGGCCAAGGACTTGCCTTCCCTCTCTGAGCGGGTGCCTGTCCAGCCTGTGGCCCGGACTGCACCTCCTGGGGGGCCGAGGCAGCAGCCGCCTGTGTCGGGCTGGGTGCTGGGACAGCCCAGGCTTAGGGCACATGCGGACCTCAGACGTGGCCTTAACTCAGCCCCAGCTGCAGAGGAAGATGGAGGAGCGCAGGCTGCGGCTCCAGGAGGCAGCCAACAGGTGTGTCCCCGTGCCATCTGGGCCTCAGAGCTCCGGGAGGGCTGGTGGGGCCCGCCCGGCACCTGAGGCCACCCCGTCCTCTGTCTCCAGGAGGTTCTGCAGCCAGGTCGCCCTGACGCCGGAGGAGCGGGAGCAGCGGGCCCTCTACGCCGCCATCCTCGAGTACGACCAAGACCACGTGAGTCCCGCAGGGCAGGTGCAGGGCGGGGGTCCCGGGCCAAGGATGTGGGGTTGCATGGGCCTCTCGATGCTGGGTTTTCCCTGAACCCCAGGGAGGGTGTCAACACTGCAGCCTGGCCTTTGGGGTGCAGCTGTGGCGAGGGCAGGGAGGGAGGGGGCGTCCCACCGGGGGCCGTGCTCTGCTCCAAGGGCTCCTGTCCTGCAGGACTGGCCCAAGCACTGGAGGGCCAAGCTCAAGAGGAGCCCTGGGGACCTGTCACTGGTGACCAGCCTGGTGTCCCACCTGCTCAGGTACCCGGACCCTCAGGCCCTTCCTCTGGCTGCGGGCCGGCAGGGCCGGCAGGGGAAGAGGTGGGTGAGGAGGCCAGGCCCCGTGCTGGCCAGGCCCCCGTGGGGCTACCCCAGGGCCCGGCCCCTTGCCCCACGCTCCTTCACTGGCCTCCGTCTGCTTTCTCCAAGGGCAGCTCAGACCATGTTTGGGGAGAATACATGAGATGCTTCTCTGGACGGCAGTGGGGGGGACTTGGGGAAAGCACTGGCTTGCTCAACCCCAGGACAGGCCAGCAAGTGGGCCGCAGCCCCTCCTACCTGCCGGGCTCGAGCTGGGCCCACATGCACAGCCTCCACTTGGTTTGCAGCGTTCCCGACCACCCCATCTCGCAGCTCCTGAAGAAGCTGCAGTGCACCGTGTACCGGGCGCTGTACCCCGTCGTGAGCGGCTGCTCCCTGCCCCCTGAGGCCGACGGGCTGCTGGCCCCTGGAAGCCGGCGGCTCCGGCCCTCTCAGAGCCTCTACTGCATGCTGTCCCCCCTGGAGCCCAGCCCGGCCCCTCGGCCCCCTGAGGGGCCCCCGCCCAGTCCCCCTCCAGCCCCACTCCAGCCTGGGCTCCCTGACAGAGGGGTGGACAGCAGCCCTAAGGGGCCTCCCTCACCCCAGGTGGGCAAGGATAGCTCCTTTGAGGACCTGGAGCAGTTCTTGGCCACCTCTGAGCGGTGGGGCCACGGCCCCGGGGGCCGGCCTGAGCCTCAGCCCTCGGGGGTGAAGGAGGAGCCATTGCTGGCGCAGCTGAGGGGCACCGTGAAGGACATACACAACGCTGTCGGTGAGTGTGCGACCCCGAGGGACAGTGGGCAGTGGGGGAGCTGCTTGGACTTGCAGCAGGCCCTGGAGGGGTCCTTCCCCCGGAACGCAGCCTCGCCAGCCCTGGCCTGCAGAGCCCTGCTTCCCAGACAGGCGCCCGCCTGCTTCGGCCAGTGGCGGGCTGGCTGTGGGCCCGGTAGCCGCTCCGTCCACGGCCGTGTCCCGGGGGGCTGGCCGTGGCAGTCTTGTGAAGTGGGGAGTCCACCCTCAGAGCCTCTGGCAGCCAGCTCGTCCTCCGGGCTATCTCAGACTCCGAGTCCTTCCAGGCCAAAGACGCCCATGTGTGCAGCCTGGCAGTGACCATGGGCTGACCCCTGCGTTTCCCACTTTGCGAATAGGGCGGGGGTTCCCCATGGGTGGGCCCAGGATGGCCCGTGGCTGCCAAGTCCCGAACAAGGAGGGCGGTTCCAGGGTTTCCTAAGCGCCAGCAATGGAGGGCTGGCGGTCCGGGGCCTTGTTGTCGCTGTGGGCCCCGCTGTCTGAGGGACTCGGGTGGGGCCCCTCTCCCCAGCCCCGTGCCCGTCTGTCCTGGGTGGCTCCCCATCTCCTTGGGCAGGTCCCCCTCATCCCCAGGAGGGTACCCCATCTCTCTGGGCCTCGAGTTTCTCCAGGTTCCTGCAGTTTTCGGTGCAAACCCTTTTCAGAAAGAGCCCCTGCTGAGCACTCCTGCCCAGCCGGGCCCCTCCGCCCCTCAGGGGGGCTGGGCGGGACCCTGTGACTGCTCAGGGACCAGCGGCCAGACCCCAGCTCTGATCCTGGGCCGGGCCTTGTGGACTGGGGCGGGGGGAGCTGGTGTGAAGCAGCGTAGAAGGAGGGCCAGACAGCTGCCCCTCCACTGCTGAGCCAGGATGCTGGCCGTGGCCCCAGCCACACCGAGGCTGGCTCTGGGAGGGGGCAGGGGCAGTGATGGGGGAGGGGCTCGTCTGGGGGTCGTCCGGGGCCGTCAGCTGGCCCCACAGTGCCGTGTGTGGCTCTCTCCCGGCAGACAGGCTGCTCTCGCTGACCCTCCTGGCTTTCGAAGGCCTGAACACGGCCGTCTCCAAGGACCGCTGCCTGGCCTGCATCGAGGAGCCCTTCTTCTCCCCACTGTGGCCCCTGCTGCTGGCCCTCTACAGGTGCCATCCCTGCCACGGGCCCCCGCGGGGTCTCCCTGCTTGTCACTGGCCCTTCTCCACCCCTGGCCCCCCAAGATTGTGCTTCCCTGGCGCTTTGCTCTGGGTACCCCCTCAGCTGGCTCCCGTTGGCCCGTGACTCAGGATGTGGCCAGCTTTCCCTGCCCTGCCTCTGTGCCGGGCAGGGCCCCTCGTGTGGCTGAGCCTGGCCTCTCTCGGCCCCAGGAGCGTGCACCGCACCCGGGAGGCTGCCCTGAGCAGGAGCATGGAGCTCTACAGGAACGCACCCCCAGCTGCCCTTGGCATCCCCAGCAAGCTGCTCCCTCGGGACCCGGAGAGCCTGGGAGCCAGTGCCTACCCCTACCGGGCTGCAGCCCAGGAGCTGGGACTGCTGGTCCTGGAGAGCTGCCCCCAAAAGAAGCTGGAGTGCATCGGTGAGGGGCGCTGGGAGGAGGCAGCAGGGACAGCGACCCGTCCCAGCAGGTGTCCTGGTCCGTGTTCCTTGTCTGGGAGCCGCAGGCCCCCCTCCTGTTGAATGGGGTGTGTCCTGTGGGTCCTGAGTGGTACAAGGGCCATATCCAAGGGAGGGGTCAGCCATGCAGTGGGCAGGGATGGTGTGGGTGCCAGAAGCCGTTTTGGCCGCCGGCTGTGTTGGCTGTCGGGGGCGGGCCCTCCGCACCTCACCAAAGCCTCCCTTCTGCGTGCAGTGCGGGCCCTGCGGGCTATCTGTGCCTGTGCTGAGGGCTACCACCGGGCCCAGGAGCCTGCACCCGAGACCGGACCACCACCAGGCTCAGCTGCCATGTGAGTCTGGGGCAGGCACTGACACAGGAGGGGCTGCCCTCAGGCTGGGGAAGAGAGGACCCGCCCACTCCGCCTGCATCCAGGGCCACGGTTTTTTGCGCTAGCAGCTCCGGCTCCTGGGGGCCAGGGCTTCCCTGAGGGGCTTTTTAGGGGCAGGGACCCTCGGGCTACTCTGATGCAGCGTAGGGCTGCTCCCTGCAGAAACAGAGCTCTCCCAGAGGAGAGGGAGACAGGTGCCATCCTGCCCACCCCAGGGCCAGGTCGGCTGGGAGTTCTAGCAGCCCCCACAGCCCCCTTCACCAGTTTGCCATCTGGCTTCCACGTGAGTCACTGCAGGTGGCAGCCCCAGGACCAAAAGCTTGCTCAGCCTGGCTGCAGCCCCACCAGCTTCCTCCCCAGGCACCTGTCCGTCCCTGCAGCCGTGAGGTGCCCGGGGACGTGGGGCGGGGCCCGAGCAGGAAGCAGTTCACCATGTGAGAAGCAACCCCCCCATCAGACTCGAGCTGAAGTCCGCCCCATGCCCTCCTCAGGAGACCACTGGTTGTGGGGCTCTGCCCCCCACCCCCGTCAGCCAACTCAGATGCCCCTCACAGAGAGCCTGGGGTACCTGGCGCAATGAGCTGAGTGATACCTGATCTTGGGGGTGAGCAGGCTCCTGGGACCTGGGCCGCCCCCCATCACCCTGCACCCCAGGCTCTGGCAAGCTTGTGAGGTTGCAGCAGCCACCCCCGCCTGTCCTCCGTGGGGCCTTTTTGGGGATGGCCCGGTGGCTCTTAGGTGCTCACAGGGGGTGGTGCTGGTGCGGAGAGAGCAGCCAGCAAGCCCAGCACCTCTGCAGGGGTTGAGCTGGGGCTTCAGGGTTTGGCGATTGAGCAGCCCCTCGGCCCCAGAGCCCCCAGCCATCCGCACCTCTGTCTGGCAGCGGTGCCGACGACCTCCTGCCCATCCTGTCCTTCGTGGTGCTCAGAAGCGGCCTCCCGCAGCTGGTGTCAGAGTGCGCTGCTCTGGAGGAGTTCATCCACGAGGGGTAGGAGCCCCCGGCTGGAGCGGGGCGTGTACGCCATGCACTCAGCCCACAGCCCCTCTCCCCAGCCCAGCTCTCCCCCCACCCCCGGCTCGGCCCCCTGCCAAGGCAGAGGGTGGGGAGAGCTGGGGGAGTGGGCTGTCCCCCCACTGCCCAGCCTCCCTGACAGCCCCTGTGGGACCCCAGTGTCCAGGCCCTGCCTCCTGAGGGCAGATGCCCCTTCTAGAAGGCCAGGGCCTCTTCATACCCCCTCAGTGACTGGTGCCACCTCCACGCAGGTATCTGATTGGAGAGGGGGGCTACTGCTTGACCTCACTGCAGAGCGCCCTGAGCTACCTGGAGCTGCTGCCCCGGGGGGCCCTGGGCAAGGAGACGAGGAGGACCCCCGCTGAGGACCGTCCGGGAGCCACTTGCACCGGGGCTCTGCAGCTTCTGCCCCCACCCTGACCTGTCATCTGCCCCCAGGGGCTGCTCCTGACTGGATGGGGCTACGCGGAACCAGCGCCCAGGATCCAGGCCCTTCTCTTTCCTGCTCCAGCCTCTGAGCAGCCTGCCCGGCAAGGAGCCGGAGCTGCCAGCTCCCCGGGAGCGGGGGTGAGGGTGGAGCCAGGGCGTGGGCCTTCCGTCCCCTGAGACAGCTCATTGAGCCAGCTTCTTGTCAGAGTCAAGAGCTTGTCAGCCCTCAGCCCCGGAGGCCTGGGGCCTGGGTGGTTTGAGACTGTACTGTTTATTTATTGGGCATCGACCACTCCACTATCCCTTGGAGGCCCAGGCATCCCTGGGACACCCACTGTGGCTGGGGACTCTGGGTCACCTTCCCACCCTGGGCAGTGGGCGTCGGATGAGTGGGTGGCAGGTTCCTACCCCCACACATCCTGTTCTGAGTTGGTGTGGACCCAGCGGTCAGCACCTGCCTGCAGCCCACGGCCTGGTCGGACTCTGCCTGTCCCCAGCAGCCACTGAGCTGGCTGAGAATAAAGAGTTCACCATCTCTGCCTGAGTAGGTTGCTTGCTCCCCACTCACTGGCCGACCAGCAGGAGCTAAACTTCCAGAGACCACTGTGGCCCACCCACCACAACAGGCCTGCCGCCAGGCCCTCTGCTCGGGACTGGGGTCGCCCCGGGTGCCCCACAGGGCAGGAGGCTCTGTGGAGCCGGGTGGGGTGGGGGTCGTACCCGGGCAGAACCTGGCCCCACGGCCTGCAGCCTGAAGGGCTCCAGCGATCGCTTTTTGCTCCTGAATGCGGACACATGTGGGCCCCTGGGCGGAGGCACCTGCAACTCCGGGAGAGGAGAGAGCAGGTGGCGGGGCCGCATGGGCAGCGCCTGCCAAGGATCCAGCAATCTGGGCGGCCAGAGGTGGGCGGTGTGGGCCCACCCACAGGTGCTCAGGTTCTTTGGGAAACGTTGTCACAGAAGGGCAACCAGATGGTCGGGCATTTACTGGGCCAGACAGTGCCCCCCCCGGGCCTTCTGCGGGTTCACTGTCTAAGGTGAGGTGCCTTCTCCAGCAGACGACTCTGGGTGAGGGAGCTGGGTCTGAGCCCAGCAGGCCAGCTTTCCAAGCCAGTGGGCACCTGGGGCCGCTGTCCTGTCAGTGTCCTGTGTGGGCTGCGGTCCCCTGCCCACCAGCGCTTCAGGAATGGACAGGGCTGCACCCGCCCACTCAGCTCACCCTACCAGGTAAGGCGGAGGCCCCCGCCCCCCGCCACCACCGGAGGAGAGCCCCGACCTGCGTCTGGCTCCCAGCCGGGCGGGTTCAAGAGGAGCTTCTTTGCGCCCCTGCTTCCCCCGCCAGCTGAGCACTCCCCAGGGTCCGGCGGGAGTCAGGGAGGCGCGGCCGTCCGAGCTGCGGGCCTCCTTGGTGGACATGCCGCTAGGACACACCGCCCATTTACGGAGCTCCCGCTCCGTCTGCGGTCTTCAGCGAAGGATTGGCCCCGAAAGGCAAAGGCATAGGGAAGAAGAGCAAAGCGGAGGGAGTTGGAAGTTGCCAAACCGGCTCCACCCCACGGGGGAGGGGCAGACCACGCCCCTGGGTACGCCCCTCTCAGCTGTGTTAGCTGAGGGGGCGGTGCCTGCCTCAAGCCCCACCCCGAGCGTCACTGCCAAGGCGGAGGGGCGGAGCCGGCTCCCAGCGGAAGCTCCCTGCTAGGGACAGGCCGGGGCTGAGCGGCGCGCGCTAGGGGAGCCTTGGGGACACACAGGTAGTGGGGTCGCCCACGGGGCTCGCGGCAACATCTGGTGTCGAGGGGTGCTCTGCTCGGGAGCGGGGACTCAGCTGGCGGGGCGGGGCGCATCTCCAGGAAGGGGGTTGCCGTAGGTACCGGGGTTCAGGTGGTGAGGTCGCGGGTCTGGAGCCTGGCCTGGAATGCCGGGTGTGGTCTCGGGGCACTGGGCCGGTGGGAGGGGGCTCTGGTTCCTAAAGCCCTACCCCGCCGCCAGGATGGGCAGCCGCTCGCTGTCGGAGGACTACCGCCTGTGCCTGGAGCGCGAGCTGCGGCGTGGGCGCGCGGGCGTGTGCGGGGACCCGTCGTTGCGTGCTGTGCTCTGGCAGATCCTAGTGGAAGACTTCGACCTGCACGGGGCGCTGCAGGACGACGCACTAGCACTGCTCACTGACGGCCTGTGGGGCCGCGCCGACCTGGCCCCCGCGCTGCGTGGCCTGGCCCGCGCCTTCGAGCTGCTGGAGCTGGCCGCCGTGCACCTGTACTTGCTGCCCTGGAGGAAGGAGTTCACCACCATCAAGGTGGGTGCCCGGCCGAGGGGGCTTCCTTGGGCAGGCATCCGGGCCCGGGGATTTCAGGTTCCCTCGGCCCAGCAGGTTCAGGGCTCAGAGCGCCCTGAGGACACCCTGCCCCGTAAAGCTTCCATCACTGCCCTCCCCAAAGTGTCTCTGCGGCCCCAGTTGTCATAAAGAATCCTAGGACAGGTGCACAGGAGGGACTTGAGGGTCCATGGTCACCCTAACCTTCCTGGATGTCAGCTGATCCCGTTTATGGAGAACGAAGCAGGCAGGGCTGGGGGGCCAGAGTGGGCATGGACCTCTTTCACCCCTCGGCCCAGGCACAGAGGGTGTGAAGTGGCCTCAGCTCTATAGGTGAGCTGCCACCACCAGGAGGGGGCAGGCCCCTTGCTTAATTTAGATGAGTGGGAAGGTGATGATGTCACTGGGCATGTGGGCGAAATGCCTCTGCCAGTCGCCATGGCAGCAGCATCCTCTTTGGGGTGGTGAGCTCTGGAGCCCACTGCTCAGGGAGGACATCAGCTGGTCTGAGGTTGTAGGACTTTTATTCATCTGTTCCAAGGGCAAGGGGTGGCATGGGGGACGCGCAGGGCCTGCCTGGGGGCTTGAGGCGCTCCTGGGCTTCGGTGTTGGGCCAGCCTGGGTGAGTCTGGTTCTGTCTCCTGGCTGTGTGGCTTTGGGCAAGCTCCCTGATTTCTCCAAAGCCACTTCCCAAACGGACAGAAGAACAGCCCAGTTAAAGGTCCGATCGTTGAGAGGGGAAGGCAGAGCCCTGGGTGCGGAGCCTGCACACAGCCTAGCCTCGCGGAGCTGACGGAGGCTGTCAGCAGCTGTGCGCAGAGGAGTGCTCGCGGGGTCCCATCCTGACGAGTCTTCCAGTTGCTCCCGGTCTGCAGCCCAGAAAGCCCTCAGCCCCCCGGAGCCGGAAGGCAGTGAGTTCTCAGCGTGGGGCTCTTTGTCTTGTTCTGAGGAGCCTGAAGAATGTACTCGTTTCTTCAACTGTGGTGACAGGGGCTGCCTCAGTGGATGAGTCCCAGGCCTGGGGTGGCCCTCTGTGTCAGCACAGCCAAGCTCTGGCCACCTGGCACCAGGCCCCCACTGAGGGAGGGTGGTGGCCCTGGGCTGCCGCTGACCGGCCCTTCCTTGCAGATGTTCTCGGGGGGCTACGTACATGTGCTGAAGGGCGCGCTGTCAGAGGACCTCCTCGTCCAGAGCTTCCAGAAGATGGGCTACATGCCCGGGGACAACCACTGCCTCATGGTGACTGCCCCGCCACCCGCCTGCCAGCTGGTGCAGGTGGCCCTGGGCTGCTTTGCCCTGCGGCTGGAGTGTGAGATCCTGGGAGAGGTGCTGGCGAAGCTGGGCACCAGCATGCTGCCGGCCGAGGTGCTGCTGCAGGCGCGGCGGGCCAGTGTGGATGTGAACTCCTGCGTGGCGTGGCTGCAGCAGAGGCTGGCCCGGGAAGAAGAGCCGCCACCCCTGCCCCCCCGGGGCTCTCCAGCTGGGTTCCGGGCCCAGCTGGACCTGTACCGGGACCTGCAGGAGGACGAGAGCTCAGAGGAGGCCAGCTTGTATGGAGAGCCCTCTCCAGGCCCGAGCTCGCCCTCCCCGGAGGCCGCCTACCGGCCTCTGCCCTGGGAGCAGAGTGCCCGGCTGTGGGGCGCTGGCGGGGAGGCCTGGGAGCCCCTGGAGGAGGCCGCAGTGCCACAGCGGGCCAGCAGCCCACCCCTTGGAGCCTCGGAGGAGGAAGAGCAGGAGCCGGAGGCCTTCCTCCTGTCCCTGCATCGAGAGCGGCTGAGTCAGCCCAGGCACCGGGCCTCCCCCCAGGGCCCCGGGAGCCCCGGGCGGGCTGGCCCCCAGCACGCACACGGGCCCGTCCCCGAGTCCCCCGGCTACCAGGTGCACAGCTGCCTGGCCCCTGGCGTCCTGCCCGCCCTCTGCTGCCACACGTGCCGCCAGCTGCACACTGCCCACTGCGTGGCCCTGCCCGCCTGCCGTCGGGGCCACGAGCTGCACACGCTGCTGGGTGACACGCAGCAGCGCCTGTGGCTGCAGCGGGCGGAGGTGGACACCCTGCTGTACGACAGCCCTGGGGCCCGGCCATAGGCCCGCCCAGCCAGGCTCCTGGCCCAGGGCTTTCCGGGTGTTTCCATGGTGCTTCTCTGGCTCTCGTTCCTCATCAGGCCTGGGCCACTGCTGCCCTGGACAGGAGAGTCCTGGGCGCAGCGGGGGGTGGGGGGTGGAGCGCCCAGGCCCACAGGCAGGAAGTTGGCCCTCGCTTCCAGGGAAAACCCTTGCCCCCCCTCCCCCTGCCCTCCCCCCCCAGACCTAGACGCCAATGTACTGCGTGGAGGAGTCTGGCCTGGCTGCCCACATCAAGGCTCCTGGGCCTGTCCCCATGAAGGGCCCCTCCCCCCTGCACAGCAGGGACCCAGCGGTCAGCCTGGAGCTCCTGACCTGCTCCATGCAGGTTGTGACCTAGGACATGCTGTCTCCTCCCAGTGTGCCAGGGGACCTGGAGGTGACACTGAGCCTGAGCTCTGAGGACTCTGCCAGGTGCGTGGCTGACCTGCCCAGGCTCAGCTGAGGGGGAAAAGCTGGCCCCACAGGCAGAGAGGTGACTGCACCTCCTGCCAGGGCATGGAGGCACCGGGAGTTCTGGGCACTGGGCAACTGCAGCAGGGCTGACAGAGCCTGGGGCTGGGAGGCCATTTGGGGCACCAGCACCCAGCTTCCTGTGAAGCCCACCCAGGCCCCACCGTCAGCACTTGGCTGGGCTCCAAGGCCAAGGAAAGCAGGGGCAGCCCTTTCCCAGGTTCCAGGAACCGCTCACCCACTGAACTGGTGGGCGGCTGGCCTGATGTCCGCACCCACCCCTCCTTCCCAGCTCCTCTCCTCCCAAGGCAGAACCTTGAGTACATTAAAGGACATGGGACCTGCCTGCGTCTGTCAGGAGAGCTTTTATCTGAGTTCCGGCCACTGCAACTGTGCAGCTCCCTCTTGGAGCTCACTCCCTAGCTCAGGGCCTTGCTCTGGTGGTGGTCACAGCCCAGCCTTGGTCACTGGATCCCGCCAGTTCTGCCTGGGGGTCGCTGCAGCTTCTCCCTGCTCTGGGATGACTGTGGTGACCAAGAGAGGGCACAGCATCCCTGAGAGGCTGCACGTCCTAAGCCAGCAACACCCTCTGCGATGAGTCCAGTAGGTACTTCCGAGCTTCTATAAGCCAAGGGCACAGCAGTGGGCAAGACCCGGTGAGACCACCAGATGGCGCCAGCGCAGGCCAGGTGGGGCCAGTCCAGGCTGCACCACTGGCTTCACCCCCGGGGTTCTGGGGCAGTGGTGGGTGGAGGCAGCAGGAACCCCTGTGGTCAGCTGAAGCTGCTGGTGAGTCCAGCAGATGGTTGAGCTGGGTCTCAGGACCGTGTTGGCCTGGCCTGCAGGGGCCTCCAGCAGTCAGGGCCTGCAGCGCTTGCTCTGGCTCTCGGAGGCGGCCGGGGTGGCCCGCTTGTTGCGGTGGTGAGGGAAGGTGGGCATGAGCTCCGGCTCACAGGCTGTGGAGAGAGGGCTGTCAGCACCTGGCAGGGGTCTGAGCCCCACCCTACGTTCACGACGGGCCCCGGTGCCACCCTGTACCCCTCTACTCCAATGCTGCAACCTGCAGACGGTGTCTGTGGCCCGTGCCCAGTTGCTACCTGCTCAGGGTCAGCACCCCACCTGGACAGGTCTGGGCTAGGGGCCCACCTCCCATCCCGGGCTGGCGGCTGGAGGAGCTCCCGGAGGCTGTCCCAACACCCTCCAGAAAGTCACAGAGTGGACAAAAAGTCAGTAGCCCACAGCTCTGCGGGGCCGAGCCTGAGGGTCTTGGGGACTCACGCAGGGGCTTCTCCTTGAAGTAGGAGCTCTCCAGGCAGTCCCCGGCCGTCGCCCTGCAGGACAGCCTGCTGTCAGCCCAGCCCTGGGCCCTGTGCGGGCCCATGCCCCTCACACCCGGCCCTGCCGGGCGGCCCTGGCTCCTGTCTCCCCGACAATGACAGAAGGGCAGGTGGGAAGGGAGGGCCGGGGCCCAGACACCGAGGGGACTCTCAGGATGGGCTCTGTGCCCCGAGTGGGCAGAGGCCACCAGCCCTAGGCACATGTCCGGGGAGGGGCCTGCTCGGCCTCTGTTCTGAGAGGCCCTCAGGGGGCTGGGTGGAAGGCGCCCCGTCCCCACAGGGCCGGCACCTTTTCTTGGGGTCGTACATGAAGAGCAGGTTCAGCAGGCGCAGGCCGGCCTCCGAGAGCCAGGGGAACTTGTGCTTCAGGTTGTTGTACGGCTGCTTCCTCAGGCTGTACTGGCTGGCCAGTGGCAGCTCGGAGAAGCCCTGCAGGACACGGGGGCTGGAGCTTGGGGCGGGCCGGGCTGGCGGGGCGGGGGAGGGGGCGGGCACTCACCGGCCAGATGTTCTCACTGGGCGTCCCCAGCAGCTGCACAATCAGGTCCACCTGGTGGATCTCAGATGTGCCGGGGAGGAGGGGCTTGTGGGCCAGCAGCTCGGCCAGGACACAGCCCAGGGCCCTGTGGAGCCGAGCAGGACCCTCCTCAAACACCTGCCAGCGCCCCTCCCACGTGGCCCGGTGAAGGGTCGGCGGACAGGCCGAGCTCCAGCAGATGTCACAATGGGGTGGCCACATGATGGGGTCCCCCAGGTCCCCCTGGTGACCACGAGGGCAGGGCCTCTGTTCTGAGGACCATGGTGCCACGGCCCATGTGTGCTGTGTCCTCACTTCCTCCCGGGACGCAGGGTCCCGGGAGCTGGAGCACCGACGCCAGCCCACTATGTCCCTGCAGGCCCCACAAGACCTGCCGTCCTGCCCCTGCCCAGTCTCACCACATGTCAATGCTGGTGGTCTGCGTGCAGGATCCCAGCAGCAGCTCAGGGGCTCGGTACCTGCAAACAGAAGCACCCACCTCACGCCTGGCCCTTCCTGGGTCTCCATGGGGCACAGCGGTCTGCGGGACCCTCCCACCAGCCGTGCCCCTCCCGTGCAACTCTGCCCAGGAGCAGCACTGTGGGGGCTGCCGTTGCTGCAGGCTCCTGGGGGCACCACAGACAGCTCGGGGCCCAGGGCAGGGCCCGCGGTCCTGCCGTGCCATTGCCGGGGCTGTAGGACACATGGCAGGAGGCACCTGACACCAGTGCCCCCCATCCCCTCTTCAGCAGGGCAGCGACCACCTCCCACGCCGGAGATGGCTCTGAGCCAGGCCAGGTGCCCCGCTGCTGGGAGCTGCCCCAGACCCAGCCTCAGCCACTGCCCCCCAGCAGCATACTGGTCCCAGGGGACTCACCACAGAGTGACCACCTTGGGTGTCATTGGCTTCACGGGGATGCCGTAGGCCCGGGCCAGGCCAAAATCCGCTGTGACAGGCCGAGAGACAGGACGGAGGTGTGTCACCCAGCGAGGGGCCCACACTGAGCCTTTAGGGTGTCTGTAAGGACGGTTCTGCCACCCCACCCCCAGTGGCCTGCATGGAGAAACTGCCTCAGAGCCAGCCCCCACGCCCACCTGTCTTCACGCAGCCCTTATCGGTCATGAGCAAGTTGGAAACCTTCAGGTCCCTGTGACAGAAAGGGGGCATGAGAGTCCCTAGGAAGTGGGCTCCACAGAGCAGTCTGCTCATCACCGTCCCAGCGACACTCAGAATGCTGTCCCACATGTCCCCTCCTGGGGAGACTTTTTAAACAGGAGCAGGCAGTGCAAGCATGTGGCAGCAGGACAGCCTCGCACTCAGCACCTTTCGGAGGAAGTACAGGGCCAGACCTGGGTCCAGGCCCCCCAGGGCAGCACGGACAGTCGCCCAGTGCAGCGAGCCGCTATCCGCACAGCCCTGCTCTGGACTCCGCCGTCCTGCCCGCCGCCCCCCAGGCCCAGCCCCTCCTGCATCGGCTACAAGACTAGGTGGTTCTCAGGGCCTTGAAGGCACTCACACCATCCACTCCCCGAAGGGGAGGCCAAGCACCAAGAGCCCCTGTGGCGCTGAGCGGTGTCTGCTGCTGCTCCCATCCTGGACCCCAGGCAGCGACGCACCGGAACCAGCGGTCAGGACTGGTGGCCACACTTCCCCACGTCAAGAACCAGCACCGCCTGACACCCCGCCTGCCCCCAGCCCCCCAGAGCCCCACCTGTGGATGATGAAGTTCCGGTGTAGGTAGTGGAGGCCCCGCAGCACCTGCAGCACAATGCACTTGACCTGTGCAGAGGGCCGGACACTCAGGGCGAGCCCTGTGTGGCACAGATGTGCTGCACAAGGGCCCGTGAAGGCCACCCCCGGGTGCTCCCCACCCTGTATACCTGGGCCTCGGAGAAGGGTGTCGGCATGTTCTCCAGAAGACTGGCCAGGTCCTGCTCACAGTAGCCCATCACCAGGAAGATGCTGGCAGAACAGAGGGGAAGACACTGCCACCTCACACTCCTCCCCGGTGGGGCTGGGTGGTGGGCTCCGCAGGGCCGAGCAACTCTTCACCTTTCCAGGTGGTTGCCCACAACCACCTCCTTCAGCTCCACGATATTTGGGTGGCGAAGGCGGAGGAGCAGCGTGATCTCCCGAAGGCTGCTGATGGGGACCCCTGCAACCAGACGTACCTCAATGATCCTGCCCCTACAGACAGGACCCCTGCACCCAGCCCCTCAGCGAGCCCCACGCCGGGCCCATGTTGGCCTGCAGTGACCCCGCCCTACCACTGTCGGGGCTCAGCCGCTAGCTCAGGGAGACTCGAGGCCACGCCAACAAGCACCTCGAACCCTTCCTTTCTTTGTCAGATGCTAAGCAGCGGCTGTCTGCACAGACCACTGTGCAGGGCAGACCAGCGGTGAGCAGGGCAGGGCCCAGCCACCCAGGCAGCCAGGGAGGGGCGGGGGTGGTGGGCACACAGGGGCTGCCTGCCAGGCCTTGGCCAGGGAAGGCCCCGTGTGGGCTGAGAGCTGAGGCAGCAGCTAGGGAGACAGAGGACAGGGACTGCAGCCGACAGGGCGGGGGTGGGGTGATGATCCAGAGCCCCAGAGAATGGCCCCCTTAACCACCACACGGACGCTTTTGGGGGCTGCCGGGTGCTCTCGGTGCCGAGGGCCCAGTCCTAAAGGGGCCCCAGGCACCTGCACCTTTCTGCCCCTCCACTCTGCACTGGAAGGGGCCCGGCACCCCCACCCTACTCACCATCCTTCTCCTTGTCCATCCGCACTTTCTTCAAGGCGACAATCTCATCCGTCTGCGTGTCCCGGGCCCGATCTGGGACAGAAACCGAACCGTGATGGAGTCCAGCCCACCCCCAACCACACACCCTCGTGCCACACAGAGGCCTCCCCTGACACCTGAAGCTTCCCTTCCTCCTCTCCTTGGACAACCAGGTGCCCAGGGCCACCCAGTCTCACTCTGTGCAAGCTGACACCCATGGCCCCACTGGACACAGGCTCTGTCTGCGCTGGGTACAGGCTGCCTGGTTGAGACACTCCCTGTAGGTTTCCCTCTTAGAGTCAGCGCGCAGACCACTGCTTGGTGATCTGTTGTGACTATGTCCTAACACCACACCGGGTCCTTTACCCAGAAAAAACCACCCTCTTTTTGCACAAAGATGGCTCCCTGAAGCCTTGCATTGGTTTGTGAGGCTTCCCAATGCTTAGCAGTGGGATGCACCTCCGTGTCGCAGTGGCTGCAGCGCCGGCTGCCGTAGTGAGGGAGCCATCTGCGGCGTGCGGTCATTCAGACAGACGTCGCCTGTGCCGGTGGCTGCCCTGGCTCCTCCAGCCCTAGCGTAGCCACTGCGGGACCTTCCCGAGCCCCTGGCCTCCCGTCTCAGCCACTCACACACGATGCCGTAGGTCCCTTCCCCGATGCGGTTCAGCTTCTCAAACTCCTTCACGCTCCGGCACCGTCCCAGCTGAAAGAGAGAGGTGCTGGCAGCGTGAGGGGGTGGCAGCTGATGGACAGCCGAAGGTGGTGCTTCCCACTTCGTGGGCACTACTACGTCCCAGTCACCAGACAGCAAGGTCACCACACACTTGGGCTTTTCAGATGAGGAAAAAGGGATGGTGACAGTGGGCCAGACACTTGGAACATAACATCACAGACGGCCCAACTGCTCCCTTCCAATCCTGTGGTCCAGCACAGGCTGCCTGACTCGCCAGCGGCTGACTGTTCAGGTTCAAGTGAAAAGCTCACTTCCTCAGCTGCATTGCCAGCCACATGCAATGGGTTCAACGGCCCCACGCGGCTCAGGGTGACCACACAGACGGTGCAGAAAACAGGACAGTTCCACTGCCACAGGAAGTCCACCGAGCACACTTGTCTAAATGATGCTCTGCAGGTGGCAAAAGCTTCGAGATCGTCATGAAGCGTCTGCCAAACAGAGTGGCAATGCCTCTGTCCCTATGAGGCAGGCAAGGCTTCTTCCCTGTAGCTATGAACACTGCTCAGTGGCAGGCAGCCACACAGTTGGTGGCTGTTCCCCAGCCTCCCTTGTAGCTGGTATGACCGTATGACCAAATTCTGGCCAACGAGGGGCAACCTGGGTGCTTGGCCCACCCTGTGGAAAACAGCTGTCTGTCTCTGGAAGGTTCCGGGAAGGAGGAATGAAGCCCTCCACTCGGCCCCTCGATTCTGGGTCCCTCCGCACCGGCGTACAGCTCGCACACCGACACACCTTCATGATGTGCAGAGTGAGCCCTTTTCCTATGTCCGAGCAGCACACCCGGAAGGTTCCAATTCTGACGGCACCCCTCTGACCTCTAGACTCCTCGCACCAGTGTCGAGTGTCGGCCCTCCAGGTCGTTCCTTTCCTGGGGAACCAGGCGGCCTGGGCTGTGGACCCGCCCATGATCTCCACCTCCCGTTCCCACCTGACTCCCTTCCTCACTCTCTTCCCTGTGGCTTTGCTCCTGCCACTCGCTCAATCTGGCCTCCTCATTTCTCTGTCCAAATCCTACCCCTTTCTCAACTTCTTCCTGGCCCCCAGTGAAAACCATTCTCTTTCTGAAATGCCCGTACTTTTGTCCTGAAACACCTGCTTTTGTGCACATTGCACTGTCCTGGTCGGGTGTGTCTAACTGCCCTCTGAGGACAGGGCCCCCAGCACCGCGCCAGGAACGGGGCCGGCACCCGGGACAGGTCTGAGTGAGGTGCGGCCGGCCAGCGGGTGCTGGGACGATGCGGGCGCCGGGCAGATTTCTTCGCAGCCCGGGGAAGGCCACGCCTCCAAGGCTTCCCAGGGGTCAACCCTCCTCCGACTCAAAGATGTCCGGGTGCAACACTAAATACTAAGAGGCGCTGAAGCCCACGGCTTGCTCTTAACGAAGGGGCTCGCGCAGGCGAGCTGGCCCGCCCCCTCCCGCCCAGCGGCTGGTCGCCGGCTTCCCCGCCTGCCGCGAAGGACTCTAGGACTGTCGTTCCCTCCCATGCCGGAAACTTCGGCGCTGTAGCACGACACTGAGGGCCCAGAGCGTTTCAGCCCCGCCCTGCCGCCGGCGAGGGTGGGTCCACCCCGAGCGGCTCCCAGATCGCACCCTGTGTTCTGGAGGCACCGTGAAGAAGCCTTCCTTACGGATACACTTCAGACGGATCTGCTCCGTCTCCGGCTCCGGATCGCCCATGCTGAGCGCGGAACCCGCTGCCCAGGTGCGCAGGAGCAGACGGCTGCTAGGCGCACGCGCGTCCCTACTTCCGGGGGCGTTCCGGCTTCTGCGATGGTTACCAAGGGAACCGGAGACCGCAGAGGACTCAGTTCCCTGAATGCGCCAGGACTGTCGAGATTCGTTCCTTCAATTTTAAAGCCCGCAGGGGCGCTGAGTGACGGCCGCCGGAGGAGGACGGGCGGCCGCAGTGATCGCGGGACCCGGGGGCTCCACCCTCGGCCGCGAGAGGTGAGCTTCCGAGCTCGAGCGCGGGAGCGCGACTGGCCCCCGGAGGCAGGGCTTGGGTAGCGGCCGCGGGCAGGCCGGAGGCCGGTGGGGCGGACGGCGTGGGCGCTGCGCGCGCCGAGGGGCCGGCCCAGGGGATGGCGCGGCCGCGCTGCCAGTGCTAAATTAATGTGAACGTGAGTCGCGACGTTACTTAACTATGAAGTTAATCAAGTTAATGCGTCAAAATCCGTTGTTTCCGTTTAAGTTAATAAATCATTCTAGCTTTGTGAAGTCTTTTATTTTTTAATACCATTAGTTTCAGGTATGTAGCACGGCGGTTAGATGTATGTTATTTGGGAAGTGACCCCCAGATACGTCCAATGCCTACCTGGCTCCCTCCATAGTTATCGCAGTGTTGACCACATTCCACGTTGTACATCCGTCCCGTGACTGTTCTGGAACTGCCCATCTGTACTTTTTTTTTTTTAACAGGAAGCATCTTTGTTTACTTTGATTAAAATCCAAACACAGGTATTTGTATGACAATTGGGTTCACAAAAGGGAAGAGCTTTCTGACCATATCCTTAACCTTCCAGAGACTGTTTTGTAAAAATATGGGATGAAATCCAGGTGCTTCTATCCCCTAACACCCACACCGGAACCCATACCCTGTGGTCAGTGTCGTTCTGGCTGGCGATCCATTTGCGCCCAGCTCTGGAGTCTTCTTCAGTGAGGACACCTGTCCCACAGTTGTCAGTGTCAGCTGTTGCCCAGAAGGAGGCCCCTTGTCCCGCCTCCCAGGCTTCCCACCAGGTGACAGCCAAAGGCCCCGCAGCAACTGCCTTTCCTCCTTGCCCTCTTGAGTTTGCCCCAGGGAGGGCCCATCTGCACTGCTAGGTCCCCGGTGCTTCCTCCGGCAGCCTCAGCCCACTCATTGACAAGCTGCTTACTGAGGTGAGCACCAGCACCGTGGTCAGGACAGTTTTCAGATTGAGACGCTCTGGGCAGGGCTGGGAGGGCAGTTTCTAGATCCAGTAACAGAAGTGTAGCGCCTGCTAGGAGCTTCATGGGGCAGGGAGGGCCTGTGGACCCTATGGGGTCAGACCCACATTTGTATGGGCTGGATTTCTCTGTACACATAGCTGTTGCAGGAGCCTAACTAAATACATTGACTGAACACAGTGATAACTGTCTGGCCGGTGTGGCCCAGTGGATTAAGCTCTGGCCTGTGAACTGAAGTGTCACCGCTTGGATTCCCAGTCAGGGCACAGGCCTGGGTTGTGGGCAGAGTCCCCAGTAGGAGGCGTGCGAGGGGCAACCACACACTGATGTTTCTCTCCCTCTTTTCCTCCCTCCCTTTCCCTCTTTCTAGAAATAAATAAAATCTTTTAAGAAATCTATAGATACTAATGATGTGTTAGTAAACAATGTCAATATGAGACTTCTTGTTTCTCAGGTTACACTGAAACGAATTGATTGGAAGTCTTGCACTATTCAATACTAATGGAACATAATCCTCACAGGCAGAAATAGGAACTGTGTGTACAGTGCTTCCGTCCTGCACACTAAGAGCTGACACAGTGCCACCAGACTACACGTGAGGCCAGCCAGGGCGGGGCATTCTCTCCAGCTGCACCTGAGCACTGCTGGCTGTGGGGCACAGCTTGGGGTCCCCTGGATGGGCACCCTCGTTCACAGCCAGAAAGACGAGAAGTGTCAGCTCCACTCTCCTGTTCCTGGGGCAGCGGTGACAAGGCTGCTCCCAAAGTTCCGCGTGCACATCAACCCCAGCTCCTGTTCCACATTCTCATTCTGGACTCTTAATACCCTGGGCCCGCTCACAGCAAGGCTAGGAGCCCTTGGGCCTTAAAGTCAGTGCTCAGAGCCCCACCTTCTTTCCAAGTGTGGGGACACCTCGTTCCCCACAACTGCCAGGACTCGCCGCACACCCCTCAGAGCGTGTGAGAACGTGCCCCAGGAGTCAGGGCGAGATGCCCCCTGCTCTCCTCATCCCTCTGCACAGGCCGCCATTCCAGCAGGGGGGCATGATTCATTCACTTGTTTAACAGTGGCTCTGGCTCTCAGCCAGGCTGCCAGCAGGGGGAACCCTTGTCTCCTGCAGGGGCCCCTGTAGCTTCCCGCTGGGTAGGGCTGCTGAGACTGAGCACTGTGAACGGGGGACAGCCGCCCGGGGTGGCCGTTTATTGTTTGGTCTGTGGGGAGTAGGCATCGATGGTGCTGGGGTTCCTGTGCCGGGCGTAGGGGCCCCATTCCACCTGCTCCTGAATGGTTTTCTGCTCCTCGTTCCCGCCGGAGCTGGAGTTGTAGCTGATGAGAGTCTCCCTTGAGGCTCTGCTGATGACGATCTGTGGAAGGACGGCTTTCTTCTTGCTCGGCCTGACCTTCGCCTCAGTTTCCTCTAGAAGAAAGGAAACAGCCAGCACTTAGTAAGCCTGGGAAGCAGACGGTGTCTGGCTTAGGGCCGCGGCCCAGGGAAACGTGGGTTCAGGGAAGAGAAACAGGCAAGGGTGAGGCTGTCGAAACAGCACACGCACGTTCCGGAGCTCACACTGAACACCCTCTTCCTCGGACGAAAGCAGGAGGCTTCTGCCGCCCACCTCGGTGACACGGTGCTGCCCAAGGCTCAGGCGACAGGCCTCAGAAAGGCAGGCGCGGCCCAGAGGTGAAGGCCCAGCACAGCTTCCAAAGGAGTCCGGGTCTGGTGGAGGCTGTCGGTGTGGGACCCGGTCAGAGTGCTGCAGCCACGCCATTTCTGACGTTGGTCACGTTGCATTCGGCAGCCGCGAGGACAGACGCCGGAGACTTTTCAGGGTTTCAGAGGTGTTACTTTATTGGCTAAGTTTTACCTGCGCAGGGGCGAGCTCTCAGGGTGTCCAGAGACACAGTACCCACAAGGGCTGCTGACGAGTCGCGCGGTGCACTTACAGCTAAGTCCTTATATATATGGGCGGGCAAGCAAGCATTATACAGAAGCAGACGTGGCAGTTAGCCATTCGCTTACAAAGACCGCGCGCGGGAACAGGGTTGGGCATTGGCTCAACAGTGGTAGCTTTTCAAACCAAACATGTTAGGTTGCATCTGTTTTACAATCCTTTGTTCTTGCACAAGGCAGGAGGGCAAGATGTTCATTCAGTAACCTGTACCCTGGGACCTAACCAGTTCCTGTTTTCTCATGGTCTAAGTTTTTCTTGCTCCTTACAGGTCACAGTTTTTAAATTGTGAAGGTCACAGGGAAAGCACAGAGCCAGAGCTCGTGAAGTTCAGCATGTCGAATGTCACAACACATGGCAGTGAGGGCCTTTTGCTGCCGCCACCCCTGGGGCCTCCAGCTTGACACTCGTCCCTTCAGGCCTCTGCACGTCCGTGCGTGTCGACAGTCAGAAGACTCCCCTCACTGTGCATTGGCACCAAAATGGCCTTGCGGAGCCCTTTGCTCCCCACCTAACCCCTCACGGGACAAGAGGTGGCCCGTCCTGAGCCGGAGTGATGGCAGTGAACAGTGATCCATGACAAGCTTCTGAAATTATACAGAGGCAGGAACTGAGGCATGGGAAGTGTGTGTCACCTGCCCGAGGCTGGTGGCAGAGGGCGATGCGGGCATCAGGTCCCGAGCCCTTGAACCTCGACACTGACCGATCTTCGACCTTTCTAACCACTGCCAAATGACCACAGCCTGTGCTAGGCACTGAGAGTGCCCTTCCTTTTTATCGTTACGCCAAAAACCTTCATCGTGTTCTGCATAATTTAAATTGGGGAGTTAAGATTTTTACGTTGACTTATGTAATCTTTTTATATGTATTGGAACTACTTAAAAGGTTGGGAATATTCCATAGCACGTGGACTGCAAGTTGCCTGTGGACTGACTCTTCCTTTGCAGACACTGCCTGGTGCACGTGCGCACAGCTGGGTGCGTCGGGGCACACAGTGCAGTGGGTTTGGTAAACTTTCACAGATGGGCAACTGCTGGTCCGGTTTTAAGACCTTGTTTCTATTTGCGGCCAATCCCCATTCTTACCCTTAGCCCGGGCTTCCCTCTCCATACATTTGCCTTCTCTGGACGTTTCACACAAATGGAGAATAACATATGTGGTCTTTACATGTGGCTCATGTGGCTCCTTTCCCTCAGTGTCAGGCTTTGGAGACTGCCTCGTGGCGCAGCGTGTCCAGCAGCTTGTCCCTGTGGCTGCTGAGATGCTTGGTCACAAGGAGAAACCACGCTCTTCACCTTTCCTGAAACTCCAGCCTCACTCTTACCCTCTGACCATCCCCCCATATCTGTCTTCTCTGCACCCCTCTGAAATGACGGTGTGACGGGTGCCATTGGCGCCTCTAACAGGCAGCCCCCTGCCCACACCTTCCTTTGCAGGTAGAGGTCCAGCCCTGGAGTTTCCGGGTGAGCCCGTCCTGAAGGTGTCAGGCAGGTGAGGCCTGCCGGGAGAGGTTCTTCTTGCGGATAGGAAGCAAGGAGACGCTTCTCGTGAACTAGACACGGTCCTGTCATCCTGTCCATGCTCCGCACCTGGAGCTGCCTGGCGATCTGGGGACCGCGGGTCCCAAGAGGGGCAGTGCGGCGGCGCAGGCAGCCCTGCCGCTTGTCTGCCGTGCTGCAGGCCAGCTACCACGAGCGCCTGCCTCCGACCGCCCCTTTGCTTGCGAGACCTCAAACCCCTCAGCAGTGAAGGCACGTCTGATCGGCCTCTGGTTGCTTTTGTGACCTGCGGCCAAAAGCCTGACCTGACAGACGGGCGCGTTCTCCAAATCTCCTCCCGAGGCCTCGGGCCCTCCTGCGGTCTTCCACCTATGCTGGGATTTGAAGTCCAGGCCCCGCTCCCCAGCCCCACACCCTCATTTCAAACTGCGTCCAGCCCTTCATGACCCCACAGATGCTTCAGTCTGAACCTCTCCCCTCCAGGCTGACAACAGTCCTGGCCCAGCAGTGACTCAGTCTCGTGGTTCCAGCCGCCACCCTTCTGGCTCCATGTCCCCACATCTCATCCTACTGCAGGTCCCACTGGTCCGCCTCCTGGGTCCTTTGTAATTCCGGCTGCTACTCCCTCGTCAGCTCCTACCCAGTAGCAGCAGTGGGCCTGTGACATGTGACAGGTCTCCTCTCTGCCCCTTTATTCTGGAGACAGATTTTTCCAGGGCATAAACTCCATCACACGTCCCCTGTTCTAATTTCTACAACTCACGGGATGGAACTGATAGGAGACTTCATCCTCTGGCTGCTTCTGTGGCCTCATCCCCCCACCCACGTGGAAAGGTCTGGCCACCCTAGGCTGTGACGACGTGAATAAATTTGCCAAACTGTGGCAGTCCTTTGTCCCACCAAGGTCTGCTCCCTCTGTGTCCCACCTCACACAGCATGTCCACCCTCTGGGACAACAGAGGCATGCTCAGTGCCTGCACTAATCCCCCTTGCCTCTCTGCTATGCAGGTATCACTTGGCAACTTCCCTCAACCTTTACCAAACCTGTGTTTCCACCCAGATAGAGTTCTGGATCTTCCCCTCCCACGGAAAGGTCCCGAACCCTTCCACCATCACCCCAGTGGCCAGGATCCCTCACTTCCACTCCTGTGCCCTCCACCCAAACTCCCTGAAGCTGCAGCGCCCTGGGTGGGTCCTACCTTTGACCTCTGGTGACAGGCACTGCTGCCTGGCTGCCGCCTTCTTCCGAGAGTGACACTCTGCAGACGCAGCGTCTAGTGGCTTCTCAGAGTCCTGGGACTGCCTGTCCATCGACCTTTCCTTAGGGTCTGGGCCTGAGCAGGCGTACTCCTTGTTCTGCTTCTCACCTGGAATATATGGATAATTAATTCGAACTATGATTTACTGAATCTAGGGCAATGGGTCCACTATTCCACAGTTGCCTGCTTTGGTTTTGAAGGAAACAGGCAGCTCGAAAGACGGGTCACTCCATCTGCCCAAAGTGGATGTCTCCACGGAAGAAAGGTTCCCGAGGCACGGTCTTGAAGAGAGGGCCCCCGCGTAGCAGGGGCGCCCGGCACCCCAAGCCCTCGAGGGTGCTGGCCGCTTCAGGGCGACCGCGGGCCGGCGGCCCTTTACCTTTCCCGGGTTTGTGTTTGCTTCTGCCGAGTCCCATACGTGAGCCTGCCGCCCGGCTGGCACCAGCGCCTCGGCGGGCGTGACTCACAGACACCGCCACCTGGCGGCGCCACGGGGTCACCACGGCAACCCGCCGGCGGGTTCGGCCGAGGTCCTCTCGCGAGAGGGGCCGGCCGCCGGAAGTGGAGAGCGACCCGGAAGTTCCCACTGGGCAGAGCTGGTCGGCTGTGCGACGCTCCTCTAGCAGATCCAGTCCCGCCGCCTCTGCGAGGGCTCCCGCTGCCGGCCTGGCCATGGACGGTGAGAGCCGCCGCCCTTGGAGGCGCGGGCGGGCGCCCCGGGCCTCGACCTGCGGCTTCCGATCCCCGGATCCCAGTTCCACGATACCCGGTCCCCCTCAGCCGCCGGCTGCCCCCCCCCCCCGCCGGTACCGTCGACGGACACCGCCATTTGGGGCCCCGGGAGGTCAGATCAGAGGGAACTGCGAAGAGAAATAGTCAAGCTCAGGCCGGCAGCACCCTGCCCGCCGGGCCTGCCTCACGAGAGCCCCCGGGGTGGGACCTGCCCTCCGGCACCAGGGAGACAGGGGAGCCAGGCGCGGAGGCATCTGCGCGCCGGACCCCAGAGACCCAGAAGGGTCGGTGGGTGGAGCTGCCCGCGTTTGCTGGCTCGATAGGGAGGTTTTGAAAAGTCACTTTGCGACATGCGAAAAGCCACACAGCCGTATCAGCGTCGTGAAGGCAGTCTGAACAAATGCCTCAGAAGGCATCTCTCCACCCCCCAACACACACACCGATGGCGGTGTCGGAGCCACAGGTCACTCGGCTCTCCAGGGAGCTTTGACTGCCCTCGTCTGTCACTTTGGGGCGACAGTTTGCCGTAGCAACGTCCTGTGTCAGGTGCGCCAGGTGCGCCGTGGTTTCTAGAGTCCGAGCCTCAGGTCTTGACTAGGCCCGCCCCGAGGGCCACCGCCTAGAGCCTGGGCTCCGGGGATAGCGCTCAGCACCCCAGGCTGCGGACAGGGCTTCGAGTCGCCCCCCTGAGCCAGTGTGGCGAACCCTCCTGGGCGTGGGGCCAGGTGAGAAAGTGTTCAGCTGCACTCGAACCTCCCTGGCTCTGGGGTTTTGGTGAGTGAGCAGCAAGTCGGGTACCAAGGGGCTTAGCCTGGCCGGTGGCTCCGCCCTTTGAGGCCTCAGAGCATCGCCCTGCTGTTCCCACCCCCATGCTTTGAGGGAGAAAGAGTAAGAAATGCGCCGCCAACGGGGAAAGGACTCCGAGGGAGCTTCGCGGAGGTGCCTGAGCCACCGCAGTGCCACCCTGAGTTTTCGCTGTGGGCCGCACGCTGCCCCTGGAGGTCAGCTGGTGCCATCTGGGTGTGGCCAGTGAGGGCACGGAGGTTCAGGGCCCTGCGTGGCCCCGGCTCCGTGGCCAGTGAGGCAGCAGGCGGCGTGGCGGTCCCTCAGCACCGTGCACACCTGTGCTCTCTTCCCACTCCTTGTGGTGTGGGGGCCTCAGGTCCCGTCTGCTCGTTAGAAGTATTGTTTCCCGTGTTTCTTAAAACTCTCAACACCCCCTCTCTTCGCAGACACACTGTTCCAGTTGAAGGTACGTACTGAGTGGCCACGTGCCCCGCCCCGTCCTGCTGGCGTATAAATGCGGACACTCAGAGGAGCAGGTCATCGGCCGGGCAGCCGCCGCACAGTGTCCAGCCAGAGTGGTAACGAGGGGATCCCTGAGCTGCTCGGTGGCACGCAGACTCTCTCCTGGTCTCGGGCTGCCTGGCAGAGCGGCTAGGTCGTCTCTGAGAGCGCCCCGCCGGGCGCCGGCCCCTGCACCCTTGGGCCCCGTGCAGGCCCAGCGGGGGGCCGTGTGGGCGTCTGAGTGGGGCCTCTGCCTGGGCGGCGTTGGCAGCTCCGGCAGCTCCAGGGTAGCGTCTCCCCCGTCTCCCCCGCGCGCCCACACGGTGAGCGTCGCTGGTGGGCTCTGGCCCAGGCGGCCAGCGGCCCTCGCAGGAGGGTAGGTGTGGCGGGCCGATGGGCACGACTGGCCGGCTGGTGTTCCAGGCCGTGGGCCCTGGAGGCTTGGGCCTTCTGGCGGGCTTCCCTGCTGGCTTTCTGGTCAGCAGAGGCCTGTTTGGGGGCTGCTGGGGCCACTCTGACCAGGGCTGGGTGGGGCCCCCCAGGAGGCAGGAGGTGGCTGGGTGTATGAGGGCGTGCCCCAGGGCGCCTGCTGCTGCCAGTGGCAGGAGGGCCCAGGACACCTGGCCCTGGGGCAGCCTTTGTTTGGAGGTGGCGGGAGGGCATGGACTCTGAAGGAGGAGCAAGGCCAGGGGTGGGCTGTGGTGGTTTGGGGGCCAGCGGAGAGGATGTGGGAGGGACAGGGCTCGGAGGCAGGCAGACTGTGAGAGTCTGCAGGTGGCGAGGGGGCGGGTGGATGAGGGGTGGGGAGCACGCTGGGGCAGGGCTGGGTTTGCAGGAGCAGGGCGAGAGCTTGGGTGTCACTCTGGGTAGGCGGGGTGCCCCTGAAGGGCCCCGTGTGGGTGGGTAGCCCAGTCCAGCAGAGAAGCCAGGACACGGGTCTGGGGACACAGGCAGAGCCAGGAGAGGGAGTGTCCCCCTGCCCTGCACAGTGACAGCTCTGTGATGCCCGCCACCTGCCAGCAGAGTCCCCGTGGCTGCTGTGCCGGGTGGTGTGGGCTGGAAGGGTTTGAGGGGAGGAAGCAGGGCTGCGGTGTTGGGCACTGAGGGAGGAGCCTGCTGATTAGGGAGGGCTGGCAGGTGACCTTCGAGAGGCCCTGCGCCCCGGGAGCCCGGCAGGCTGGGGGCCGCCCTACCAGTCTGACCCGGGGGCCTGCCTCTGCTCAGTTCACAGCAAAGCAGCTGGAGAAACTGGCCAAGAAGGCGGAGAAGGACTCGAAGGCGGAGCAGGCCAAGGTGAAGAAGGTGAGACGGCTGCCAGCACTGGCCTTGCTCCTGGGGTCTGTCTCACTTTTCCAGCTTACCGATTGACTTTAGAGAGAGGGGACGAGGTGGGGGGAGGGAGAGGAGCATCAGCGTGGGAGAGAAACACCGCTTGGCTGCCTCTCGTATGTGCCCCCAGCCGGGACTGAACCTGCAACACAATCCAGGCCCGTGCCCTGAATGGGAATCGATCCTGCGACCCTTTGGTTCACAGGCTGACACGAAGCCACTGAGCAGCACCAGCCAGGGCTCCTGACGTCTTTTTGGCGGGTGTCACTCCCACACAGGGAAGGACAGACCTGCCCGAGGCCTGCAGTGGCTCTGTCTGCCCGCCCACAGGGTGTCCAGAGCAGAAAGATCAGACGTTGCCTGTGCTTTTTCTTTGGAGGTCCATGCTCTCCGTTCATGTCTAGTGTGCTGAACTTGATATTCCCACAGATGGTGCAGGAAGTGGGCTTCTGGAGGTCCCTCACTGACCCCAGCCTCTCAGCCCTCTCCTCCTGGTGAAGCTGTGTCTCAGGATGAGGGGAGGCGACCCCTCCATGGGGTTGGGGGCAGGGTGGGAGGCTCCTGGGGTCCCGTATCAGGGAGGGAGGGGCAAGACAAGAGGCTGGAGGGGTCTGTGTTCTTGGGAAGAGGGGGCTTCTGTGGGACCTGGTGACTTCTTACCTGACCGATGGCTCCTGGGCAGAGCGGGGACCAGAGCACCTGCTGGGGACCTGAGCCCGTCCAGTTGGCGGTGCCCACGCAGGTGGCGGTGTGAGGGGCCCGGGAGGAAGCTGGGGAGACCGAGTCATCGGGGGCATGGAGGGACGGGCACGTGGCCCCGCATCCAGGCTTCCCCGCTGGAGCCCCGCTGCAGCCGGTCTGGAGGCCCCGCCCTTGGCACCCTGCCTCCTGAGCGGGCGTGGGGCCTGTGCGTGTGTGTTCTCGTGACGCTCTCGGCCCTGCGGAGGGTTGGGAAGGGAGCACGCCAGCAGACACGCCCCAGGAGAGGCCAGGCCCCTGAGCCAGGCTGGCGCCACCCCGAATTTCAGGCCCTGCAGCAGAAGAACGTGGAGTGCGCCCGTGTGTACGCGGAGAACGCCATTCGCAAGAAGAACGAAGGCGTGAACTGGCTGCGCATGGCGTCGCGCGTGGATGCCGTGGCCTCCAAGGTGCAGACGGCCGTGACCATGAAGGGGGTGAGTGCTCAGCCGAGGCCCCGGGGGCTGGCTGGGAGGCGCGTCCCTGTGCACAGCGGGCGTGTGCCGAGGGAGCATGCTGCCCGGGAGCCACAGCGCCTTGGACTTCGGTGTCCTCGTGTCCTCGGGTGGCTCGGAGGGGCTGTCTCTGGTGGAGACATCCCTTCCTTCAGTCCCGTTGCCTCCTCCCTCCTGTGCCAGGTGACCAAGAACATGGCGCAGGTGACCAAAGCGCTGGACCGAGCGCTCAGCAGCATGGACTTGCAGAAGGTGTCTGCGGTGATGGACAGGTTCGAGCAGCAAGTGCAGAACCTGGACGTGCACACCTCGGTAGGTCAGCAGTGCCGGCCAGCAGGCAGCGTGTTGGCGGCCGCGCAGGCGGCTGCCCTGCGTCGTCCCCTCGCCAGTGTCAGCGAGAGGCCTCTGTGCTGAGCCACTGCGGGGCTGCCTCCAGAGTACCTGACCCCTGTCACGGTCCTGAGCGCACGGCTCCGGCAGAGGAGGCCTGGGGCGGGGGCTGGCCCCTCTCCGGGAGGTCAGAGGTGGCTGGAATGCTCCCTGCACGGCAGGCAGCTGCGTTTGGCCCCCAGGGGCTGGAGAGAGCCAGGAGAGGGCCTGGAGCGGGGGAGCAGGTGGGAACCGGTGGGCTTCCTGAGGCTGCTGTAGGGGCTCCTAGGCTTGCGCCTGACCGCCCAGAACCTGACCGTAGGTGATGGAGGACTCCATGAGCTCGGCCACCACGCTGACCACGCCGCAGGAGCAGGTGGACAGCCTCATTGTGCAGATCGCGGAGGAGAATGGCCTGGAGGTCCTGGACCAACTCAGCCAGCTGCCCGAGGGCGCCTCGGCCGTGGGCGAGAGCTCCGTGCGCAGCCAGGAGGACCAGCTGTCGCGCAGGTGGGTGGGGCCCCCGCTGCATCTAGGCCGTCTGAGCGCTGCTCCAGCGGAGCCGTGACTCGGGGCCTCAGCTGCCTGTGGGTGCTCCCAGACCCTGCCCTTCCCCATGGGGCCCCGTTGTTGTTTTTCAGGTTGGCCGCCCTGAGGAATTAGGAGCCCGAAGGGTGCTGCCCGGGTAGTTCCCCTGTGTCCTGCCTCCGCCTTGGGGCTGCCCCCGCGGCAGCACCAGCCCTCACCGCTCTCAGCATCTCTTGCCTGCCCGGCCTCGGACCTCTTGTCCTCTTAGGCTGGTGGTGGGTGAGTTTGCACAAACTTCTGACTTTTGTGGGTGATTTCTGTGACTCTTGGCCAAGTGCTGGTGGGCCAGCAGGCTCTCCCCTGTGCCCGGCTCTGCGAGCACGTCGTGTGACGGCGTCTGCGCCTCTGGCTGTCCGCCAGCGGGGTGCAGGGTCCCCTGTTGCCAGGCAGCACCTGGAGCCCTCCCAGCAGCGGGCAGGGCCTCCCCTACCCCTGGACAGACAGGGCCCAGGCCCCAGGACACGTGGAGGGTACCCTCAGGGGCCACCCAGCAGACGTACCCCAGGCTGCCTTTGCAGAAGTCCCGGCGGTGGGGTCCCACCCCTCCAGCCGGGGTCAGTGCTCCTGCCAGCTGGCCGAACCCTCGGGTGCCCAGCCCCAGGTGCAGGTGCGCTCACTCCAAGGGCTGTTCTCACCCTCCGCTGCCTCTGGCGGGCCCCTGGGTGTGCGCTGACCCCTTGGAGCCAGGCCCCTCCTGGCCTAGGAGCAGCCACATGTGGTCACAGCTCCCGGCAGCGAACTGCAGTGCCTCCCCCACCCGACAGCCCCTCCTGCCTTGTGCTCACACCTTTGACCTCGGAAGCCAGAGTGGCTGTCTGGAGCCCGAGAGCCCAGTGGGCTGTGGCCACGCGTGCAGGACAGAGCAGCAGCTCGCCCTGATGGCCTGCTGGGGCGGCACCTCTGTCCTTCACGTTCCTGATGTTTACTTTGTTTTCTCGAAGCCGTTTGGATTTGTTTTGAGGTTTCCTTTTAGTTTGGGGGGTTTCTTTTTATTTTATTTTTTTGCTAAAATAGGAGTGGGCAGAAGATTGGGAGCGTGGGGCCTGTGCCCTCCTCGGCGCGAGCTGCTGGGAGCTGCGTGGAGGGCGCTGGCTGGGCAGCGCTGCCTGACCTGCGTTTCCCGAGGGCAGGCTGTCCATTCTGTCCTTGCACTGGGGGCTCTTGTGAACGTGGAGAACTGCGTGTGGGACTTACGCTCTCGTTTCTCCCTGGACGGGAGCCCATGGGTGGTCTGCACAGTGGGTGGTATGGGGGCAGACTTGGTGGCCGTGGAGCGAGACTCGAGTGGGGGTGGGGGCTCTGTCCGGCTTCTCTCCTGACATAGGGACCTGGCCTCACTCCCTGGCATGGCTCCTCGGTCCACCACGTGCTGGGGTGTCAGAGAAGGTCCTGGGAGTCCTGGACCCCGTGGGGGGCGGGGCTGCGGCTCACGTAAGGGCCGTGGGTGTCTGCGCCCTGTTCCTAAAACACTGCTGCAAGTAAACAAGGTGATCGCTGAGAAATGGCTCCAGGTTTGCTTTTGTGGCCTTGAGGTGGGGGAGCTGTGGCTGGGACTCTCTGGCCTTCCAGCCCCGCACGGGCACTGGGGGGACACCTGGAGGATGGCAGGCGGGCCCGGGACTGCAGGCTCTCAGGCCCTGACCAGACACACAGATGCTGGAGTTTTTACCTTTAAAGAATTTTCAGCTTCTGCTTGGGCGGAGCAACGTCCCTCACGTCCAGCTCCCGGCTAGCTGCACGCGACAGGTGAGAGCAGGGAGTCCTGCCGCAGGACTGACCGCCGTGGCGCTGCCCAGGCGGGACGGGTGGTGTCGGCCAGCCTCGGCCCCCGCTGAGCATCGGGTGGGAGCGCTCGGATGGCTGCAGACGCCCCGACGCCCGGTCGTCCTGTGGCTGGCTTCCTGCGTGTGGTTCTGTCCCCGGGAGCCGCTGCCCTGCCTGCCGTTGCCGGTCCTTGTTCCGACATGGACCACGGGTGTCGATGTGATTCTCCGGCAGTGGCAGGAGCCACACCCGCACGCCCTGCGGGTGCTGGAGACCCGAGTTCGCTCTGACAGGTCGCAGGCTGGCCCCCCCTGTCCTCGAAGCCCAGCTGCCACGTGCGCACTTCCTGCTCCGCTGCCTGGCACAGTTTCGGCATGACCGCGCCAGCCTGAGCCTGACCAGGCAGAGGGCAGTGTGGGCAGAGTCCTTGCCGTGGCCCCCAGCACGTCGGTGACGCTCCTTGTCACCGTGCCCTCGGCGAGGAGGTGGTCAGCTGTCTGTGAGAGTCCCTTGTATTCCATTATGGGTGACCCCCCACTGCCGCTGCCCCCACACCGAGGGCCCTGAGGCTGCTGTGCACCCGGCCTGAGTGCTAATGTGAGCCCTTCTGGGGGGCCGGAGCCTGGGCAGGCAGTGCGTCCCCCCGAGTGGCCGAGGTGCAGACGCTTTTGGGACGTGCCTGCACCCTGCGGGCTCCATGCTGTGGGGTGGCCAGGGCCCCAGCGGTCGTGGGGCGCTGCCCCTCCTCGGGAGGGCTGGTGGGTGTGTCCCCGCTGATGAGTGACCACTCTGTGGCCCTGGGGGTTCTGAGGTCCGGCCTCTCTCCGGTGCGGGTGAACCTGGTTGCGAGTATTCGGGGCAAGCAGTGAAGCCCTTGTCAGGAGCAGAGGAGCCCCAGGGGCCCCTGGCACGGGGGTGGGGGGTGGGGCGTCAGCTCTGCAGAGGCCCTGGCTGTTTTTCCTTAAACATGCGTCTGATCTCAGTGACCAGCAGACACCCACGAAGGCACCTGGAGAGGGTCTCAGCCGGCCAGGGTTGGCGGGGCCCATGCTGTGGACTGGGGCTTCGCTCTGCTCACAGAGGGGCTGCATGGGGCCATGCCTGGCATCAGCCTGTGCACAGGGGCCGCCTCGGGCCTGGAAAGGGCCCAGACGTGTTGGGCTCCCACGCTGGGTCTGTCGCCCATGGGGCTGTTCGTCTCAGGACACATGCACAGGATGCCCAGCAGGGGGCGCTGCTCCCCCCCAAATCAGCTCCGCCCTGCAGAGTCCGGCAGGACTGTGTTAGGACTGTTCACTGGGGCCAGGAGACACTGCAGACTGGTCCCGAGGCCTGCTGCCCACCCTCACTTCCGGCCTGTCAATAGAGGCTGAGCCCAGGGGGTGGTGGGCACATGTAGTGTGAGTGCTTGTGGGTGTGTGTGCACATGTGTGCGGGCAGAACTGGGAGGATGTGGGTGTGCATGTATGTGCAGGCATGTAGGTGTGTGCATGTTTGCAGGCATGTGCATACATGTGCAGATAGGTGTGGACACATGCGTGCAGGTGTGTGTGTACACGTGCAGGTGTGTGTGCACGTGTGCAGGCATAACTAGGAGGACATGGGTGTTGGGCGTGCGTGTCTTTGTGAGTATGTGTGGGGACACTGGAGCCTGGGCTGTATTTTTAAAGACCCCCCCCAGCAGTGACGTGTGAATCCTCCCTCAGACCCCAAGTCCTTCTGACACCAGAGCCCTCCAGGGCCTGGACATCCAGCCAGGGGCCAGGTCACCAGATGTGTCCTGGGATCGAGGACCCTCCAGGGCTACACACAGTCTCAGGACTCAAAGAGGTGGGTGCCTTTATTGAGGGTCCTGTGTGGCCTTTGTCCTGAGCGCCCGCCCCCGCAGCGTGCTGCCCAGGCGCGCCCAGGTGCCTGCTCGGGACCGGCCAGTCGTGTGGGGAGCCGTGTTCCTGGAGCCCGGGGTGCTAACTGGTCAAGTGTCCCTGAGCTTCCAGAGCCCAGGGTGTGCGGACCACAGGGTGTCACAGAAGTCGCAGGCTGAGGAGGGCAGGGGCGAGGGAGGCCAGCAGGGCCCCCGGCTGGCGGTGGAGGCTGGGGGCCTCCGAGTAGCCGTAGTAGGTCCTGCACGAGTCCTCCAGCTCCTCCCTCGGGATGAGCTCCTCCTCGGGGGGGCGGCTGTGGTTGCTCGCCTGCGGACACACGCACGGTTGGGCCTCCTGCCCGCCTGCCCGGCCAGGGGCTGGGTGAGCGGGAGCCCTCCTCACCTGCTCCACCGCCTCGAACACCCTCAGCAGGTTGTTGGCCAGGGCGCCCCTGACCTCCTCCTCCGTCCACTGCCTCCTGAGCAGCTCAGCGATCAGGTCTGGGTACTTGGACACGTCCTCGAGCCCCGTGGGGACCCTGGGAGGAGGACAGAGAGGCCCGGCTGCACTGCCCAGGCGTCAGGGGCCCGGGGCCCCGTCTGCCTCCCCACCCTGAGGCACTGGGGCTCCGATGGGGTGTCCTCCAGCGGGGGTCTGCCGGGACACTTACTCCTCAGCCCCTCGTGACCGGCAGCGGGGGGTCACGATACCAGGCACAGTCTCCGCCCTTACCTGGAGACACCGTCGAAGTCCCCACCAAAGCCCACCGCTCCAGCCCCTGCCACCTTCTTGATGTGGTCCAGGTGGTCTGCAAGGGAGGCTACAGGTGTGGGTCCTGCCAGCGGCGCCTTCCTGCTCAGCCGCGGCGGCTCACAACCACCTACCTGCTACCTGGGACAGGGTGGCCTGCTCTTGGCAGGCGACGTAGTCATTGTAGAAGTTCACCATCACCAGGCCGCCGTTCTTCCTCTGCTCGGGACAGAGAGGAGCTGTGGGCGCGGGGCAGCCCGCGTGGCCCCCACCGGTGCCCGGGGCCCGCCCGGGCCGAGAGGCGCCTCACCACCAGCTGCAGCACGTCGTCCGGCACGTTCCGCCGGTGCGGGCACAGCCGGAAGGCAGAGGAGTGGCTGAAGATGACCGGGGCCGTGGACAGGTTCAGAGCAGCCTTCATGGTGGCCACAGACGTGTGGGCCAGGTCGATGAGGACGCCCAGCCGGTTCAGCTCCCGCACCACGCTCTGCGGGCACACGGGCCTCAGGGGCCTGGGAGAGCCCCTCCCCGGCCATGGGGGCGAGGGCCGGTGCAGCCTCGTGGGGGTCGCTGCTGCCCCTGAGAGGTCTAGGCAGGGGGTGCTTTTGGGCAGGGGCCCCACAGCTAGAAGATCAGGGTCACTCTAATGACCAGCGGGTTGCAGCTGAATGCCCGCCCTCATGACCCCGGCCAGCTTCCTTTCGTGAGTGAGGAAACCGAGGCCCCAGCGGGTGGGACACCGTCTCCCGGGTCATGTCTCTTCTGAGGGCGACTGGTTCTTGCCCCTGTCACTCACCTTTCCAAAGAGCGACAGGCCTTGGCTCTGGGCCTTGTCATCCCCCCTGTCCACCAGCCAGTTGTCGGCCCTGGGAGGGAGGAGAGTCGTCATCCCCACCCACCCGCCCGCCCCGGGACCCAGAGCCGCAGGGCTGCCTCTGAGCCCGCCTGCAGCCTCTCCCTGGCCGGGGCCCCCAGGGGCCACTCACCAGGGCGTGTTGCAACTGTGTGTGAGGGTCAGGTACCGCATTCCCAGGTGGTAGAACGCCCGCAGGACGCCCAGGCTGCTGTCGATGGAGTGGCCGCCTTCCACGCCCACCAGACTGGCCACCTTCCCGTCCTGGAAGGCCTGTCGGATGCCTGTGGGCAGAACCGCACGGGGCCGTGGGTGTCTGGGCAGCAGTGTGCCCCCTCCGCTCCGGGCTCGGTGGGGGTGGCGGGGGCCAGGCCGGGCGGGCACCCACCTTTGCTGTTGGTGACGCACACGAAGGTCTCAGGGTACTTCTGGCACATGCGGTGGATGACATCGATCTGCTCCAGCGTCCGCCTCACGGCGTCTTTGTTCTGGGTGTCGCAGGGCACGTACGCGGACCAGAACTGGGGGGCAGGGGGCGAGCTAGGACCCGAGGCCCCGAGGCCCCGCCCTCCATAAGCATAGGAACGCCCCTCCGGTTTTGGAAGCAGTCTCTGCAGCCTGCGTGGCTATCAGAGCTCCTTGCGAAGCTCTGCAGCCCCGAGGAGATCGGGCACGCTGCCCCCCAGAGCGGGGCTGCGTCTTAGGACCCCAGGGAGGAGGGAGATGGACCCCAACCTAAGGGAGCAGGGCCAGCCCAGCCGCACCTGGCCCCCCACAAAGCCAGCCTTCAGCTTGGGGATGTTGGTGTGGGTGTTGGCCAGGTGGTTCAGGTCGGCCTCCTCACTCCAAAGCTGATTTTGGAACCTTTGGAGCATCACCCAGGGCAGGTCGTTGTGCCTGGGCCAGGAGAGGGGACGGGGGGCAGGTCAGTGAGGCTACTGGGGCCTGGGGCTCCACGCTCCGTCCCTGGCCTCTGTCCCCTGTCGAATTCCTGCTTCTCACAGGCGTAGGACTCGGGCTGCCCTCGGGTCATAGGTTACTCATTACCTACACACACCTGAGCCAGGTCACCTGCCCTGAGGGCTGTAAATGCTTAGGCCTTCCCTCCAAGAACCTTTCTTAGGTACCGTGTGTGTGTGTGTGTGTGTGTGTGTGTGTGTGTGTGTGTGTGTGTGTGTGTGTGTGTGTGTGTAGAAGCCACACAGACCGTGGGAGCCAATCAGAACACAGTCTCAGGCCCATGCAGACCACCAGTCGGAAGCTGGGCTTTACTAGTCATGCGTGTGAGTACATGCCTGTGCCCATGCACACAGATGTGTGGGCACACATGCACGGGACCGCTAGGTGGGGTCTTCTGGGTTCCTAACCCAGTGTGGTCTGGGCCTGAGGCTTTGTCCTTGGGATGCCCAGGGCCCCAGGTGCCACTGTGGACTCCCCCGGCACGCCGCCCCTGCCTCTGTGAGCACCATCGCAGACCCCAGAGGCCACCCCGCTCTCTGGGTGTGGGGAGGGGCTCTGAATGGTGAGATGGACTGATGCGAGGGGACTGGGCTGGGGGTCAGGATGCCTTGCTGCCTGAGCGGGGGGCAGGGCCAGAGTCCGGGCGCTGTCCCTGGGGCAGAGCTGCACTGGGCCTCTGAGGGGACATCATGCCTTCCCTGGAGGCCCCCCTTCCCCGTCTAACCTAGGAAATCCAACCTCACCCTCCAGCTGCCTCCCAGAAGGAGGGGCACCCCGCCATCTCAAGCCACAGTCCACCCTGCGTATCTGTGTGGTCCGGGTGGCGTGCTCGGCGGTGGCGAGGCTTCCGGGTGCCGGGAGGGGGTGTGCAGCCAGCACTCGTGTGCAGCTGTTGTGGGGGCGCTGCTGGCGGCGTTCTCCTCTTCTCCCTTGGTAACAGGCCCTCCCCCCGGTGTTAGCAAGGCACGTGGCCATTCAAAACAGACATTTCCTGCACCAGCTGGTGCGGCTCAGTGGATTGAGCACCGGCCTGCGGACCAAAGGGTCGTTGGTTCGATTCCCAGTCAGGGCACATGCCTGGGTTGCAGGCCAGGCCCCCAGCAGGGGGCGCAGGAGAGGCAACCACACATTGATGTTTCTCTCCCTCTCCTTCTCTCTCCCTCCCCCTCTCTCTAAAAATAAACACATAAAATCTTAAAGAAAGAGCCCTGGCTGGTGTAGCTCAGTGGATTGAGCATGGGCTGCGAACCAAAGCATCGCAGGTTCAATTCCCGATCAGGGCACGTGCCTGGGTTGCAGGCCAGGTCCCCAATGGGGACCACATGAAATGCAACCACACATTGATGTTTCTCTCTCCTTCTCCCTCCCTTCCCCTCTCTAAAAAAATTTTAAAAAAATAAAATCTTTAAAAAAAAAAAAAGAAAGAAGAGGTACTTCTGGCCTCTCACGGCTGGGTGTGGCCACGTAAGTCTGACCTGTGGCAGCTGTTGCCCCTGTTGCCCTTCTATCCCGGCTGGTGGCAGGCAGGGCGGCCAGAGCCCGTGCAGCCCCTGTAAGCCCTGAGGCGGCCCGGGGAGCGGCGCCTCACTGAGCCCCTGCCCTGTGGCACGCCGCGCCAGGGTCCCCCCGGGCTTCCCTGTTGTCGAAGCTGCGTGTTCGGCTGCGAGAGGCGCTAATACGAGCTGACCTGCCGTCACTGGCTTTGACTCTGTCCGCCTCGTCGAGCTGCCCAGGCCTCCGCACAGTCCCAGGTGCCCACATCCTGGCTCTCTGACTGTTCCCGGCTGCCAAGCCCTTCGGGCCTCTGTACAGCCCCCGGCACCTGCACTGGGACCCCCTCTCCCGGTGCCCACTGCCCTGAGTCCCCTGCAATGACAGGGCAGTGCCTGCCTCAAGTCAGGGGCACCTGGCCTGGCTCCCGGCCCCCAGCCCCAGCCCCCAGCCCTTGGCCCCCCGGTAGCCACTTACCCATCAACTAGAGGGTTGGCCTGCATGATTTTCTTTGCCGCTTCCTGGAACCTGTCTGCGGTGCAGATGGCCACCAGGGGCCAGAGCCACCAGCTGGCCCACATGACGGTCCCCAGGGCCCTGCTCCCACGCTGCGCCGGGCCCGACTGTCTTGTGCGGGGAGGATGAGCCATGGCTGGAAGACAGTGCAGAGGACTTTGTTCAGGTGATTGCTGCGTATGAGCGGTCAGCACATTCCTGGCAAGGGAGGGCAGGTGCCAAGTCCCCCACCTACGGCTGGGCCTGTGACAACGCACCCCGGGGCTGCGCTGTTATTGCCTCCGTCAGGACCGGGCCTGCGGTCTGCAAACAAGGGCTGGAAGTGAGGTGAACTTCGCTCCCACCACACCTACCATGCCGGCGTCTGCACCCCAAGTCCCTCACAGGGCCCCCCGCCCTCGGTCCTGCTGCGGGCTCCGGCAGGCAGAGGCCCTGGCCATCAGCGTCCTCTGCAAGCTGGGGTCCTCTCCCCGACGGCTGCAGCCTCCGGTCCCCAGGGCCCTCAGCACCCGATGCCCATTGGACCACCACCCGGGCGTTGGCTCAGCCCATCCCAGGGGCACAAAGCAGGACACGGCGACAGTGTGGCACTTGCCTGGGCACAACCGTCAGACTGACTGCACCAGAAACCCCAGTCATTGCAGGAATTAGCATTTTAGCACAGTACTTAAAAAAAAAAATGAACACATTTGTGCAGATACAATCCATGATGAACAAAACATCTGACTTCTAAGTAAAGGAGGGCCAGTGTTCTGACGTCCCCAGCTGGCCCAGCCCCACCAGGGCTCTGTGTGGCCCCGGACTCATGGGGACACCCGTGCCCCGTCAGAGTGTCAGCTGCAAGTGTTTCTTGCACATTGGTGACGGGATGACATTTCTAGGAAGGACGCTGTGGGTGTGACCCCAGTCCTTAGGGGCCACTTGGTGAGAACTCAGGCCCCTCAGTCGCCCCACGTGGGGCCCCCGGAGTTGCAGACCACAGCAGGGCTCCTGCGGTGGGCGGGAGCCCCCCCAAGCAAGGTCTCGCGGCCGGCTCAGCCTTCGGGTTCACTCCCCTCTGCCCTTGTCAGACACACGCCCTCCCTGGGTCCAGGGCTGTCTCGTGCCGGTCTTCTGTCCCTGTGTTTTCTGTCCCCTTTCAGGTTTTCCTCTGCTTCATCTGTTCCCAGCCTGTTCAGTTAGTATTTTCTTTGGGGAATTACATATGGAATTTCTCAGGAGTGGCTTCTGGTGCGTTGGTGGCTGTCGATGTGTCTGCACCGGTTCTGGGTGTGGAGAGAGCGTGTGTCTGGTCTCCGAGGTCTTTGTCCTCGGCTGACTGGACTCGTTTTTCTCGCTTGTTTATCTGCGCCTGTGGCTGCTTTCAGCCTTCCCTCCAGCAGCAGTGGCCTCTGTGCCTGCGTCTGCAGTGCCGGGGAGCGCAGCCGGGGGCGGCGGCGGGGCCGTCCCGACCACGGGCTCTGTGCAGAGCGGCCAGCGGCTGCCGCAGACGCGGCCAGAGCTCCACTCGAGCAAAGTGCCCAGTGCGCTCGCTTCCAAGTCCGATTCCCACCTCTCATGTCACCTGTCACCTGTCTGAGCTAGGCCCACGTGCTCGCAGTGCTGTGACGCTGACCCCTCTCTCTAGAGGCTGCGCCGGCCTGGCATGTGCCTGCCGCCTGGCTCTGTCTCCTGGCGCAGCTGCCCTGGGGGCCTGGCCAGCAGCCCCAGCTTGGCACAGCTGGCCTTTGTGCTCTCCCGCTGAGCCCCCAGCCCCTGGTGACCTTGCAGCTCACAGACCGTGGCTTCTCACCCACCGGGTGGTCCTGCCCTCACCTTGTGCTCCCCAGGGGGGCTGTACAGCCCGGCGGGCGGCCCGGGACCCCCGTTGGCACAGCAGTGGGTCCTCCTTGAGGGAGTCCTGACAGGAGCGGGGCCCCAGCCTCATCTCACCGCCTCGCTGACCCCAGAAGCCACTCTTTTCCCCTACACCCAACACCAGGGACCCCTGCTCTGACCTGCCCTCCATCCCCTGGAGGACCCCAGAGCCCCAGCCAGTGCACCCCCCTCGCCTCCCCCATGATGCACTCACCTGTCCGTCTCCCCCCAGTTCACACTTGGATCTCACTGAGTATACAGCAGGTGCCCACTAACCGATGCACTGGCAGGTGTGCCCTCACCCAGGGGCTGCAGAGGTGGGGGATCACAGAGCCCAGGTCCGTGGTCCTGTGCTGAAGCCCCCAGTGAGGAAGAAGGTGCAGCCGGGACCTGCCTCAGGCTGCCCAGCTCCCTGGTCCTGAGCTTGGGGGGTTGTTGTTGCTTTTCTCAAGTTTCAGCCCTCCCCTAAGTTCTCCCGCCAGCTTCACTTGCACAAGAAGTCCACTTCTTACAGATCAAACATCCCAGGGGCCTTTGTGACACCATGGGGCAGGACAAGGAGCTGGATGTCCAACACATGTCAGCTGGTTCTGGTTTTTGCAAACGCAAGTGAGGCCTCAGTGGGCTGGACCGGTGGGGGGGTGGGGGGAGGGGGGCACCGGCTCCCTCTGACCCGAGGGCTGGGCCTGGGCTCAGGACAGGCAGGATGCAGGGACTGCGTTTGTGGCAAGGAGTCCAGGTCCCTGGGTGGTGCTGTGGGGGGTGTCTGCACGTGAGAGCTGATTTAGGTCCGGGGGAGGGCAGCGGGGAGGGGGCTTGGTGCTGGGCCTGTGATGCCCCCACCAGCGGTCAGCTAAGGACTTGGGGATTCCAGTCCGGGCAGCTTTCCCGGTGCCCTGACCCCATCACCACCCACACTGTCCGGTGACCCTCCTGGTGCAGGACCGGGGCACCGGTGCCCACACATGTGGGGGTCCGCAGGCAGCCTCCCCTCACTCCAGCTGCCGCAGGTGGAGTTGTAAGGAAGGCCCAGCTGGGAGTAGCTCCACCAAGCGGTTTCCGAATTCTGAGGCTGGGGTGGGGGGCACACCCCGGTGGGTTGTCCCGTCCCCAACTAGGGTCCCAGCTGCTTGGTGGGGTCACTGTGGGGATGCCCAACCCTGACCCTTGCCCACCCTCTGCCGGTCACTGTCTCTAAATGGAGGACAGTCCCCAGTCGGCGTGCTGCTGCTGTGAGGGGTTCCAGTGTCACGCTGGGGAGGACAGGGACACAGTGTGGTCCTGGGGGCCAGGCGGTGGGGGCTTCCCTCCCTTCAGAGCCTGGGGGGCCAGAGTGAGAAGGGGCTCTGATGGAGGGGGCATCCAAGTTAGGGGCCCGCAGCGCTGTGAGGGCCGCTGCCTGGCTCCCTGACCCTCTTTCCTAGGCTGGGCTGGCTGTGGACAGCCCACGGAGAGTGGGGGTCCAGGAGAGGGGCTGAGGGGCCCTGCGCCTCGGGGAGGGCAGGACAGGACGGCCTGGGCTCTGGGCATCTCCAACAGTGGCCTGGGCTGTGGGGTGGTCCCCCAACTCCACATTTGGACAAGACCCTCGTGCGGGGCCAGCTGGAGCCTTGCATTAGCACAGACCTCGGATGGCAAAGCCGGGCCTGGGGAAGAGAGATTTCTGCCTTTAAAGGTATTACTTCCTGTTCTCTGTCACATTTTCAGCATGTGCATTAAGGTGGGAAAATCGAATGAATTAAGACAGAGGAAGAGGCTCCTGAGGGCCCCAGCAGGCCACCCCGCCCTCTGCACAGTTGATGGATCCTGGGCTCCCTGAGCCTGCGCCCTCTCCCGTCTCCCAACTTCGGGTTAGGAGTCCTTATGGGACCAGGGACAGCAGACAAGTGTGGGAACGCTGGCAGGTGGCAGGGGTACCTGCTTCCCCTGGATGCCCCACACTTCCTGCTCCCCTGTCTGTGGTCCTGGGTGGGGACAGACACGGAGTTCGGGTGAGTGAGGAACTGCGTGAACAGCCTTGCGAGGACGTCCACCTGCACTGGGGGTGGCCCCTCCCCGAGGCTCCAGCGGAAGTCAGGGGCGAGGACCCCCACCTCCATTCTTTCTGGGGCCGAGGGGCCCTGGGTCCTCCCCGCTGTCACCCGCATGTTCCAGCTCGGAGCCAGTGCCTGGGCCTGGCTGGGAAGGCAGGATAGGGACAACCCCAGAGGCTCTGGCGGGACCGAGTTCTGGACAAGCCCCGGGCTTCAGGGTCACTGTCACGACCTTGAAACTCCTCGTTTTATCTTTGATGTCTTTTGTCAGGGAGTCTGAAGGGACGGTGGGTTGCCACAGTCCCGTCCCAGCTCCTTCCTCAGGAGGCCCTGGGACTGGAAAATAATGACTCACGCCCTGGGACTGAAAAGTATGTTGCTCTGAAAAACGAACGCAGTGACAGGTTGACACATGACGCGGACCCTCTGCAGCCCTGTGGCCTTGGGCTCGGGCCGCTCGGAGCTGCACAGCCTGGGCCTGTACAGCCAGTGCCTCAGTTTCCAGACCCGGAAGGGGTGGTGACAGCCCCCCTAGCAGCCTCCAGACCCCCACAGCCATTAGGGTTTCTCACTGCTTCGGTTTTCTGCCTGAAGGTCGCACCTCACAGGGCTGCGCTTGTCCACTGCCTGCTGTCCCCAGACCATCCCCCAGGGTGGAGGAGTCCACCCCATGATCCGCCCAGTGGCTCGCCCCGAACTGCGGCCGGGGGGCCCGGGATTGCGTCCCAGGGCGGGCCGTGCAGGCGTCTGCAGTTTGGTGTTGGACCTGGTGGAGGTGCACGTGCTGTCGGAGGGACCTTGGCTCCCGTCAGGGCCTGACAGGGCCTCACGGGCGGGTCGGCGGCCTTGACCACGCTGCCCCAGGAGGGTGGGTCCCTCGTCCGGCCCTGGCAGTTCTGGGGCCCGAGGTTCTGCCGCTGCGTCAGCAGATTGTGCCTTTACAGCCCCTCATCCGGTGCAGGGACTTCCTGGTCGTGACCTCTGCCAGCGGAGCACCAAGGTGTCTGGGCCCGGCCTGGGCCCCTGGGTGTGGCGTAGGACGCTCTCGATTTGCGGGAGACGGCCTGAGAGGAGGCTGTGTGTGCTGTCCGTGAAATGGGCCAGACTCGGCCTGCGGCCGGTGGGCTCTCAGGGGCTGGGCCCCTCAGGGCAGTGGCTCTCCTCAGACCCACGCCCCAAGGGGAGCTGGGTGGCAGGTGTCCACCCCATTGGCAACCCCAAGGCTGCCCTCTGGTGTCCGGTCAGGCTCCTGCAGCTGTGACCCAGGAGGTCACTGCCGGGTGGGGGGTCTGGAGGCTGCTCAGAGACGAACACCCCCTTTCCCAGGTCAGGAAACCGAGGCATGGCTGCACACGCCCAGGCTGCACGGCTCAGAGCGGGTCCGAGCCCAGGTCACAGAGTGGCAGAGAGTACGAGTTCTGTGTCGACCACTGTTACCGCATTTACGTTTTGGAAGGCCCAGGACAGCGTGTGGGGAGAAGGGGCCCAGGCCTCCCCTGCCTGCCTGTCCCTGAGGGGTCTGTGTTCCATCGAGGCCTCTCAGAGCTGCCCCCGCCCCAGTGGGTGGCCAGAGGCATCCCAACGTCACCAGCTGGACAGAGGGGACCCCCTCGCCTCGCGAATCCCCCCCTGTGCGCAGGGGGCTGAGGCCGGGAACGGGCACATTTGGGGCACTGGACCCACCCCATCCATGACATCCAAGTGCCCCCCTCCTGGAGCCAAACACAGGTCAGCGACCTTCCCTGAATTTCTGTGTGCAAGGGGTAGGGCTGCCAAGCCCCCCAGCCTGTCCCCGTGAGCACGAGGCAGCTGTATCCTGAAGGGTGGGCGGCCACAGAGGGACATTCCAGGCAGCGTGGACGGCGAGATGTGGGGGCACGGGCAGGAGGGGCGGCAGGGGCCCCGGCAGCCTCTGCAGGTCTGGGTCTTGTCCCGGGACCGAGGAGGCCGCTGCTTCCCAGACGGCGCAGGGAGGAGCCCCGCGTGGGGATGCGCTGCGAGCCTGCTTCCTGTCCGACTGCAGCGCTCTCTCCTTCTAGAGGCCCGTCTGCTTCCAGGCTGCGCCCTGCTGAACCTGGGCTCTGCGGCTGGGGCTGTGCTAGGCCACCTCCCCTCCGGCGGCACCTCGCCCCCCGCCCCTGTCCCCCTCTGTGGGTGGCCGCACCTCCCCTGGACCCCGGCCCATTGGCCCCCGGTCCACTTACCTTGGCCTCAGCGGTGCAGGCTTGCCGGCAGCCAGGGCTCGGCCACCAGGACCTGGCAGCTACACTGGCCCCGCCCCGGCCACCGGCCACCTGTTGTCCTCCCAGGCCTGAGCTCAGGAAGGTGAAACTGCCCCATTTCCACCTGCAGAGCCCCGTGTCTGTGAGTGTGGGGAGGCGGGGTGAGGAGGGGCGGAAGTGGTCTGAGACAAAGGGGCTGGGCAGGAAGGAAGGCGGCGGCACCGTTCACTGGGGGCCCTGCCCAGGGCTGCCAGGGCCGCCACGTCCCGCTTTGCAGATCGTAGAAGACGCCCCCTGTCGGCACCCTCAAGCTTTTCCATTCTTTTTGTTGTGCATTTTAATTGTGAAAATATAACACATATGCCAAAAGCTATGAGACTTGGGCACCCCCACAGAAGCGTGGACACGTGTTCACAGCTGCGTTATACACAAAAGCCAGGAAGTTGGAACAACCCAAGCGCTCACGAGTGGATGATGGGCAAATGCAACGCGGCCCGGCCCGGCGGCGGAGTACCACGCAGCCGTGAAGAAGCTCCACCCCAACACGCAGCGCGCCGGTGGGCCCGGGAAACACGCTGCTCCGCCCAAGAAGCCGGCGCACAGAACCCGGAGCTGGGCTGAAACGTCCAGAGCGGGACTTGCTTCTAGTCTGCTGGGGCGGGGGGAGGGGCCCAGGGACTTCCGGAGCAGGCGCCGTGCTCAGGACCGAACGGGTGTCTGAGGTTCGTGTGCTGCCCCGGACCGTTTCGGGAGGTGGGCGTCTGGGGGCGAGTGGAGCTGCAGGACGGGGTGTGTGCTTTCTTGAGAAGAGGACAGAGGAGCTGTCTCTCGACCACAGTGAGGACACAGTGGGAAGGCGGCCATCCACGAGCCAGGAAGAGGACACTCACCAGACGCCTGCTGCAAGTAGGGGGATTAGCACCCCCATCACAGCTGCTCTAGACCACCCTGGAACACCGTGCTGGGAGCGTGAGACTCAGCCTGAGAATTCCCTCACCTCCCTGCTGCAGCCAGGTGAGGACCCGTCCAGACTTCGAGGAGCCAAGGTGGGGATGGGGCTGCCAGGTGGAAAGGGGAGCTGCTCACAGATACCTCTGCGCAGATCTGCATGGGTGTCGGGCTCCAGGGCCCCAGAGTCCATCCTTGGTGAGGGCACTCCTCGGCTGGAGGAGGTCCCTGGACCCTCGGGGGCCGGGGTGGCACCAGACGTCCATCTGCTGTAGGTGACCTGCTGTGTGTAGGGAGTCCTGCCCTCCACCTCCTGGACCCCAGGAGGGTGCACCCCTGAGAGCATCCCGTGGGCTGGGACGGAGGAGTGCACAGGCAGCAGGGTGGGCTTCTAGAGGAAGCATGAGGGGCGGGGCTCAGAGCTGGGCTCTGGAAGGCACCCTCGGGCTGCAGCCCCAAGCAGTGGTGGGTGCCCAGGGGTCAGGGGGGTTCAGGGTGACCATGGGGTAGGGTGGGCTGGGGTGAGGGCCTCCCCCTCCCCCTCTGTCTCTGGGGAACATCTTGTTTGTTTGACTGTTCCTTTCGTTTGCAGGATGCTGCTCTCAGATCTGGCCTTTCGTCTCTGGAAACTTCCCCAGCTCAGCTCCCGTGGGGCCTGAGGACAGACAGATGGACACACTGCGGCCTCTCTCTCTCTTTGAAGGTGCATGAGGATGGTGAGTCCATTGAGCAGGCAGCGTGGTTGGGGGCTGTCCCAGCCGGACCCCAGGGTATTCCTAGGCCTGGGAGGGACCCCCGTTAATGGCTCCTCCTGCGGAGCGGCTGGGCCCCCCTTTCTCTGCAAGTGTCACAGCGGGAGGCTCATTCCAGAACAGGCGTTGCCGCATTTCCTGCCCCAGCTGCTGCCAGCACGTCTCAAAGACAAACATGCAGACGGGAGTTCAGTGTGGGCTGATTTTAATCAGTGAGACGAACACAGCGGGGTGAAGGGTCCAGCCTGGACAAACCCAGTGTGGGCTTGCTGGAGGTGCCTGGGATGGGGCCCAGTGTGGGCTTGCTGGAGGTGCCTGGGACGGGGCCCAGGGCCGTGAGCGGGGCCGGAAGGGGCCGGAAGGAGAAAGCCGCTATTACCCCAAACACATTTGCAGCCGTGGTTGGCACAAAGCAGGGTGAGGGGGAAAGGGAGTGGTGAGCTGTGTCGCCCGATTCGTAACGGCCCTACGGCAAGGCCTCATTTTTCTAGACGGTTATGCCAGGAAGCACCACGCTCAGCAGAAACCTTGAAACATTTGTAATTTTGGTTCAGTTTCTTAAGAGGCCCAGAAGGGGGGAAAATGACATTTCTTCTTGCAGGGAGGACGTCCATCGGCTCCCTTGCCGGATGTCCAGGCGACTGTGGCTTGGCTGCGTCCATGTGGCTTTGAGGAGGGGCCCCCGTGCAGAGAAGGAAGCTCTGTTCTGTGACTGAGGGTCAGCACCGGCACCCTGCCGGCTTCACGTGCACTTAGCGTGTGAGGGAGTCGGGGCTTCCCACGGTGACGCCCTGCTGGCAGTGCGTGTGGCCGCCCCGCCCCACCCCAGAGGGAGGCTCCTCGGGTTCTCTTCTGTCCGCCCGAGTCCCGTGCGGACTCGCCCAGCCTGGAGCAGCTGCAGGACCCTGGGTGCTCTCTGACCCCAGTGCTCGGACCGGTGGCCGCCTCGGCGAACAAGCAGTTCCATCTGCAGAACAGAAGCCGAAGAATCTCGAGACTCAAAGCTGTGTTTTGTGTTCGGTGTGTGGCTGAAATGCGTTATTAAAAGCCATCATGCTGAAATAAGCCAGTCAGAGAGACACAAGCTCTCTCTCGTGTGTGGAACCGAAGGGACCAAACAAACACAGTGGGACCGGAGACCTGGGTGCAGAGAACGCACGGCTGTGAGGGGGAGGGGTGGGGCAGGGGGAGGAGAGGGGGGCGGTGAGTGGTGCCGGAAGGAGTCTGGACTCCGGCCGATGAACACACAGGACGATACCCGTGTGCTGGCCTTGTGTTGCAGAATTGCACGCTTGAGGCCTGTGTAGTTTTATTAACCAGCCTTCACACAGGGGGCTGGGTCACTGCGAAGCCCATCCGGACGTGCTGACCGGCCCGTGTCCCCGTCAGGCCCCTGCCTCCCGTGGGGATGGCCTGTGCTCTGGGGTGACTGGGCCGGCAGCCACGTCTCGGGCAGTCGCTTCCAAGGGTCAGCCGTCCCAAGGAGTGTTTGTTCCGGTCTTTCCAGGCTCGATGCCCACGGAGAGGAGAGGCGGGCTTGGGGCCTGGGCAGGGGCCGGGAGCAAAGCGTTGTCCGTACGGCGAGCCTCGGGGACGAGAGCAGCCGGGCGTCCCCGGTCACTCTCATCCAGCGAAGGGCACCCATGTAGCGTCTCCCTACGGGTCTGGCTGGGCTGGTGCAGGACCCCGGTCAGGCCCCTCCCCTCCCCTTCGGGGCCCCAGACTCTGCTCTATCCCGGGCTTCCTCACCGACGCACAAGCTCCGTCCAGGTCACCTCACAACTTGTCCCTGCAGGACACACCTGGACGCCAGTGAGAGACCGTGGCGGGGCTGGGTGCCCACTGCCCACCGCCCCACCCGGGCCTCATTCCCTCCGCGGTGCTGGGTGGGTGGGGCGGCCCTGAGGCCCTTCCCCTGGTTGCCCAGGGCTGCGTCTGCTGCAGCCCGGCCCCCGGGACAGGACTGGGTCTGCGATGGGTGGCTTCAGGCACCGCCCCAGCCTGGGGCTCCCCTGAGCCCCAACAGGCTTCTCGGCAGCGCATGCCCCCGCCCTCACCCACCAACCGCCGCCCCCCCACCCCGGCCCACCCCAGCCCCTGGACTTGAGTGTGGATGTGGTATTAACCGTTTTACTTTATTTGAAAGTAAAAAACCCAAGTGAGAGGCAACAAGCGTTTATTTCAGATCAAAAAGGACAGCTGTCCGGGAAGCACCGACTCAGGCAAAACCCACACGGTGTTCCCAAGGGGAGACCAGGCGAGCAGTTCTTGTGAGGCGGGACAGGGACAGGAGAGGAGAGAGGGAGGGCCTCCCGACGCCGAAGAACGCGTCTAATTTCCTGCCCTGGCTGGTGTGACTCAGTGCACTGAACCCCGGCCTGCGGACCCGAAGGTCGCTGGTTCAATTCCCAGGCAGGGCACATGCCCGGGTTGCAGGCCGGGCCCCCAGTAGGGGGCGAGGGAGGAGCAACCACACACTGACCGTTTCTCTCCCTTTCTTTCTCCTTCCCTTCCCCTTCTCTAAAAATAAAATGAATAAAATCTTAAAAATAAAAAGAAAGAACGTGTCTAATTTTCAGTCCGGGAGTCCGCAGGTCTGCCCCCGTCAGCTTCGCAAACAGTTGTTTGAGGTAGAAGTCGGTTCGGCCCCCACACAAGCCCAGGTTGGCGAGCAGGCCCCTGCCCCGTGCCCTCACGACACCCACACGACAACCAGGGCTCCTGACAGACCGGAAAGGGGTGACCAGACTCAGAACGTTCTGGTGGGGGTCGGCGGGAAGAAGACCCCGATAAACACCCAACTCGGAAACTTCCAGACCAGGACTGGGGACAATTCGAGGAGCAGACAGCCCGAGAGCCTCCCCCCGTCAGCCTAAGTAGCCCCGGAGGAGCTGGGGAGGAGGAAGAACAGCGAGAAAACGGGCTCGGGCAGCACTGTTCTTCCTGCGTCACAGCCGAGAACCAAAGATGACATGGGGGCGGGAGCCGAGGAGCCGCGCTCCTCGGGAGGGGCCCGGCCAGGGGCGCGGGGCGGCCGTGGGGAGCGAGGCCCCGGTTCCTGCGGGTGTGAGTGTGCGCGCGCCCAGCAGGAGCCCCCTGCCAGGCCTCACGGACAGCCTCCAGGGCTTCACGTGCTGCCTGCCGCACCGTGCGTGCCCTCCCGGAGCCGGCAGCCCCAGCTCCTGCAGCCGCCCGCCTGCACCTGTGTGCGGGGCGGGGCGGGGCGGGGCGAGCTCGCCCCCGGGTTGGGCCCGGTCTGTGGGCAGCTGTCCGAAGAGCGTGCACTGGAGGACTGGGCGCCCCTGCCCATCCCTGCCACCCAGGTGGTGGTCTCTGCTGGGACCCTCCTGTGCCTCGGAACCCCCCTCCTCCCTGTCCGCCCCCCCCCCAGCAGAGGGGCGGGGCTCTGCACAGCAGCCTGAACAACACCCACGTGGTGCGTTCCGCCCCCTCGTGCCCCACGTTCTGAAGGAGAACTCCCCCGCTCTTGAGGGTGAGCCGAGGCCGGGCGAGGGGTCAGCTCCCACCTGAGACCCCAGGTAAGGGCCCTGGGCAGAGGGTCTAGCCCTACGTTTCCTCCCACTCAAAAGGGGGACCTACTGAACTGCGCACCGACCTACTGGCGGGGCCCTCGGAGGCTCCGCCCTTCACACCAGGCCTGAGCGCTCCCGCTGGCTGTCTGGCCTGATCTGACTAGGCGCTGGGCAGACATGGTCCTCGTGTCTCATCCCAGCCATGGGCCCCCAGCCCTGTGGGCCCAGAGCAAGGCGGGCAGGCCTGTCCGCCTGCCCCCCTGCAGGTACCCTGTCCGCAGCCCCCAAGACTGGCTCCCCCCAGGGCAAGGAAGGTGTTGCTGGTAAAGCGTCTGGGTTTCATGCTCTCAGTGAACCCGTCACTGAGTGGCTCCAGGAAGTGTCTGTCCCAGCAGCACACCAGGGCCTTTGGCCCACACAGCCGGGCCTGGCCGGCTCCCAGCCACCGCAGAGGGGGTGGGCCGCACACGCGGAGGGGTGGGGCCGCCCTGGGGTGGCTGGGAGGTCAGGACAGGCTTCAGTAAAGCAGCCAAGGACAAATACCCCCCACCCACCAGCCCTCCTGACTGCACACACGCACACACACGCACCCCCACACATAAAGCACACGTGCACACAGACACACACGTGCACACATAGCACACACACACAACACACGTGCACCTGTGACACACGTGCACACAGGCGTACACACACGTGCACGGCCAGGGCCTGCTGGCTCTGGGCCTGGAGTGCTGGGAACCCGCTGGAGCCCGGCCGCCCGCTGGGAGGCGCCGCTCACAAAGGGGGCCTGGCGGGGCTGCTGTGCACAAGCACTGCCGTGAGGTCCCCCACGCGCCTGGCAAGCGCCCCAGGGGGGAGAACTCCTGTGTGGGGGCTCTGCGGCTGCTGAGCATCCTAACGGGGACGAGGGTCTGCAGGGGGCCAGGGTCCCGTCGCCCTCAGTCAGGGCGATGCCACGCGGGGGGGGGGGGTGGGGGTGGCGGGCAGAGGACGGCTTGTGCTCACGGCCCTGCGCCAGGCTCTGCGTCTGACAGCCGCGCGCCCCCGCACCAATTACCAGCACTTAGTCACAATTTCCTGCAGCGCTTCCTCTCCGCAGCAGAAGAAAGAACAGCCGTGGAGCGGCTGCTGTGCCTGCTCCTGGCCGCCCACGCCTGACTGAGGACGGCAGGCAGGGCAGCCTGGGGTGGGGGCGGGGCGCGGCGCTGACCCCGAGTCCCTGCTCCCTCGCAGAGTGGGGCACGTCCACAGGCAAAGAGATGGAGCTTTGGCACAACCACCCGCAGAGCTAGAGAGAAGCCCCGCTTTGCCCCGAGGTTTTTATTACCAGGCCCCGTGCCCCCCACCCCGCTCGCGCACGCGCACGCTGCACAGTGTGTCAGTCTGCTGCTGCTAAAGCGTCACGCCGAAATGTGGGGCTGAAAGCAACAAGGAGCAGGGTGGCCTGCCCATGCCCGTGCGTCAGGAACATGGGAGGGACCCGCGGGTGGCTCTGGTGCGGGGCCTCTCCTGCAGTGGCCGGGAGGAGTCAGCAGGCTGGAGGTCACGGTGGGACCCACTCCCCCGGCTCCTTGGGCCTCCTCCCTGCCTGGCCTCTGTCCCGACAGCCGGTGTCTGGAGTGAGCAGGCCGCGGCATGGCGTTTTGTGACCAAGCTTGGGAAGTGACATAGGGCCCAAGGTTCTGGGAGAAGGCACACCCGCCCCCGGCTCCCTGGGAGGATGGCTGAGTACTTTGGGGGTCCCCCTTCCATCCCCAGCTCCCTGGACCCTCGCTGCCTCCTGCTGAGTGAGGAATCCCCCCTCTTCTCAGCTGACCCCTCTATGCCTTCTGCCTCCCCCCAGATCTCACCGGACCCGCCTCGCACGAAGCTCTGTCCCCAGTGGCGCGCAGGGCCTGCCTCGGGTTTCCAGCCACTGAAACTGCTGTCCCGTCATGTGGCCTCAGCGGCTGGGTCAGGAAGAGGATGACATTTGCCCCTCCACCCCCGGCTCAGGACCCACAGCCCCACCCCCTACCCTGCACCTAGCTGCTGCCCAGATGTGCAGAGTGGGGCTGCTTCTCGGTTGTCCACTCCACTGCCAAAGAGGCCAGCCTCGGCCCTTCCAGAATTCAGCGTGGCCAGGTTACCATGGCGATGCCCATTACCCCTGCTTCACAGATGAATCAGGAGCTAAAAATAGGCTCCTGGAGTGGATGGATGGACGGAAGATCAGATGGACGGATGGAGGGGTGGACGGTGGCCATGGATTCAGGGACAAGACAGTTTATTTCTCCCAGACAAGATAGTTCAGGGGAAATCTCAGTTGGAGTCTCACCCCCACAGGGCTGGGAAGCCCTGGCGGGTGGAGCCCCTCTCGGACAAAGCCTGGCAGGGTCACTCGGAAGCTGGGCGGCCATCACCCCCCCCCATCCAGGGTCCAGCCCTCCCAACCTCCTTGCATTCTTGGGAGACCTTTCGTTCAGCCCAGGAGGGACCCTGAGGAGCAAACCAAAGGCTGGAAGGGTCCCTGTCTGGGGTGGATCTGGGAGGGGCGGATTCTCACCCCCTGGGCCCTCTGGTGTGGGGTCATCTTCGCTGCAGGGGAGGGAAGGGGTGGGCAGTGAAGACACAAACTACCAGGAAATGAGGACACTTTATTGCCCCCGAGCCCCAGCTGCAGACCCCAGGACGGGGCACGGGGGCAGGACACAGAGCAGGGAGGGGGAGGGCGATCTGACTGTGGAGGCAGTGGGGGCCCTGGGGGACCCCGAGTTTCTTGGTGATGGGGCACTCACTGCTGGCCCCTCCCCATGAAGTCAGATGCTAAGCAGACCCCTGCTTCTCCCACCGGCCCCCCACACCTTCAGCTCCTGCTTCTGGGTTCCCTGGGGCCTAGTTTGGTTCATCCTCTAGCCTTGGGGGCCCCGAGGATGAGGAGTGGGCCTGGGCTAGGAGGCAGGGGGCCCCAGGAAGGTCGGGGGGATTTAAAGGACCACAAGGGTGCTGGAGACAGGAGGCAGCTGGTGGGCACCCCTCCTTTGCGGGTGCTCAGGGTGTGGGGCCCAGCCCGTTGTCCTGTGTGTGGGTGCCGAGGCCGCGAGGTGGCAGCCCCCTGTGGCTGTAATACTCCACCACCTGCCGGGGCACCTCGGCCAGCACGCACTTGGCCAGCGCTGCTGGGGACGCCTGTGGAGCAGGGCAGCCTGCTCACCTGGTGGCCTTCTCCCGCTCCACCCCCACCTGCTCACACCCCGGCCTCATCTCTGCGGCCCCGCCTGTCACGTGGTGTGGAGTCAGCTTGGGGGACCTCAGGCAGGAGCTCACCTGGTGGCCAGGTGAGCCTGTGTCAAGCCTATAAATCCTAAAATATGAGACTCTGATATCCTGGTTCTCCCCCCAGCAGCCTATGTGGCGAGGGGCATCAGAGGGGCCTGGTCACTGTTCTGGGGGGAGTGTGTGCTCACAGCACCCCACCCCTGGGCCCCAAGGTCCCAGGGCTCCAGCTTGCCAGGCACAGGGGACAGTGTGTCTGAGGCCTGAAGGTGCAGCGTGCTCACAGCTAGGCCCAGCCCCATACGCCCCAGTGAGGCCACAGGTGTGTCCATGGGACAGGCATTTCCATTGTGTGGTCATGTGACATGTTTTTTGCACAAAGAGGTTGGAAAGCGACTGGCTTCCTCAAGCCTCCTGGATTCCCGGGGCCAGTGTGACACCATCCTCAGTGTGGCTTTGACATGTCTCACAACAGGAAGGTTTTAGCTGATGGAATGTGGCTCAGGACCTGCTCACGGCGGGGAGGGGAGGGGCGCGGTGGCTTGGGCCCTGCGTCTCCCTGTGCACTGCCCAAGGGGGACCTGCCTCAGTCGCCGGGAAAGGGGCCCCTCGGGGCCGGGCCCTGACCCCCCGCAGGCCCTGAGCACTCACGCTCTTGAGCTCCCGGAAAGGCACGAACTGGACGATGTCCCGGAGGGCGGGCTCGCCCCGCGGGGAGCACAGGACGCCGGCGTCCCCGTCCAGGACCTGCATGTCCGTGAAGTCGGCGTTGCCCACGCCCACGATGATGACAGACATGGGCAGGCGGGAGGCGCGCACAATGGCCTCCCGCGTGTCCGCCATGTCGGTCACCACGCCGTCCGTCAGGATCAGCAGGATGAAGTATTGCTGGGGACACGGGGGCACAGTGGTGGCCCCGTGCGGACCCTTCGGGGCAGCTGCGTCCCTGTCCCCCCTTCCTCCCAGCTCCCGAGTGCACAAGCAGCCCTCTCCCCAGAGGCCCCGGGCGGGACCGCCGACACCCCTTAGCCGGGGTGTCCAGTTTTTCTGGAGTGAGTCTGAGCTGTGCCCGAATCACCGCTCCCGGGACCCCTTACAGACAGGGCCCTGGGGCTAGAGGAGGAGGGGTCTGCGGGTCCCGGGTGGGGAGGGGTCCCCACACCCTGAAGAGACCCTGAGACCTAAGGGACAGGACCTGGAGTACCTACCGAGGCCTCGCCGGTGCGCTCCTCGGCCTCGGCCACTCGGGCCACCTTGGAGATGACGGGGGCCACGTTGGTGGGGCCGTAGAGCTGGACCCTGGGCAGGCAGCGCTGGTAGGCCTGCACCACACCCTGGATGCCTGCAGGGGGAGACAGTGAGCCAGGCCCACGGCGTCCCATCCCCCGCCCTGGGGCTCCTACCTTCGCACCGATCGTCCTCCGGGTCAAAGTTGATGGCAAAGTCGTGGGACACCTGAGGGACACAAAGGGACCGCTCACCTCCCTGGAAGGGAGTCACCAGCAGGACAGACGGCAGACAGGCCGGTCCCGGGCGTCTGTCCAGCCCCCGTCCAGCGGCACCCAGCCCTGCGCTGTGTTACTGCCGCGGTTTTCTGCCTACGCCAGCGGGACTGTTATCTGTGACTGGGGTTCCAGACCACCGTCCCCTTCTCTTGTCTCCAGAGGCCAAAGGTCGGCCCCTCTGGCAGGGAGGCCGGGCTCCCCGCGCCCATCCCACGGCAGGGGTCACGGGGAGAGGCAGGGGTCATGGGCGGGGTGCAAAGGGAGACGCACCCCCAGGCTGTCCTACCTCAAACTTGGGGGGGATCCGGGCTCCGAACCCCAAAGCCGAGAACCTCTTGTCGCTGGAAGAGAGGCGGCCCTGTCACACAGGGTCCCCGATTCCCGGGTGGGCGCCGGGCAGGGTGCAGGTGGTCTGGGCGGCGCTCACAGAGCTCTGTGCCACGGGGAGCCAGGGCACGGTGAGCTGAGGAGCCCGGAGCAGGCAGGTGGGGACAGAATCACCCACTCAGAGGCCGCATCTCCCACCTCCGATCCAGGCCTGGGCACCTGCTGGGGGGCAGCCTGACCCCCACAAAGGTCGGCTTCCTGCCCATGGGACCCCGGTGGCCCACACGCCCCCCCCCACACACAGCAGGCTCACTGTCCGTGCCTCAGTTTGCTCCTCTGTGAAGTGGGACACAGACCCCCCGGGGGTGTGAAGGGTGAGCAGTGCCCTGAGCTGAGGGCCGGTCCCCCGTGGACACAGACTCCGAGCCCACTCCCGCCGGGGAGCGGCACCGGCCCTCGGGGTCAGCCGTACAGGGCTGCCCGGCCTCCAGTGCAGAGCTGGCCCACGGGGGAGAGGCAGGGGGCGCACCTGTCGTAGTCCTGGCAGACCTCGCCCACGGCCAGCAGGGCCTGCAGGTACTCGTTGGGCTGGAAGGGGTGGATGTAGTGCAGGGAGCAGCTGTTCCGCGGGTCACCATTGGAGGCCGTGAAGTCGATGGCCACCTGCGGAGGCCCCGCGATGACGCCGGAGCCCCTCTCCTGCCTGGCCTGGGGGCTCCTGCACCCCCACTCGACAGGTGAGGGAAACTGAGGCCCCCAGCAAGGGGGCCTGTCAGAGTGGTTCCCAGGGTCTGCAAGGAACCCCGTGGGCACCCTGTCGGTGCCTCCTGCACCCACAGCCGCTCGCTGAGCCCGTGGGTCCCTACCGTCCCTGTCACCCTCCCTGAGGGGCCAGCCCTGCACCCACTGGGTCACCCCCCTCAGGTGAGTCTGGGTCATTCAGTGATGCTGCAGGAATGGAGCGTGGGCAGAAGTGCCCCTGGGCTCTCTGTCCAGCTGCACCAGGGCCACCCGCCAGGGCTGCCCCTTGTGTGGCCCCTGGGAGTCCATGCTCCCTACGTCTTTCCTCACTTCTTTTCCCTGTCACTGGGTTTTTGTCGAGGGTCAGTCCTGCCTACGTCCCTCCCGAGGGTGCCCAGCTCCCCTGCAGGGAACAGGACCCCAGGAAAAGGCACGGGAAGAGCCTAGCGGGTGGGGAGGGGCCCCCAGGCCCTGCAGAAGGGCACCACTGTCCCCATGTCTGTCTGCACCTCTGTCCTGGGTGCCAAACCAGTGCACAGCCGTGCCCAGGGCAGAGCGGGGCGCTGACCTGGTCGGCGGGGTGCGCCTGCTGGCTGCGTGGTGGACCCGCACACTCACCGTGAAGTGGATCTGGCAGCCGCCCATGATGTAGTCCAGGAAGGAGTAGACCCTGGAGGACTGCCAGGCCGTGGGGTCAGCAGGGCCCGCCCGGGACTCTGCGCCCCATCCCGGGGGACCGAGGCAGGGGTGGACCCTCCCCCCTCAGGCCCCCGGCCGCCTGAGTGCCCAGCACCCCCGCTCCTCTGTTTCCTTCTGTTTCCCCCTCCCCTCAGCCCCACCCACTGACTCCCCCGAATACTGGGGACCACCAGGCATCAGAGACAAGACCCCCAAGAGTTCCTCTGACACGGGGCACCTCGGGGGTGGGGTCACCTTTGGCTGCGGGGGGCGGGACAGGCCCAAGGGCAGAGGCGGCTCGTACCTTCAGCCCAGCCAGGATGACCACCCCGGAGTTCTTGTAATGCCGCTTCCTCTGCTTGTACTTGGCGTTCACGCATTCCCACTGGGCCTGGGGGACAGGGACGGGCGGAGAGCCCCACGAGGAGCGCCAGCACCGGCACCCCCACCCCCGCGGGGCCCGGGGGGCCTGAGAGGCAGCCAGCACCCCGTCTTCTGCCCCCAGCAGTCCTCTGGAGGCTGGGTCAGGGCCCGGTGCCCAGAGCCTCAGCGGCCAGGAGGGGCTGGCTCACCTGGCCCGCCCTGAAGGCCCTCTGCATCTCCTCGAAGGTGGTGCTGAACTCCCCGATGAAGTCGTGCTTTCCTCGGGCGTCGTGGTCCCAGACCAGGCCCTGCGGAGCCAGCCTGCTCAGCCGTCGGCCCCCAGGGGTCCCCCTGCCTGGGGTCCCCGCCCCTGCCCGCCGGCTGGCTGGGTCCCCACCTTCAGAGGCCGCGTCTCGTCGCCGCTGCACAGGGAGCTCAGCGACACCTTGAAGGGCTGCCACTCCGGGCTCAGGTTGTCCCTCACCACCTGTGGCGGGCAGGCGACGGCCTCAGGCCCAGAGAGGAGTGAGTTTCGGAGGGGAAGCACCTTTCCCTTAAACAGGCTCTTTTCTAAGAGCGGACGCTAATCTATCTAAACGGGAAGTGCTCCAGGGTTGCTGTCTGCGAGCAGGGCACCTGCAGGTGTGGCCGCTCTGAGTTCCCACGGTGGCGTCCCCCCACACCCGCCCGCTGCTGCCTGTTCACGGGTGGGGGGTGGTGTGCAGGTGACCCCCGACAGGCGGGCCGGCTGTCCTTCCGTCCCCACCCCACAGCACTGCGGGGCCGGGCAGCGACGCCCACCTCCGTCCTGTGCACCAGCTGCCGGCTCCGGTCCTCGTCCACCCGGTACAGCTCCAGGAAGGGGTCCGACTTGCTGAAGACGTCCTGTGGGAGGGGCAGGGTGTGCGGCCCCCGCTGCTCGGCCGTCCCTGCTGGCCCTTCACCCCTGGGGCCTCTGCCGGCTCGGCTCTCCAATGAGGCCGCAGCCCTTCCTGAGAGCCGCCTGCTGCCCCTCGGGCTCCCCCTGACCCCACGCCCGATGGATGCGACGGGGCTCACAGCAGTGACGGAAACACACCCTGACGTGGTCCCCACGTGGCCCCCACGCGGCCCATCAGGGACAGCTTTCCCTGAGGCCAGAGCCCTGAAGCAGGGGCCAAGCTGGGCTGAGGCCTCCCTGTCCCACGGCCGGCCCTGCCCGGCGGGGGCGGGGGGCGGGGGGCGGCACCCCCACACTCACCTTGTCGTCCAGCTTCTGGGCCCGGAAGGAGAGCTCGACAAACCCGCTGTTGGTGGAGATGTCCTCAGCCGTGACCTGGGCAGGGCCGAGCCACAGGTCCAGCTGGGCAGACGGCTCCGCCACCTGCCCACACCCCATGGCGGCCCCACGGCAGCCCCACGGAGGCTGGGGGGCGCCTGAGCCCCCCGGGCCCTCCCTAGTCAGCAGCACGGACGGGGCGCAGGTCTGGGGGGCTCACCGTGATGGTGGACTTGCCCGCGTTCCTGCCAGACCGCAGCCGCAGTGCGCGGGTCATCTTCTTCTGGGCCACAATCTGGGGGTCGGGAAGGTCCCGAAAGGGTCAGCTCCTGCCCCCCGGGGCCTTACATCATCTCTGCATGGGCCCACCATCGTCCACGTGTCAGAGGAGGAAGCTGAGGCCCGAGAGAGACCGCCCGGGGCCACAGGAGGGTGAGCACTGGGCCTGTGTCAGGCGTCCACAGTCCAGGCCCCAAGGGTGGCCCCTGGCTGGTGGCGGGGGTGCAGGCGCAGGAGCTGGACGCAGGGAACACAGCCCAGCTCTCCCCCTCCTGTCCTGGGGTCTCGTCCCTCCGCCTGGCCACCTCCCTATCAGGCTCCAGGCCTGAATGGGGCCGGAGAGACGACACAGGGACACTGTCTGCAGCCAGGGGCACCTGCTCCCTGGAGGGCGGTGCTCGGGCGGCTGGGGTCCTCCTCTGACACATGACGACCCCTCCCCTGCCATGGCTGCTGCAGGGCCCCTGACATCCTCTCAGGGGGACTCAGCGCCCACAGCTATCACCACGGTGACGGTGATGGCGCATTGACAGGCATCAGCACTTACCTGGCCCACCCCACACGGGCTCCTGTCTTGGGGGGGCCTGGGGTGACCACGGTGAAGGGGGGCTGTGTGCAGTTGGGGGACAGGATGCACCCCCCATCGGGGGCTGCCTGGCCAGCAGCTCCCGAGCGCCCGGGAGCACTCTGTGCAGAACAGAAAACAGGCCCAGGGAGGGACACTCTCGGCAAGATGTGGGGGCCGCATGCGCCCCCCGTTCTCCCATCTGTGGGCGTCCCGTCTGGGCTCTCTCGTCAGGAAGAAGGGACAGCTGGCCTGATAACAGCGAGGGGCCAGCAGTGCTTCCTGCCCATGGCTCTGGGGTGGGTGTGCGGTTCAGTCCCACTCAGCGCGCCCACAGCCCAGCTGGCTCTGCTCCCAGCGCCCATTTCCCAGGCGGAGAGGCTCAGGCCGAGGTCGGGGACTCGCTCAAGGTCACCGCGCTGGGGTTTGAGGCCCGTGCCTCCTCCCGCCCCACGTCCTCGACGGTCCCCGACTGCGGGGCCCGGGTGGCTGCCCAGCAGGAGGCCCTGGCTTGCTGTCTGCAGGCTGCGTGGACGTCCAGACGCGCGTCCCCGGGGCTGCACCTGCGCCTGCACGTGTGTCTGCAGGTGCACCGCCCTGCACAGACGTGTGTGTACTGCAGCCTGCGCACGCCGGTCTCTGTGTATGCACGTGAGCACATGCGTGCCCGTGTGCGGGCTTGTGCACACGCGTGTGTCCGTGTGTCGGTGTGTGAGCTGTCCTCTTCCGTGCTCATGGCAGGTGTCGGGCCGGCACCCGGGGGCACCCTGCCCTGCTGCCCTTTCCCGAGGCCAAGTCCTTCCTAACTCTCAGTCCTCTTATCCGAGACGCGGGCGACAGGAGGGGGCGCCCTGCACCAGCTGCGGCCCAGGCAGCGCGCTCGGGGTGGGGGGGCAGGGTGAGTCCAGCAGCCTCGCATTGTGCAAAACACGCCGGACACAGATGCGAACATCCGTGTGATTCAGGGACATGAGATCCCAGAACAGGCTGCGGAGGATGGGCTGGGGTCCTCCTCTGGTGAATGGCAACTCCTCCCCCACCACGGCTGCTGGAGGGCTGGCGACTTCCTCCCTGGGGGACTCAGAGTGTCCTCAGCTATCTCCACGGTGACGGTGACGGTGGCACTGTCGGCGTCAGCACTTAGCTGGCCCACCCACCCCCAGGGGGGCCTGCCAGTGAGGAAAGCGTCCTGGCTGATCTGGGGACGCGCAGGCACACGGGTCTGGATGCGTCAGCGGTCTCCGCCCGTACGGTCCACACGTCCAGCTGCACGCACACGGGACTGCAGCCCAAAACGGTGGCCCCGGCTCGTGTGAGCATCAGATGTGGGGCGTGCTGGGCGCAGCCGGCACCGAGCTCTGGTCACACTGGTGGTGCAGAGGGTAGGACGGGGCGCCCCCACCCCCATCCCGGGGAGCTGGAGTGGGAGGGGCAGGCCGCACACTGTGCGTGGTTCGTGTCAAAACCGAGCAGAGAAGAAAGCCATGCTCCTTCCTCCTGCGAGTTCGGGTCTCTCCCGGAGCTCGGAGACTGGACCCAGGGTGGAAGGCAGAGGGTGTGAACCGGCGGGCCATGCCCAGTCTCTGAATGTGGAGCCTCGTGAGCCTATTACCCAGCTCAAAATGACGTGTTTTTAAAAATGACTAATAAGGGACTGTGACAGAGAAGGAGCCATGGAAACGGCAGAGCCGGGATGCTCCACGGAGGGAGCTGCGGGGCCTCCCCGCCCTCCCCCCTCCTGGGGGACGGGGCACCCACCTGCCCCAGGGTGCACTCCACGCCCCCCAGGAAGTCGTCATCCTGGCAGCTGAGGCCGCCGGGGCCATGGCTGTCGTAGACCTCGAAGCGCAGCCTCTGTGCCTCCGCGAAGCAGTACTCGAGTGTGAAGACCTTGGAGAACGTGGGGTGCAGGCAGCTCCCCACCACCTCCGTCCGGTCCGCCTGCAGCACAGAGAGCCGACCGTGGGGAGGGGCCTCCCCCGGCGCAACCCAGGGCCAGCCCAGCCTCAGGCTCCCTCTTCTGGGGGAAGACGCCCACCGGACGTGCGCTCCACCCCACAGGACTCGCTCCAGGACCCCCGCACCTCCGTCCCTGGCGTGGAGGTGACCCCTGCCGGACACGGGGTGGGCTTCTCTGTGCCTCCTCATCTCGTGCCCACTTGGCTGCTCGGCCTCCACATCACAGTGGGGACTGAGGCCCCGCTCTCTGAGTGAGCGTGAGTCAGGGACTGACCCTGGAGCCGGGGCGCGCACACCCGAAGCAGAGACCTCTCCCCAGCACCCTGCTGGGCAGCGGGGGACGCAGGGGTGCAGATTCCCGCTGGGTCCTGCTCGCTCCACCATCCACCTTGCGCTCTGGCCCCCAGGACACCCAGTTGGGCGGTCAGGTTTCAGTGCCACCCCCAGGGGCCCACAAACTCCGGCACCCCAGATGAGGCGTCTGCACCAGCAGTGCTCACATCCGGCAACAAGGGCAGGCCTGCGGGTGGGACCCATCTGGTTTCTTAGCCAGGGTGCTGGTGGCCCTGAAGACGACAGGAGACTGTGCAAGGTCAGAACTCACGCCCCTCGGCAGCAGAGTGCCTGACGTGCCCTCCCCAAGGCCCCCCACCCAGATTTCCGGTTGCCAACACCAGAGTCCCCATCCCCTCACTGAAGGCACCGTGGCCTCAGCTGCTGACCTCCTCCCCTCTCGCCCTTTCTAGGTGAGATGGTGACCGAGAAAGCGCTTTGCCCAGCAAGGAGCTCCCGCCTGCCCAGATGGAGGGGAGGGCTGGGGGCGGCATGGAGGAGACAGGCTCGGGCCATGGGGAAGGCACCCTCAGGACCAGAGCATGTCAGGGGGGGACCCCTGCAGAAACTAAGACACCCACCCAGAGCCAGGTCCTCGGGGCGCCCCAACCCCGGCCACGGGCGCGTGGGCCGGGTCACCCCAGCGTCACTCCAGGAGCCAGGCGACAGGCTGGGGAGCCCTCTCAGCGGGAGTCCCGAATCTCGGGATCAAGTCCCGGCTCTGGAGCCACTGCTCCCCTGCCTGCTCAGGGCTCCTCCACCGGTTCCTCTACCTGGAACCTGGGGGCCTGGTCCCCGAGGGGCACAGAGGGGGACCAGTAACCTCAGTCCAACCCTGCGTCCCCACCCAAGCCACACCGCTCACTCCTTGGCACCCCTCACTTCTGTGCCCCTTAACCAAACCTGCCTGCACCCTCCAGATCCCACAGAACCCTGGGGGTACCCCAACTGCAGCGCCCCTCTCTCTACCTGGAGCCCTGTCCGCGGCTGCGGCGCCAGTCCATCCCCCGGCCGGCTCCCTCAGCTCCTGGCGCCCCCTCTGGACCTGGTAACCCCACCCTACGCCACGTGCCCCAGCTCTTGGGCGCCCTGGGCTGCGCCCCGCCAGCCTAGCCAGCCCACCGCGGTCCCTGCTTGCCCAGCCCCCGCCCGGCCCTACCTGCACCCACCGGCCCTGGGAATGTAGCAGCAGCACCACGCTGGGGTCGGACTTAGTGAGTGGGTCGCGGTCCAGCAGGTGCCGGCAGCTCACCCGCAGCTCCACCTTCGAGGCGCAGGGCGCGGGCACCACTCGGGGGGCCGCCGCCGCCCCGCGCTCCCAGCCCGCGCTCATGCTCCCGGCGCTGGCACTGGGACCCAGCTGGGTGCACCGAGGGGCCGCGCGCGGGCTAAAGATGGCTTGGCCAGGCGTGGCCGCGCGTCCTTGCACGGGCGCGGGCACACGTGCCTCCCTCCGCCGCCACTACGGGGGACTGAGGTGGGGGCGGGTGGGACAGGGGAGGGGTCAGTGGAGGGGGCGGGGCCTGGGAGTTGTGGGTGGTGATGGGGGGACAGGGGATAGGGCAGTGGAGGGGGGCCTGCTCAGGAAGAAGCTGGGAAAAGGGTAGCCCTGGGAGGGGGCGTGGGGGTGGGCTGAGCTGGGGTCCACTCAGGCCACCCTCCATCCGGCATCCCCTCTGGGGTCTTCTGGGTAAGTAGGCTTGGGCTGAGTTGGGGTTGGGGCCAGGGTGCGCCCTCCCAGACTGTGCTAGATCGCAGCAGCCCTGAGGTGGGGGTGTCCTGGGAGGGTGTGCAGAGCAGGTGAGTGTCCTGGACCTGGCTGAGTGAGCGGACCCTGTCACCCCACTCATGAGGCGGGGGGGGGCAGGTCACACACAGAGGGATGTGGGGCCACTCCGTGTCCCTTCTTCCACCCCCCAACCTCTGCGCCTGCCCCTCCGGGAAGCTGGCCCACGTTCAGACAGCTTTAGAAACCCGCTTGGAGCTGCTCTGGGTCTTCCATCCCCGATGGAAGCTTTCCAGGGATGCGTGGGGGTGGGGAGGGCTCTGAGTCCTTAGCCCACCAGCTGTGCAGTGGGCTTCAGGACGCCTCTCCCCAGAGCCAGCTTCCCCAGGACAGGACCCTTCGCCCATTCTGAGCTCCTGAGGGAAGGAGGGTGGACGCCTGGGTGAGCAGCTGGCTCCGGCGGGGCGGGGGGCAGGCAGGCGCAGCAGGCCCTGAGGAGGCTCAGGGTCTTCCTCGCCTGGCTCCTCCCGCCGGACCCTGGGGAACGGACTGACCCCCAGGCTCGACTTCAGCACCAAGGACAGCGCCGGCATCTGCCGCTCCCTGGGGCCTCGCTGCACGATTCGCAGAGAGGAAAGGGGGCATCAGTGGGTGACTCGCCCTCGGCCGCCCAGATCGCCAGCAGGGCTCCTGGCCAGCTGCTCGACGTCACATGTCAAACACTGGACGGTAAGGGATGGTAAGGAACAGGTGAGGTTTCCACCGGAGGCAAATTCAGAGGTGGGGAGTTCAAGTCTCCGAGGCCCAGAGAGTCTAAAGGACCCACTGGGGTCTCCAACCACAGGCTCACAGTGACAGGTCCCATGGGGGGACCCTGAGCCTCAGCCTCGGGACCCGGCGACGCCACCAAGAGAGAAGCCACCAAGGGCAACACCAGCGTCCTTGCAGCCCTGGTCTTTGCGGCCTGGGCAGGCGGCCATGGGGCTGCCGTCCGCTCCTCGCCGGGCCGGGCCAGGGCGGAGGGCAGGGTGCTGCCGCAGGAAGTGAGATCCCCTCACCTCATGGATTCTGTTGCCGTTTTACGGGGAACGGTACCATATTCCCTGTTGAAAAATTAGGAAATGAAGACGAGCAAACTGTTAACATTGGATGTTCACCCCCCGCTTTTCCCACGTGTTCTGAGTTTTTACAAGTTGCCCCACCCCTGACCCTTAACCACACGGGGCGTGTCGGACAGCCAGCTGTGGGGACCGTCCCGTCTTGTCACATCTCAGAGCCGAGTCCCCAGGCCTCGGGCCTGGCCCAGCACGTCGTTGGTGCTCAGTGGGGGCGTGTCAAACCCGGTCACAGGGCCTCTCTTGGCCACCCATTTCCCCCTTTTTAGTAACCACATTAGCTGGCCTTCCTCTGTGCCACCGGTGAGCACTGTTGCCTCAAAGCTTGTATGTTGAAACCCTAGCCCCCACGAGATGGTGTCAGGAGGGTGGGGTCCCCAGGAAAGAGACCCTTCCACCACTGGCCAGCCCTCTGCTGGCCAGCACAAGGCTCTCCCCAGATGCCCGACCTGCCGGCACCTTCGTCTCGGACTTCCGGCCTCCAGACCTGAGGGCGGAGTGTGGTGTCTGCTACCGCAGCTGGACAGACTGACAGTTCACATCTACGGCAGGAGCCAGGGAGCTGCTACAGCCTCTGGGGCCAGATCTGACAGCTGCCTGTTTTGTAAATAAAGTTTTATTGGAACACACCTGTCCATTCAAAGAGTGTCTGTGTCTGATTTTGTTCTATAGGAGCAGAGCTGAGCTGCTGTCGCCGAAAGCCAGAAATACTTACTGCCTCACTCTCTGGTCCTATAAGAAAAGTTTTGCCAGGCCCTGGTGGGGACGTGGTCCAGGGGCGGACAGGATACTGTCCCCGACCGGCTCTTCCCCTCTGGTTATGCTGCCCGTGTCCCCACTGTGCCTGGAGGCCTGCCCTGGGGACCTCTGTGCACAGCTGCTCCAAGATGGCAGCCTGCTTGCCCAGGGCAGGGGACAAGTGGCCCCTGGGCAAAGCACCCCAAGGACTAAGGGAGCTCTGCACAGAATCCCACCACCACCTGGGCGGCAGGGCTGCTTTGGATGCTGTGACTGTCTGAGCTCTTCTTCTACAGCAGCTGGCCGCTCAGACCCAGCCCAGCCGAGCTGAGAGGTAAGCAGGACCCTCGTCAGCTAGAGCCCATCCCAGTCCTCAGAGGGGTACCCCGCTCTCCTCCCGCCCTTCCCGTCGTCATCGGCTGCAGTGAGTCCCTCTGGGATACTCAGGTCCGCAGTGAAAAGCAAATTAACATGTGAGCCTTGTAGCACATGACAGCTTAGATGTCGCCGTGCTGCCGAAATGAGGTAGGTCTGTGGCTTTTAGCAGAGAATGAATGGCAGATGGGTAATTTATGATGATTCTTGAGACCTGAACTATAATTATGAAGCATTTCGAGGTGTATATTCAGGATGCAAAGTGTAAAGAACCCACAGCTAATGTTAATTTATCACTGACAGCTGTATATATAATAATATATCATGTCACGTAATCTTACATCCCTTCTGACTTACATCAAGCTATCTTTTCATTCATTAATAAAATCAAGGCTTGTCATTATTCTTAATGATGAAGTCCCATTTCCAACCCAGAGGACTCCTGTCATTAAACTCCTGACTTCCAACTAGCAGGCACCTGAGGCTCGAAACCAGGACAGATTGAGCTCTCGTTTCGCGGGCCGGGAGAAAACATCGCAAACCCGGGGCCCTGCACCCCCACGGGAGCGGAACCCAGAGCCGGGAAAGTGTCTGTTTACCTGCTCAGCCACATCCCCCACGTCCTCTTTTCCTTTTTAGCCTTCCTGCCTCCTCTCCCTCTTCCACAGTCTTTCCTTTTGGAGGCAGCATATTCAAAGTATACTTTTTAAAGGTCAAGATAACAATGACATTGAAAAGAACTCCGAGCTCACTTGTCTCCTCTAGTTTTCTGTGCTGTGCCTGAGACATATATGATTAATCTCCCCCCAAATCTAATCTAATGTCATTACACCAAAGACTGGGTGTCCTTCGTAAGTATCATGCCTGGGAACAAGTCGGTCTTCTCAAGTTCCACGTGGTTTGACACCTGGTCCACCTTAGAACCTGTCATCACCATGGCAACTCACCCCCTGCACTGCCCTTGGGTGCTCCCAGAATTTAAACAGCGCTCCGATTCGGGCTGTCTGATAATACCGTGTGTTACCAGACTCCCGCTTTAGGAGAAACAGATCCAAGATGCTTGTAAAAGAAGTAAAGCCTTTAACCTCATCAACTAATTACTGGTCCCAAAGCGGAGTAATGAGACGTGTGAAGATAGAGATTCGGTTGTCGGGGCCATCGCTCCCGTAGGGACAGAACCAGATTCCCCTGGGTAGGTGCGAGATAACCGGCTAGATAAAGTGAGTTTCCTGTCCATGGCACTGAATCTTACTGTGATTGGTTCATTAAACCAGGATGAATGCCGTTCTGGGAGATGTCCACACGTCCAATGAAACTATGTCTCAATGTCTTTGCGTTTCTCTGACTTGAAAATGTGTCATTTAGCTGTGCACAGGAAAAGAAACTGAGGTTTCGCTGCCCTGGCTTTTTTAGGTCACCCAGGTTTTCCTGCTGGACTCGGCATCCCATACCATGTCTGTCTTCCGGGATGAAGGTGCTTGTTCTCCCATTAACATTCCTTTCTGCCCAGAATGGCTTCTTCCCATTGGTTGTGCCTCTTCCAGGGCCTTCAGGGAACAGAGGAGGCGTGTCTGTCAGCGGTGGCTGTCATGCTGCAGTGACAAACAGCTCCAAAACCTCAGTGACTTCCTCACCCTATAGATCCACCATCCGGTGACTCTAAAATGTAGGCTAAACCACCACTGGTTCTCCAGCCAGCGGGAACAGTACTCTGGGCAGAACTGCACTGGCCACTAGATGCTCCGGAATGACGCGGCACCCCTGGCTTCTGGCCACAATACATGGCACCTCCCCCTTCACAGGCCACGCCTCGGAGCCAGGAGTTCAGTCGAACCTGGTGCTGACCAGGACGTTGCAAAGAGCTGAACAACACTGGAGGAGATCATCGCACAAGGATCAAACTTTCACTCACCTCCCTTCACTTGGTGTAGCATTCCCTCATTTCCCCCAGATATGGTTTCTCCACTACGTTTCTGCACTCTCCCATGATCGAATGATTCTCACATTTCGGTTCTGCCCACTTTCCGACTCGAGGACCTTACTGCAGAAAAGCCTCTCTTTGGGGTGTTATGAACGAGGAGTATTTGTGTTGGCAGCAAAAGGGAAGGGGAGGAACTCATACATGGGCTGTTTGAGCTCACATTCTCCGTTTTAGGTATATCTGGGTTTCTTTTGTTTTGTTTTTTTTTTTCCCTCCCACTGTTCCATGCTAATCTCCTGCTCAGTCTCTTTTAGTGACTTTATTTCTCCTTCTTCTTAGGTATTTGATCCAATTGGCAAATATTCTGTAAAAAAAAAAAAAGGACAGAATTCTAACTGCTGGTTTCCCAACCCCCAAATATTCAGGTGAAGGGGTACAGAGATGCGTATCTCGGGAATTGCGAGCCTGTCTGAACAGTGACTGAGTCACGTGGGCCCTTCCTCCCGCCTGACCAGCGGGGCCTGCTGCAGAGACACCGGCGCGCCTCCCAGTGCCCAGAGGTATCTCAGTCCAGTACTGTGACCAGCTCTTCAGTGTAGCTGTCTCCCCACTGTCGGTGGCCCATCTGCTGAGTCCAGTCCCAAGCACCGGGCGGCGTCCTTAATGCACCCACATCGTCCAACCCCCTGGGTGAAGCCGAGCACAATGCTTTTCTCACTTCGTGTGTTACCAGGTACACAGGGCTGCTCGGGGCCCTGGCGTGTTTGCCACGAACCAGGTCCCGACGCAACCACCACGGCGCCCTCAGCGGACGGAGGCCCACAGTCCCTAGGATGAGCTGTTGCCCCGAAAATCCTCCATCCTTCCCACAGGTGTCCCCGCCAGCCCCGCCCATCCTGACGGCGGGCCGCGAACCCCGCTGGGTCTCTGCCGGAGTTCCAGCCACTAAGGGTCCAGCCCGACCTAAAGCTGCACCAAGTTCAGAGGCTGCAGCGACAGCGCGGGCGCACAGAGACGGCGGCGCTGGGGGACGCAGTGGACACGTGGCGACCCCGCCCCGATGCCCCCGAGGGCAGCGCGGGGACCTCCGGGGCCCACCCCCACCCCGCCCCGCCCGCACCTCCCCGAGCCCGCGCAGCCGGGTCCTAGAGAGGCTTTGGGAGTGGCCTGCGCGCCGCCCCGCCTCCCGGCGAACCTGTGGGCGTGGCCGCTTCGACCCCGCCCCCACATTCGGTCACCTGACCGCCGGCGGCTCACGTGACCGACCCCGCGCCGCCATCTTGGAGCTCCGGTGAGGAGCCGAGAAGCAGGGAAAAGGAGGCGCGGAGCCGGCAGCGCGGTGGGAGAGGACGAGGCTGAGGGCACGGGGGCGCCCGGCCGGCCCCAGGAGGCCCGCGGAGCAGCAGCTGCCGCCGCCCGACCGCAGGTACCGCGCCCCGGGGCCGCCCCTCGCCGCTGCGGGCGCCGCCGCCGGCCATGTGCGCCGCCCCCTGCAGCCCGTGAGAGCCCGCGGCGAGGCCCACGGCCGCCGGCCGCCGTACTCCGTCCCCGCCGCCCGGCCGTCAGTACGGCGGGCGCAGCACAGCCGGGGCGCGGCAGCCCAGCCGCCCGGTCCCGGAGCTGCCGATCGTGGGGAGAGCGCCCGCCTCGTGAGACCGCGGCGCCCGGTACCAGGCGGCCCGCGCGGATGAGTGACAGGCCGGCCGCCGCCGCCGGAGCCCCTCCACGCGGCGGCTGGGCTCGGGGCGCGCGTCCGTGGCCACGGAGCGAGCGCGGCCCTTCGGGCCTTCGCCTTGTGTAGCGTTAACTCCAGGCGAAGAGCGAGAGCTTCCTGTCCTGGCCGTGAACTTAGCCGTAACGTCGCGCTCCGGTGAAACGAATGCGTGCCCTTTGATCGCTAAGATTCTTTCTAGATAGGAAAACGGCCGGGAGCCAGGCGCCGCGTGGCCGGGGCTGACATTTCGTCCAGGGGATGCGGGTCGTGCCCCGCGTGTTGTCCTCGGAGGCCGCCCGGAGCGCGCACCGTGCCGACGGAGCTGTTGGAAGTTTGCAGACTCACCCTTTAAGCCAGGGGTGTCCAGCGTTTTGTCGTCTCTGGACCACACTGGAAGAAGAGTTGCAACATGTGATCACAAAAACAATCGCAGGTGTTTTAAGTAAACTTAGACTGTGTGCTGGGCTGCATTCATAGCCCTCCTGGGCCACGTGCAGCCCCGGGGCCCCAGGTTGGACACCCTGCAACTGTGTGTTCAGTTCGGATTGAAGGGGCGGTATAGAAAGTGGTGTCAGTAAAACCAGTCGTGTCCTGAGCAGGTTAGATACATTCTGAGCTGAAGCATAAAATGCACAATTATTGGAGAAGTTTCCAGAGCTATTTTTCTTCTAACTTGCACAGAATCCTAAAGTTTACTTAGGAGATAAGTAATGTGAATTTGCATCACCTAATAGGGTTCCTTTTGACATAGAATACTGAAAAATGTTCCACTGCCCCCAAAATTATTACTTTGTTTCACCAAGTAAGAGAAATGGTCGATTACTACACACTTTCGTTCTTGGCCACAGCTGGGTTTTGAAGATTGATCCAAGGGAGTGTTAATTTCAGGAGCTGACTAGAAAAACGTTGGCTCTGCCCCTTAACAATCGTGTCACCCTGGGTGAGTCACTGAAACAGGCACCGAGTGTGGGTAGCTCCCAAGGAGCAGGCACACTTGCGTGGCTCACACGACCCAGCTCCGAGGGGCTGCTACTCGTTTCAGCATTGCTGCTTTATCCCCGTCCGTTCTCACAGACAAACGAGAAGGCAGTGTGCTGAGAGAGGATGGATTTATCCTTGTACACTGGGATCATACCCCCTGGGGTTCCAGCCCCTGAACCGTGTGTCACTTCCTGTCCGCGAGCCTCGTCTGCGGAGAGCAGGTCTGCGGAGAGCAGGTCGCCGTTGCCAGGGCTCCCCGCGGTGCCGGGCAGGACCCCGTTGTGCAGTCCCCAGCCCTGGGCGAGATGCCCAGCGAGGTGGGACCTGAAGGTTGGTTCCCGTCAGTCAGACCTCATGTGTGCCAGGTAGCTGCCAGACACACATGAACTTACTCCGGGCCAGATGCCAGCTGGGAAATGTCACACCTCGAAGTTCATACGCTTGTGGTGTTTATATTCAGTTTTTTTCTTGGTGGCAATTAACAACTGCATTAAGCTAAGAAGATTTTAGTCAATGGAATGATAGCTGACATCAGTAGGGTAAATCTATAAATGGCGTGTGAGCAGTTTCAGGGTGATTTTTTACAGGGAGTTTAGAATTTGGGGACACAAAAGTTCGTCCAACACTACTCTTCTGTTCTGCGCCTGAGGAACCTGAAACCCACAGGAACGGCGACGTGTCTAAGGCCGCGCAGCCGAACGAGGCTCCCGTGGGAGGGGAGGCCACGAGTGCATGTCCCCTGCCGTCTTTCGGCAGAGCAAAATCAACGTTCTATGTGTTAGAATTACAGTAGTGAGAAGAATGGGGAGTTGGCCATTGCTTCTGTAGCCGATTTCTCTAGTTGGAAGAGAGCAAATTCTTAGTCTGAAAGAACAGTTTCTTTGTAACGTGTGGGACTGTCTTCGTGCGGGACAGCAAGCCCCTCCTTTCTCCAGTCCCCGCGCGGCCCACTCGGGTCCTGCAGCTCGGTTTTGCTCTGAGTGCCGACCGGCTGCTGCTCCTGAGAGAAACGCGTTAGGTGTGTGAACAGACCACACGGCAAAGTGCAGGACGCGAAGACAGCTGAGTTAGTCTGGCTCTTTTTTTTTTTAAAGATTTTATTTATTTATTTTTAGAGAGGGGAAGGGAGGGAGAAGGAGAGAGAGAGAACATCAATGTGTGGTTGCCTCTCATGTGGTCCCACACCTGGACCGCAACCCAGGCATGTGCCCTGACTGGGAATCGAACCTGCGATGCTTTGGTTCGCAGCCCGCGCTCAATCCATTGAGCTATGCCAGCCAGGGCTAGTCTGGCTCTTTATTGAAGAAATGCTCGCTGCAAACTTCTGCCTGCGGACGGCTCTTGTCCGGGGGAGGTCTGAGGCTCAGGGGGAAGGAGGAAGAGCGTGTCTGGTCTGGGCTGGGGCGGTAACAGTGGGCTGCGTCTGGTCTAATGTTCTCGTGCCTGAAGGCTGCAAACAGGAAGCCCCTGCCCCCTTCAGCCACGTTGGCCTTTCCACCAGCCCCTAGACGGCATGCCTGCTCCCCCTTCCGAAAAGGGGGTGCTGCTCTGGCAGTCTCACCCTTGTGTCAGCAGAACCGCAAGAAGGCACATGGCCCCCTCTGAGTCGGGTGATGGAAGATGCATTTCACAAAGGTGCTCAGAGCCCAGGGGTGGGACTCGGGCAGGCGAACCGGGGGACAGCACGGTGATCTGGAGCGGATCAGGAGGGGGGCGAGGGGCCAGAGCCAGGGACCTCCTGTAGAGCAGCCTTTCCGGAGGAGCAGGGCCAGGTCAGGGTAAGCTGGAGGGAGGAGGCTGGGAAACCAGCCTCGGGGTGCCCCTCTGTTGCCCCTGAGCTCCTGTCACGGCTCCCTGTGGGCATAGCGCCCCCAGGAAGCAGAGCGGGGTCCCAGCAGTGTGCACCCTCCTGGCACAGTGTCTGCCTCACGTCCTCAGGAAGCCGTGCTCCCCTTCCCAGACCAGGAGAGCTCCGCGGTCTCTGGTGGGTTTGTCTGGGGCCTCCTGACGTTCTGCCTCGCGCACTGTTGCCTTGTTGCAAAGCTGTTAGTTCCCTTAGACTTCAAAATGGGTTTGTCTTACTCAGCTTGTTTTTGAACTATGATTTTTACTATAAATGTAAAATCTTTCCATTCTTCCTGGTACTTTGCTTGGTGCCTTGCACATAAGTTTTTTCTGTTACTTTATATTTCCAAACGTAAGCATTTACTCAAGTAGAACAGTGTAATGGACTTCTGGGTGCTGATCACTGCCATCTGCCAGTCTTCCTCCATCCTCTCTCCACGCCCCCCCGCCCCCCCACGGCCACATTCTTCACAGTTGCCTTCCCTGCGTCGATGTGGGTCGTCACGGTCCACGGTTGTTGCTCAGCCGCTGGCCTGGGATTGTGTTTGTCCTCTCCGTTTTCATCTCTCGCTATTCGAGTGCAGCTCACCTCACTCGACGTGCTCGTCACACTGGCGGCCTCAGTGAGCTCTGTGGACATCGGGAGAGGCGGCCTCGAGGCCAGGGTATCCCTGTCTCCGCAGCCGTTGTTCTGAGCCGGCGGACCTGTTGGCCAGGGGCTTCGTCTTAAGGAGACTTAACTTTGGCGCTGGTTGTTGCCCGTGCACCCACGGTGGTTTCCCTGGTGTTTCTCACGGTGTCGTGTCTGCTTCAGAGCTGCCGTTCCGCACTCGCCGTGTGCGCCGCCTCCACGGTGAGACACGTAGCGCCCGGGAGACGGCGCCTGCCGCTGGGCTCCCTGAGCACGCGGCTTTCACCGGGGGTGTCTCGTCAGGGGGTTTGTTTCATGTGTTTTTCTTGAGGCAAGATAACTGCTCCTCCTCCTCCTCTTCATGTCACCTCCTTCTTAAGGTGTTCACTGAACTAACCGCAGGGAGCAGCGGGCTTGCGGAGTGAAGAGGGGCAGCCTGCGGCTCCCTCGTGGCCTGGGGGGGTGCGGGGTTGACCTCCAGGCCGTTAGCCTGCACAGCGCGAGCTTCTTGGGAAGGAGGTCTGAGATCTGCAGTCGAGCGCCGAGTGTCGTGCCAGAGATGGAATGTTCCGGATTCCTGTCGTTAACTCCTACTCACCCAGCCGCAGGAACAGCGGACTGAAGGGTGAAGCCCTGAGTGCCGGCCCTGCGGGGGTCCCAGTCACGTGCAGACCGCAGCTCCCCTTGGCCTACGCTGTGGGCCCCGCAGGCCGGCAGGTGCCAGAGAAAGTCACGGAGGGTTTTTCTGGAGAGACAGTGTGTTCTCACACTGGCTCCTCTTCGGTGACCGAGGGTGGGTGTGGACATCTCTCCTGCCCGAGGAGGATGTGAGAGACCCAGGGGGCCCTCAGACACGGTTTCTCGGCCTCATGGAGGCACAGGAGGAGGCCCTGCACTTGGAGCGGCGATCTTGCCCTGGGCTGGTGACGCGGGCTAGAGAGACGCCGTCCTGGGGCTCCGGACAGTGCGGCTCCGGCGAGACCGGCCTCGAAGCCGCACAGCCCGTGTGGTGCCTGGTGCTCTGTGGCTGGGGAAGTCTGTCCGCTTCTGAGAGGGGGTTCCCCCAAGCGGTTCTCCCGGTTCTCCCGGTTCAAGGGACAGAGAAGGGAGAGAGCGGCTCCAGGGCGCAGGCTGTGCAGCCGCGTGTAGAGGGGGAGGGGGCGGGGGGGAGAGAAGTGGTGGCGCTGGGGAAGCAGGAGTGAACAGGCCGCGTCTTTGCCTGATGTGGACGGGCCCAGACACGGAAGGCCAGTGCGCCTGCGAGAGCAGGAGCGAGAGGAGGAAGCCCTAGCTGCGTGAGTGGGTGTGTCCGAGCCGCGGGGGGCCTGTAGCGGGGCCACGGGTCACCTCCTGAAAGAAGAATTCAAGCCCTGTGACTGGGGTTAAGAACGGTATGGTCTTTGGTGTCAGCTAGTGCCACTGAAAACCCTGGCATTTATTGAACGTTGTAAGATTCCAGAACGGACCTAAAATATGGAACGGCAAAACTCGTTGCTGGAAAAAAGCCTGAACTTAAAAATGTGCTCCAAGGCAACCAGCTAATCTCACTTTAAGCCAAAGGGAATGTTTGAAATGAAAAGTTATGTCAGGAAACAGAGTGTGTAAGGTTTAGGCTGGAAGAGACCGTGAGTGCGTTCCATGGAGAGCCTTCGGTGGCCGTGGTGGCCACGTCCCACGGCCCCGTGCGCGGTGGGACCGAAGCTCAGGAGGGTGCCGGTCGTTTCCATCTTCGATGCCTCTCCCTTTCAGGGGAGCGTCACGTGTGAGCCATGGCTGACCGCTAATGCGACCTCTGGAGAAACCCGCAGCGCAGTTGCGGTTTCTCCTCAGGGAGATAGAGGAAGTAAAAGAAGGAACCATCGTGGCTTTTATTTAGTGTCGCGTGCACAGTGCTGCTCCGAGCCCACTGTGCCCTTTCAGTAAGTTGATTACTACTCATTCCCAAGTCCTTTGCAGAGAAAAACCCAGAAATTTGTGACTTCAGTGAAAAACTGCAATTCTGTGTGGCGTAAGAAGTGCTGTTTCACGGTGACCAGAGCTGGCTCCACGCGCCCTGGGCGTGGCTGTGTTCGCTCAGTTAGTTGCATGGAGGGAGGAGGGGTCCTGACTGGGTCCTGCTGGATGTTGGGGGTGAAGAAAACGGAGGTGCCGGTTGGGGAAGGCTTTTCCAGAGAAGGAAATGACAGGCGGAGCGCTCTCCTCGTCAGCCCTGCCGGGGGCTGGCGCCCCAGAGAGGAGTTCTGAACTGCTCACCTCTCTGCGGGGACAGCGGCACGTTAGTGCAGGGCTCCCCGTGGGAGAGACCTGGGTTGGCTCACACCCTGAGACTCGCTTGGTCCCCCGAACTGCGCACGTGTGGCTGTCCTGTGACCTGCATCTCTCTCTTGTCTGTTACCCTTTCTAGATATGGAAGAGAGCAGCGGCGTCACCGTGCTTGTGCCGGATATCGGGGAACCGGAAGCCGTACTGACAGCCGAGACTGTCATCAGCTCCTCCCTGGAGATCGATGAACAGAGCACGGCTAAAACAGACCCGCTAATCCACGTTATCCAGAAGTTAAGCAAGATAGTGGAGCACGAAAAGTCACAAAAGTGTCTTTTAATTGGGAGGAAACGCTCGCGTTCCAGTGCTGGGACGTGCTCCCCCGAGGCCCCGGAGCTCTGTGAGGTCCCGGCCAAGGCGGCCCAGCCCCCTGCCGTGGCTGCGGCGAGAAGGGCCACGCCGCCCCACAGGCCTGTGAGCCCTGCCTGCCCCGCCCAGAACGATGGGAAGGGGATGTCTTACCAGTGCAGCCTCTGCCAGTTCCTGTCTCCGTCCTTCCCTGTGCTGAAGGACCACATCAAGCAGCACGGTCAGGAGAATGAGGTGATACTGATGTGCTCCGAGTGCCGTGTCACATCCAAGAGCCAAGAGGAGCTGGAGGCTCACGTGGCCAATGACCACGAGGACGCCTCCAGCGGTCCCAGCCAGCCCAGGGCCCAGCTGTGCGCGAGCCCCCCCAGCGCCCCGTGTCTGCGACCCACGGACAGGAAGAGCGGGGCCGCCCCGGACCTCCCCGCGGGCGCGAGCAGCCCCCCGACGCACGCCGTCCCCGCCCCACCCAAGGCGGACGTGGGGCGGAGGAAGTGGTACGCCTACGAGCAGCACGGCGTGTACCGGTGCCTGTTCTGCAGCTACACGTGCGGCCAGCAGAGGATGTTGAAGACGCACGCGTGGAAGCACGCCGGGGAGGTGGGCTGCTCCTACCCGATCTTCGAGAACGAGAGTGAGCCCCTGGGCTTGCTGGGCTCCTCAGCGGCTGCCGCGCCCGGTGGGGTGGACGCCGTGGTCATCGCCATCAGCGAGAACGAGCTGAGCATCCACAACGGCCCGTCGGTGCAGGTGCAGATCTGCCGCTCGGAGCCGCTGTCCTCCGCGTCCGCCCTGGAGCCGGCCGCGGAGGCGGGCGTTGGCCTTGGCCCGGCGGTGGCCCTGGACGCGAGCGAGGAGGACGTGCTCGAGGTGATTTCCGACGCGGAGGAGAGTCTGATGGCCGACAGTCTCCTCTCGTCGGCGCAGAAGATCATCAGCAGCAGCCCCAACAGAGAGGGCCACGTGAACGTGATAGTGGAGCGCCTGCCCAGTGCCGAGGAGCCCGTGTCCCAGAAGCCTTTTCTCGTGAGCGCCGCGATCGAAGAGGGGGACAGCCCGCGCCCGATGGGGGCCCAGACGGGGCCCGACGGGAGCGGCGAGGTTTATCGCGCGGACCAGTGCACTGTCGACCTTGGGGGGCTGATCATAGGCTGGAGCAGCGCAGAGAAGAAGGACAGCGAGTTCCTCCGTCAGGGACTGGCCCCTGACGAGAACGCCCCGCCAGGCCGGAGGAGGACAGACTCCGAGTCCCTTCGGCTGCACTCGCTGGCGGCAGAGGCCCTGGTCACGATGCCTGTGCGGGCTGCCGAGCTCCCGAGGGCCAGCCTCGGGCACCCCGGGGACGCGGCCCTGTTGGACCCCGACGCTGGGCAGAGGCGGGCGGACGGCACGTTGGCCACGTATCCCAAAGTGATGTCACCGCTTAAAAACTCCGCGAGTGGACTAGCTAGTTTCAACCAAAGCAGCTGCCCCTTGGTGGCACTCCCGGAGGGCGGGCAGGAACTGTCCGACGGGCAGGTGAAGACAGGCATCAGCGTGTCCTTACTCACTGTCATCGAGAAGTTGCGGGAAAGGACGGACCAGAACGCTTCGGACGAGGACATCCTGAAGGAGCTGCAGGACAACGCCCAGTGCCAGCCCGGCGGCGAGGCCGCCCTGCCGGGCGGCGGCGTGGTGGAGTACATCCCGAACGCCGAGCGGCCCTACCGCTGCCGCCTCTGCCACTACGCGAGCGGGAACAAGGGCTACATCAAGCAGCACCTGCGGGTCCACCGGCAGAGGCAGCCCTACCAGTGTCCCATCTGCGAGCACGTGGCAGACAGCAGCAGAGAGCTGGAGAGCCACACGGTCCACCACTGCAAGGCCCGGCTGTACCCGTGCAGGCGCTGTGCGGAGGCCTTCCACTACAAGGTGCGCGGGCCCCGACCCGCCCGGAGCCTCAGAGCCTCCGAGCGGGGAGGGCTGGCAGCTGCAGTCCGCCACACCGCCGGGGTCGGGAAACGGGCCTGGGAAGGGTTGGCGGCCGGCCCCGGGGTCCTAGCCGGCGAGCGCCACTGTTGGGCCTGGGGTTGGGCCACCAGGGCCCGAGGGGCAGGACTCCCCTGCCGGCCGCCGCCCTGGCAGCCTCTGCCCCTCGCTGGCGTGGCTCAGTGTGTCCTTTCAGGGCAAGGGGAAGTGCGGTGGAGGGCGGCACGGGTGCACACACGTGGGCACACGTTCACCCCCACGTCTTCCCTCGCCAAGGCCCCAGAGTACAGGTCGTTCCTGCAGCTGCCGCACAGGTGAGCCCCCGAGGCTCACCCCCTGCAGAGGGAGAAACGGGCTCAGAAACAGCACCCGGGACCCAGAGCTCGTGGTCGCTGTGTGGGCAGTTAAGTGCGTGCAAGGGTCACTCTCGCTGTGTGACTTTCACCCCGTGTGCGACGTTGAAACCCACAACCAGCAAGAAACGCTGTTTGTGTAAAGGATACATGCCTTCACTGGTTCACTGGTTTATAACTATTTTTCTTCAGTGTGCCAGTTGACTGTAAAACATTTTTTTTAGTCTTCTAAGGGGCTGACTGGAACAGGGGGATGCGTACTTTTCCTGCCAGGTCACCGGGAGTTGGGGTCTGGTTGGCAGTGAAGCGGCAATTGGGTAAAAAGGCTGTTGAGGGCTTCTGCTCCACTCGGGCTGCCTCCCGACATCTGGTGTGGCCTTGGGCCTCTGGACACAGGCCAGTCGGGGCCGCTGGGCCAGTTCGGGAGGGCCTGGGGTGCTGGAGGAAGAGGGTGCCCTTGCGGAGGCCGGCAGCAGCCGGCTGGCGGGCTGTGTTCTGGGCACGAGCCGAGTCCTTCTGGGCCTCCGTGTGGCGGGGAGCACGTGCAGGTCTTCCTGTGATGGCCAGCGGCGTCGGGTGGTCCGTCGGCCTGCTCACTTCAGAGGCACTGGTGACGTGCTCCAGGCTCCAGGCTGCGAGAGCGCTCGCTCCTTCCTCGGCCCCTGTCACTGCAGCGTGTCCGCTGGAAACTGCCTGTTAACATCTCTCAATTTCTAGAGTCAGCTGAGGAGCCATGAGAGAGAGCGGCACAGCCTCCCAGACACCTTGTCTGCAGCAGCTTCCCCCGAACCGAGGCCTCCCAGGGACGTGGCCGAGGTGAAGTGCACGCAGGAAGGTACGTGGGCACGTCCCCCAGGCTGCCACGACTCGCACCCGGGTGAAGGCGCCCCGAGCTGCCTGTCACTCGGGTGGCTCTCAGGGCGAAGGTTGTGTCATCCTCCTCTGTCTCGTCCTGTGGGTGCGAGTGAGTCTGACCTCTGCTCCCGGGGACGCCCTGAGTGCCGAGGGAAGTGCTCGGAGTGAGATGCGACCTTGGCGTCTCTGTGGTCCTGTAAGAGCTAAATGCAGCGTAGACCCCTGAGTGGCATGCCAGCAAGCCAGGGAAGCTGCAGCACAGAAACAGGGCCCCTCCCCCCTCCCCTCCCCCCACCCCCAGCCAGCTGACCTGCAGGAGCAGCCCACCGATGGCGGGCCCCCACCTCTGGCTCTGGCCGAGGCCCCCGCCGTGATCTTTCCCTTAACCAGGTTTGAATGCTAGGTGTCATCTGCACTGTTTAAAAAAACACCACCAGATCTTTTCTGGTGCAAGTGAGGTGCCAGTCGACCAAGTTCCTGGTGAGAGGAACATTAGCATCTAAGGGCTGCGCTGCAGGGCCGCAGACAGGCAGCTCCCGCAGAGCCGGGGTGAAGCTGCCGAGCTCCGCTTCCCTGGGCCCAAGTGCGGCGCTGCCTGGTGCTGCCGGGAGACGGACCGTGCCGGGGGGACTTTCCCACTCAGACTGCCTGAGAATCAAAGTCAGAAGCAGCTGCAGAGTAAAGCGTTTCACTGGGGTGTGCATTGCATGACACTCCAGACACGTAACTGGCTCCAGAACGTTTCTGAAAGAGCTGGTCTGACACCATGGTGACACCAGACGCCCCTGTCAGGCAGGCGTCGTCCCCACAAGCGTCTCCCAGGCACGGGAGTTCATGGCAGGGCCTCTGCCTGTGTGGGAGGTGGCGGCCCTGAGACAGTTGGCGGCCTCCTCACAGAGGAGCCCGAGGGGCCCCTCTCAGTGAGACCCTTACGCCTCCATGTCCCTGGAAAGGCTGCGCCGGAGCACTTGATGTCTTCGGACCGTGGGTCCCCGACGACAGGGAACGTCAGTCCTGCTCAGTGGCGCCGCCTGGGCCTGAAATCTGGGTCCCTGGGGCCTGCGGGGCAGGACTCTCCCTGCCGGCCGCCTCCCTGGCAGCCTCTGGCTGCTGTGGTTGGTGTGCCTTTTCAAGGGCAAGGGGAAGTGCGGTGGAGGGCGGCACGGGTGCACACACGTGGGCACACACGTTCAGCCCCACGTCAGCAGCACCAGGAAGACCAGCTTTCCTCTGTGTCCTCGTGGTGAACTTGGCTGGAGTGGGTCTTCTCTGCACTGTCTTCAGAAGAAATCGCCTAAGGCCCACGTGGGTTGTTAACAGTTTTAATAAAAAGGTTAACGTGAGCTCAGAATTAAAGGAACCAGTTCCTTATTCCATAATGAGCTCCACCGCGTTAGTGTCTCCACTGTGTCCCACTTTGCAGCCTCCTGGGGCTGCGTGTGGCCCCCCAGCCGCCCCCTCGCCGCTCCTGCTGCCGCAGTGGGCGGGCCAGATGACCAGGACCGCCTGCGCCTGGCGCCTGCACTGACGCCTCATTTGTTCGGCATCAGACCTTTCAGAACTGGATTCTCGGGCCCGAGAGCGTGTGTTCAGCTCACAGAGAAGGAAGAAGTACCCGTGTTTACTAAAACGTTCACCTGCTCAGTGATCTCACTGAAGAAGAGGGGAGCTGTGCGGCCCTGCGGCCCCAGTCTCTGCCTGTTACGGGGGCACAGGGGCCTCAGGGCGTGTTTCCTGCTCAGGTGCAGGGCCACGGTACTTGGGACACAGTTCTGCCCAAGGCAGGGAGCCCCATCTTGAGCTGGGTCCAGGGCCGGTGCTGGGGTCCCGGAGCCGCGTCAGTGCCGCTGAGGGGCCCGGCCCGGCGACCAGGTCCGTGGGGGCTCCAGCAGAGCCGCGGGCGCAGCACTTCCCTGTGTCTGCTTGTAGCGTTGGAGTACACCGTGCTTCATTGCAGACCTGCAATTGGCCAAGCACTGCAAACACAGGTCCCAGCCGGCAAAGAGTCCACAGCTAGTGACCCTCCAAGGGACTTCCCACGGGAATCGGGAAACTGCAGAGGTGAGGGAGGGAGAGCACAGTGCCCCTGGGTGTGCCGAGCCGCACCGGGCCGCTCCGAGAGTTCTGTGTCGTAGGCAAGAAAACCACGTCCCCCAGAGGGGGCTCGTTTGCTCATGATCACTGGGTGCAGAGTGGCAGCCAGCACGAAGCCCAGGGTCTTGGGCTGAAGCCCAGTTCCTCCCCCTGGGAAAACTGCCGGGAGCTCCTCACCGCCCGCCCTCCTGGTGCTGCGCACAGTTCTCATCCCCGTGGTCCGTCCCAGCACTGCTCACCCGGAACCACCGGCCACCCGTCGGCCCCCTTCTCGAGGGCTCCCTTTTAAACTGTGTTGGAGCAGTTCCCCTTACGATGAAGTGCATGTTTCTAACTTGCCCATTGAGAGAGATGCTTAGATCACAGTCGGGATTAGTGTGTGTGTGAATATGACAGGTGTGTGCCAGGCAGTTAGGGCACCTTGTTGTGCCTGGCAAAAGGGGTTTCTAGCAAAAGAGGCTTTCCGTTTTGGAGAGCTTATATGCAAACGGAGGGTTTTCTGTGTTAGTTCTTGTGTGGGCTGTCCTTGTACCCACACGTCACCTCCCACTGTGGCGTGCTGTCCCTGAGCTCGCTCCTGCTCTGCTCTGTCAGGTCCGTGCCTGCAAGGTCCGGCTGTGGGCGGTGTGGCCGTGGGCCCTGCAGGCTGAATGAGGCTGGGTGTCTCCAGGAGCAGCCTCAGTGCTCTCACCACTCAGCCTGCGCTCCCAGGCTTCCCTGCGCCCGGGAGCCCCGCCCTGTGCTGGATTGACCTGTGGGTTCAGAGAACTGCCCATGCACGTCGGCTGTGACTTTGGTCCTCGGGACCTGTCAGGGCGCTGGCTGTTGGTGCGCAGCCTTGGTCCTTAGCAGCAGACAGGTGGGCAAGCCATATGGCTGTTTATGACAGCCATAAACAGAGGAAACCTACAGGCTGAAAAAGGCTGTTTGTAATCAGTCCGTTACATATGCTTTGTAGCCATACTTTGTAACATTGGATTCTGATACTAAGTTACAGCTTGTTGGCAAATCACTGTTTCCTCAAGACAATGTATCCAGTATCGATTAGACTAACACCTTTCACATTAACAGTGGCCTCTGGTTCATTCGGCTGCTACTAGTGGGCAGAACAGCCGGCATCCAGTCCATTGTGGCAGACTTCCGTGCAAGGTTGTGTAGCAGCCAGCCCCATGTCCCTGTGTCTGCAGGCCCGGGGACGCTGAGTCTGCATCTGCTGAGGGTCCAGGTGCAGGGGAAGCTGCGATGCCCGGTGCAGACTGGCTCACTCGATCAGACAGCGAGGAAGCCTCGACCGAGGCCTCGGTGCCGTGGGGTGTGGGTGCTGCCGTGCGGGTCTGCGGGGAGCGTGCTCTGAAACTCTGCAATGCCTTGTCTAGAGAGCAAGCCGCCGGCCCCGAAGCAGTACCGGTGCGACGTGTGCGCCTACACGAGCACGACGCCCGTGGGCGTCAGGAACCACCGGCGGACCCACAGCGCCGACAAGCCGTACAGGTGGGTGGCGCGTCGGGGTTCTGGTTTGCGTGCTCGTGTTGAAGTGTGTGCAACGAAGGGAGACTAGACGTGTTAAAACTCACGCCCGTGTTTGAACACAGGTTGAGCACTGAGGAACTTGCACACGCTTGTTTTGAGAGCACTGTTCAGCCCTGGCCAGCGTGGCTCAGTTGGTGGAAGCATTGTCCCGTAGACTGAGATGTCATGGGTTCGATTCCCGGTCAGGGCATGTACCTGGGTTGCAGGTTCAGTCCCTGGCTGGGGCACCCACAAGAGTATGAGAAGGCTGCCAGTTGGTGTTTCTGTCGCTCTGTCTCTCTGTCCCCCGTCCCTCCCTCCAGCCCTCCAGAGTGTTGTTTAGTTTGTTAAAGAAGACGAATGTTCAGCCTGAGTCCCAGCACAGCAGACATGCAGTCCAGTTGACATAGAGGAAGGTGCCCACGTCTGTCAGCTTTGTGCCTTTGCAGTTCCATAAAACGAATGTAGCAATTTGAGTAATTCAGGTGCTCAGTACTCAGTGTTCCCGCAAAAGATTCTTCACACTCAAAAGCAATAAAATCCCCATGACAGATTCTGCTTTGGGGAATGGTGGGCAAGGAGGGATGAACAGGTGACCGGCGAGGACGGTCAGGGCAGGGAATCGTTGAGGATGGCATCGTCGTGGTGGGTACAGGACGCCGTGCGTCTGTCAGGACACGTGGAGTGGACGCAGACGGTGAGCCCCATGTCGACGACGGCCGACCTCGGGCAGGGCGGGTTGGAGCTGCGTGTCCTCGTACACGTGGCGGGCGTCCGAGTCCCTGACGCACCCTCCACCCCTGTTGGAGGGTCAGCCACAAAGACTCCCGTCATTGATGCACTGATGGTGGCGGTGTGACGGGGTTCCACACGGGCGTGGGGTCACTGCAGGGGGCTGCGTCACCCAGCGGTGCCCCGAGAGAGCTCGCTGCTTCCGAAGGGCTTCGGCCCAGACCCCCGGGGCAGCCACGGGGGCAGCTCTGTCCTCACCGGGAAGCTGTTCAGAGGTGGGCGCGGCTGTGTCTGCGAACCCCTGTGCAGACGCCCCTTGGGGCCTCGTCCCCTCTCTGTAGCTCTGTGAGGGTGCACACACCTCCTGCTGAGGGCTCCTTAGAACTGTTTGTTTCCTTAAAATATAGAGGGATGTAGACTGTTCTGTGTGTGTAAATAACTCGGCATAGGTTCAGTATATTACTGTATTAGGACTCTTTCAAAACACTGTGATATGTAAAGTAATGTGAGGTATTTGTCTTGGTTTTTACAAATTCTTCATAACATGAAATACTTTATCTCATTGTTTCTAGGAGATGCATTCCAGGACATTTTAGCCTCTGAGATCATTATGTCTCTTAGAGTCAGTGAAATTCGAGGCCTGATCAGGCTTCAGGAGGAGGACTGTGCCGATGGGACAGGGTCACTGTTAGGGGGTGTAATGTGGCTCCTGTGACCCCTGCTGCAGGTGCTCCCTGTGCGGCTACGTGTGCAGCCACCCCCCGTCGCTGAAGTCCCACATGTGGAAGCACGCCAGCGACCAGAACTACAACTACGAGCAGGTGAACAAGGCCATCAACGACGCCATCTCTCAGAGCGGCAGGTACGGTGCCACCCGCCGCCGCTGCTGGGCGGAAGGTCAAGGCCTGTGTTCTGACCGGCTCAAGGTGTGGTGCTTTCGTTGGCGTTTTAGGGTCCTGGGGAAGCCACTCGGAAAGACTCTCTTGAACAGCAGAGAAGGAAGAGCCGGTCCTCCCCCTGGCAGTCCAGGCAGCGTGTCGCCGCCCTCTGAGCCAGCTCCGCAGGCCGCCGTGGAGAGCGGGGGGCGGAGCCCTGCGCGCCCCGCCTCCTGCGGCTCGGAGAAGAGCGCCGGCGCGGCGCCTCCAGGGATGGAGTACTGCGTGCTGCTCTTCTGCTGCTGCATCTGCGGCTTCGAGTCCACGAGCAAGGAGAGCCTGCTGGAGCACATGAAGGAGCACGAGGGTGAGATCGTGAACATCATCCTGAACAAGGAGCACAGCGCGGCGCTGCCGGCGAGCTAGACGCCCTGGGCCCGCCCTCCCCCCTCCTCCCCCGCCCCCCGCCCGCCAGGCCAGCGTTTAAGGAAATGACAGGACTTACAAATGGATAGGTGGTGGTCGCATTTAAGTATTTTTGAGGGAAACGGGCTGGGAAGGAAGCAAAGATACAGTCCCGTGTCAACCCTCTGTTACCTCTCGTTAGCTTTAACTGTAGTTACTGCTAAAAGCTTCTGGTAGTGCAGAAACGCCAGCAACAGCGTGAAGAAGCGGTTTTTCAGGAACTGCCCTGAAACCCGTTGTTAGGGAAGTGTCCCAGTCTCAAGCAGAGCCTGGTTCTCCTTTGCAGCGGGGCAGCCAGCTCTGCGGTGCGCCTTCCTGAGGGCAGCGGGCGGTGGCTCTTGGCTGGAGGGCTTCGCGGCCGTGCACCCAGGTGTCCCCCCAGGCCGAAAGGGACTCGTCAGGTACCCTAGGAAATAACGCTTCACTCTTTTTTAAAAGAAAACAATGGAAAGAAGGAAAACAGACCTCTAAATCCAAAGCTAGGTTGTAAGGCATTTAAGGAATAAATTACTATCTTAAATTCAGAGAGTTCCTATGGGCACAGGAAGAAACAGGGGAACCGACCACACTCAGCCAGACCTGCAGCTTCATAAATGTGTGTCCCAGCTCAGGCCGGCCCCTTCCCAGGTGTCCTGTCCTGTGTGGGACAGGCCAGCACCCTCTGCTGACCCAGACCGCGCTTTTATCTGAGAGTGTCTGTGAAAGCCGAAAAGTGTGCAGGTTTGCACTTGAGCATCAGACCTCGGAAACAGTCTGATCTCTTAAAACCATTCGGGTGAAGAAGGGCTAGATCCAGAATCCCCTGCAGGGGTGTCCCGCCTTTCGGCGTCTCTGGGCCACACAGTAAATACATTGCAGCACATAATCACAAAGTAGTCTCAAGTGTTTTAAGTACATTTAAATGATTCTGTGTTGGGCCGCATTCACAGCCACCCTGGTCTGCATGCGGCCCGTGGGTCATGGGGTGGACACCTCGGGAGGGGTGCTCTGAGATTTTCCTTTCCTGGAGCTACTAGTGTAGTTAGCAGATGAGGGGTAACCAAGTGTGGCCAAAACCCACCGGAAGTTCTGGTTGTTTTAGGACTTGAGCAGCAAACGAGCAACACTGGCGGGTCTGCAGGGTTCCCCTCCCTGGGAAATCCCTCTCTCCAGCGTGCAGCGGGGCACGTGGCAGACCCGCTGACCTGCTCTCGCTTTAAAACATGCGTCAAATAAGTCTGACCTCTCCTTACACAGTTGGTATGATGATGCATTTCCAAGACCACGGGGTTTTCTGTTGGGGCTTTTGCAGTTTTGTCCTGTGTTCATGCCTCGTTTTGTTCAAGTCCATGTGCCCACACGTCCGGGCGGCGCTGCTCCCCAGCTGTCTCCGCAGCTGCAGGGCCCCGCTGCGGCGCGGGGACTCCGGAGACGCGGAGGCAGACTCGTCGAATGGGATGCTCTGTGGACCCGTGTTAGACGGACGCCTCTCCCCAGAGTCCGAGTGGGACTGGGGTCCGCATTTTTAGGGTGGCGGTGCGGCCAGGTGTCTGAAACGCTGCTTTGTTTTCTTAACTTCGTTTTCATGATGATTTCTAAGCAAGCAGAATTGATTGTAACTTTGCAGCTCTTTAGTTTAGGTAGCTTTAAGTTATTTATGAAAGTTAATTCACTTTTGATACATGATTTTTACAAAGAAAGAAGGAATATATATATAGTAAATTATATTCCCCAAGTCCATTGCGTGTGGATTTCTATTCGTTTTCTCCTGTTTTCACAAGGAAAACACCTACATTTCACTTCAGACGCAAATGAAGTATTTTGAATGGCCCCGTTAGCGCCACTCACACTGTCACCACCCAGCCACCCTCCACTGCTGGTGGCTGGGACTCAGGGTTTCTTTACAGAAACCTGTGATTCAGAGAGTCAGCGACCTTAAAATTTTTGTTTTATAGATTTCCCTTGGCTTTAATTTTATGTAATCATTTTGGAAAATACTAATAACCAAAAACATCCCAAAATTTTCAACAGGGAATTTTTTAATTACTTTTTTCATTTCCTTAGACCACTTCCATTGATTGTTACCTAAGTTTCCCATCTGGAATCATGGATTTAAAATTCCCCTGGCTCGAGGGGACAGAAACTGACAAAGTTCAAAGTCTCTAAATGTTCATCTGGCGTAGAACACCCTCCAAAGCTTCCCCCTGGCCTGGAGGGGCCGCAGCCCACGGCGCCCGCACCTCCTGGCGCCCGCTTTGCGGCCAGCCTTGGTGTCGCAGCCAGGAGCGGACTGAGCCCGAGGCGGGGTTGCGGCCGGGCTGGGCCTGAAGTGACCGGCAGGGCCCCCTTCCCAGGGGCGTGTCGGGGCTGGCAGGGCCTACGGCCACTCGGAACTCGGACAGGTCTGAGCGCTGGTGCTGAAAATCGTTTTTCAAAGACGCCTAGGGACGAGGCAGCGGTGGGGCGGGGCAGTGGTGCCCTGGGACCACCATGAGCAGCACTCGGAGGTGCGCAGCGCTCCCCCTCTTTCCCCAGCGGTCCTGAGTGTGGACGGTCCTGCCGTCCTTCCAGGTCACCTGGTGACAGTGCACGGGAGTGACGCCTGCCACAGCCTCTGTCCTAGGTCTGTCACCCTGACTGAGCGCTGTCGTCCCGTGGTTCTCTGTCTCCTCGCACAGAGCGGGGGCACCCGTGTCTGCCTGGCGTCTCCTGCCGGGGAGGAGCTGCCCGGGGACACGCAGGCTGCTCCGTGGAGACTGAGTCTGTTTAGTTTTCACAGACACTTATTTAATCTTTTTTTTACTGTACAGCAAGGTGCTCTAAGTAATGTTCTATAAAGTATATTTAATAGAACTTTGAGTTTGCTACCCATGGACACGAATACATGTATTTTTTTAAGAAATGAGTATTGTGTAACACTACGGCATTGCTTCTGTAGCCAAAGTCCGAAACTCTCTGGAACGCTGACCTACAAAGATGACAGTTCTGCACGGCGTCCTGTTAAAAATAGGACGACTTGGTTTTGTGAGACCGCCCTGCACAGCGAGCTGCATGCCTTAACGCCTCCCTCTCCACGACGGCGTGCCGGCCGGTCGGCTCGCCTGCCCAGCCGCGCGGTGAGCGCTGCCATGCGTCCACTACCTTTGGAGATACTGTACAATGTTAGAGTAATTTATTTTGCTTTATAGGAGTTTGTCATGTATTGACTTTAATATTGTATTTTGGTAATAAATTTTTTTGTTAAAAACACTTGCCTCGAGGTTTTATTAACCAAAGGTTATACCCATGCTTATCTTGGAAATGCTGATCTGATCACTTAGAAAGTTGGGTTTAGATCTTGAACATCCCAAGGGTCACTGAAGGCTTGTGATCCCCCCGGTCACTCGTTAAACTGCTGATGGTGTCAACCTGTGCCCTACAAAGGGACCGGAAAGCACATTTAGATCATTGTAATCACTGAAAATTCAGTCTAACTGTGTGACACTCTTGGCTATGTTGTTCTTCATTCGATCTTCCAGATTGCATCCTTACGTGCTTGAAACTCCTGCGTAGTCAGAGTGCGAAAGACCAGCTCTGTCCGTGACTCTCAGTGTTCGCCACTGGAGGTCAGAGGTGGCACAGGTGCCCACCCCTCGGTCACCTTGTCTGCATCAGTGTCTTCTCACGTTACACTTGTGGTGTCGGTCAGTGTAGCGAACATCTGCCTGGATCGTCGGTCTGGTTGTTCACTTGTGCCCGTGTCTGAGGCCCCGTGTCCCTCACCACAGCTGTGACCCCTCGTCCCGTCTCCGTACAGGCAGCAGTCCCCTCCCCTGTCTCCCAAGAACCAAACTCCAACACTGTGCTCTAAGCTCCAGACTCCCTCAAGTCCCGGCCTTGAGGGTCCAGACGTGGGTGCGGTTTGGTGGCACCCGCCACACATGGCTGTTGAGCACGGAGGGATGGCTGGTGTGTGCCCACGTGCAGCACGGGTGGTCTCAGAGACTCAGTACGGAAAAGCGGGAGCTGTCAGTAGATTTTCACATTGGTTCCATGATGAATGATATTTGGGGTTAAGCATTAAAACTCACTTCACCAGTTTGTTTTTTTAATGTAGCAACTAGAGAATTTTACATGTCACGCTGCTGTTGGACGGTGCTGTGCGGGGGAGTCGAACTACAGAAAGCTCCCAGAAAGAAAAAAGCTTCAAAGCACCGTTTTGGGACTAAATCATATTCAGTCCTTCTTTGTAATTGTTATAAAGTGTTCCTGGTATCCCACAGATGCCATCCGTAACTCGTAACTCGCTGTGTCATCGTCTTTGCTATTTAAAGCCACACACAGATTGTTTGGAATAGCAATGTACAATTAAGCAATAACCGATGCTGTAAACAGTGTCATCTTGTTCTCTGCCCACGCCCCCGACTACCATGCAGGCTCACGGCACGGTCCCCGCCCCACTGGTTCAGCGCTGTGTGCGAAAGTGCAGTGTGGTCACACACCCACACATCGAGCTGTGGTGCAGGTGACCAGGTGGCCAGTCCACCCTCCTTGGGTGACAATACAGGATAGAAAGCAAAGCATCTCCGATGCACTTTTCATGGTGAATGGCTCGTGTGAGTGGAGCCATGTCCCTGGGTAGGGTGAGGCTGCAGGTGGCTTTGGTAAGTGTTGGTGACATTGGCAGCATTAGAAAAAGTCACAGTGTGCTCCCGCAGAGACCTTGTCCCACACGCAGCACAGTGTAAAAGGACACTTTTGGCCCCAGAAGTTCCTGCAGAAGTCTCTTTTTAATTGGTGCTGTACAGTAGGCTGTATTAGGTTGCGTGTCTGGGTTTGCATCTCAGAATCCAGGTGTCTGATGCATGAACCATTTCCAGGTTTTGGCTCAGGGGGTGGGACCCGGTGTGCCTCCCAAGCTCGGGGGCGTGGGCCTTGCTTTTCTGGGGTGGGGGGGGTCCATCAGTACATGCGCTGTTCCTAGTTTTCTCATGCAAACTGCAAAATATTGGTAAGATTGTGGCATATTTGGGTTTTTAATCTGATTTTTTTAAGTAATGGTAATCATGGTTTAAATTGTTTGCCTTACAAACATACATTATTCTAGATATTTCTTTAAATTTAGACACCTCATGTAAACCCTTAGCATTATATGAGGAAATCCCCAAATGTTGGTCTTTTTACTCGTAACTTAATGCAGGCATTAAAGGAGCCAGAAGGTAAGAGTTTGCAAAACTGGATGTAAGAGGGATACGCGGACAGTGATATGGAGTACATGGGGCCTTTGTTTAAAAGGACATTCTAAGACGGGTTTTATTTACACAAATCAGAGAGTAGTGAGCTCAGACTATTTTATCTAGTTTCTTTATCCTCTATTAAAAGGAAAAATAATACTTAAAGCTGTCTATGTCATTGCCATTGGCATCAGAATGTTTTTAATTTATATTAATAAAGTGTGCCATCTCAAATGTGTTCACAGAGGGGAATTGGGACCCTCAGAGACCCTCAACGAAGTAAGTTACTCACTTTCCAGGCTTCTGTTGGGACCTAATGGCATCGTTAAAGGCTGCTGTCACTACAGCACGCGTCTGCAGAGTCTTGGTTTTCCTGCTCGTTTCACGCCTGTTCGCATCCCTGTTTTAGAAATAATGGGCTTTCTTGAACTAGGCACACCTGTCACATCTCACGCTTGTGTTTGTATCTGCAGTCCCGTCTAAACCCAGCATTTCCCGCCACAAAGGTGTGAGAAACTCCTCGCTCAGGCTGAGAAAAGATGTAGCAGGCCGTGGGTCGGATCTGAAGCTGCAGTCATTTCTTTTTTTAAGCTTTTTATTCTTTCCGTTAACCATTTAACCCCTTTACACCCTCTTCCCCTGTCCCGCAATCAACACACGGTTGTCCACGTCCATGAGACCTTTTTCCTTTTTGCTCGACCCCCTCACCCCCGGGCCGCGCCTTCCGCACCCGCCAGCTGGAGGATGGGGACGCGGGCGCCATGAAATGTGCCCCTCGCTCCCCCCGGAGCGGCGCTCCTCACGGCGGCAATGCTGACCGGAAGCGCGCTGCTACCTTCCCTGCCGGCGCTGCACAAGTGGCGACCGGAAATGCACCGCTTCCTTCCGGCCTGCACGGCACGGGGCGGGATAGGGTGCCGTGAGGGGCGGGCCGTCCTGACGGACGGCTTCCGGAACCTATGGGCGCGGCCGCAGTGGCCCAGCCTCCCCGGCGCGCCCCTGGCGGGCCGCAGACGTCCACAGGCCCCATTTCCGGGCAGTGCGCGACGCTCCACGGCTCCGGGTTGTCCCCGGCCCTCGGCCCTCGGAGCCCCGCCCACCGGTCCTGCTGCGCCCGGAGCGGCGCGTGGACCGCGGAGCACAGGTCTGTGCTTCGGAGACCCGGCCGTGCTGGTCGGCGGTGATCCGGCGCCGCTCCGTCCCTTTGCGCGCTGCGCGCCGGGACTTCTCGGGGAGGCCTGTGTCGCCGTCGGCGCGGCTGTCACAGCGCCGGCCCCGCGTGGGTCTAGTGTGTGTCCGCTGTCGTGGCGCCCCGAGTGTGGCCGCTGTCGGGCTTCGACAACCTGTGCACCTGCAGTGAGGGGACCCGCGGCTCCGAACCTGCGCTTCCGGAGCTCGTCCCGCGTGCGCGTGGGGCGCGTGGTTTTGTGTGAACGAGGGCGTGAATGAGCGAGTGGACGAAGGAGTGAACGAACCGACGGAGGAGTGGACTAATGAGCGAATGGACGAATTAGTGAGCGAGCGAATGAGTGGAATGAAGGGGCGAGGGAATGAGTGGCATAACACGGATGGGTTCTTTTCCACGGAGCAAGCCGTTTGCCTTTAGGGAGTCATAACCCGCCCAAAGCCCCACAGCTGGCGCTGCTCTGCACCCGGGCCGGGCAGGGAACACAGGCGTTGAGATCCACGCAGGACACAGCCCGCGGTTCAGGTCTTCACGACCAGGCCGGGGACAAGCTTTTGGGACCCCTCGGTGGCATGCAGCTGTGGGAATAACATGCAGGACACAGGTGACACTGCACGGTGGCAGGGGCTCCGGCAGGGATGAGGCCCGGGGCTGCTGGCGTCTGGTGGGCATCCCTGCCTCTTCCTGCCAGCGCGCTCACCAACAGGTCATCCATAGGTTCTTGTGTTGAGTGTCGAGTTGCCGGCTGGTGGAGATGTGAAGGGAAGACGGGAAAGGGCCAAGGAAGGTCGCCTGTGCCCAGGGTGCGCTGGGGCTGGGGCGGTGGACGGTCCTGGCCTGTGGGTGGCATTTCCTCTGCGCTGCCTGCAGGAGCCGTGGGGAGAGCCCTGCGCCGGAGCCTTCGACACCATGATGTCCCTCAGGCAAAGAAAGGGGGCCAGAGCCGCAGAAGTGTCCGAGGATGGCGCGGCCCCGCAGGCGGGCGTGACGCTGGAGCGTGAGGTGCCGTCCGGTAGGCGACACAGCGGCAGCCGGGGCTGCTTGCATTCCTGCGTGTAGCTGGCCCTCCCACAGGGTAGAATGCAGTGAGACCTAACCTCGGGGGAACGCGGGCCGACACCCCGACGTTTCCATCTGACGGGTGATCTGACGGCAGAAGCCGGGCGCAGCGCGGAGGGGCCTGGGGTCTCGCTGTCGGGCTCGGGGCTGGCGACTGTCTGGAGCGACGGTCCGGTTGCCTGGCCTCTGCTGGCCACGCTGGCAGCCTGGCCTGGGGGCGGGGTCTTGTTTCACTAACATTGAAACACGAGTCAGACATGTTTCATTCTTTATTTTCAGGCAAATGCCTGAAATGTTCTCCTTCACTCTTTTTGGTGGGATTTAGAGTTATTGGTCAAATGGTAACTGGATCACAAATTGCAGGTAGACTTTACCTCCTTGGCACAGAACCCACCGTTCCTCTGTCTCAAACTTAGTGGCTACACTACGGTCACTGAACTGTGCCAAACACAGGCCCTGGGTGTTCAGGTGGGGAGGACAACTTCAAGAAGCCCACATTCCAGTGGGCGCGAGGGGTGAATGCGGTCAGACACAGTGGGAAGGGCTGCAGCGAGTGGGTGGGCGCCGGCTGGAGGCCGCAGGAGGAGCCCCGGCCGTCTGCCGAGGGCGGGCAGCCGGGACGCAGCCGACGTGGGGGTCTGAGGCAGGACTGTTCGGTTCTTTACTGACTTGGTTGTCTGTCTGGCTTTTCCAGGGGGTTGTACCAGGAGAAGACTGTGGAAGATCCTGTCCCTCACAGCCGGTGGGGCCGTAGCCCTTTGCGCTGGAGTGCTGACCTCTGTCTACCTGGCCACTCTACATGAAAACGACCTGTGGTTTTCGAACATTAAGGTAGGGGCTTTCTCTGCGCGCTGGGCTCCTCCGTGTGTGCGGGGAGGGTCCTCGCCACTTGGCTTCCCACGAAGAAGCCAGTCTCTGAAAGTTTGTCTGTGGAGTAAAAAGGCTTGTGTTTGTGCGGGTGGAACAAGGTCAGAATGTTTACAGTCAAGTGAGTTTCGTCACCGGTGACGCAGCAGCGGCGCAGAACGAGTGTCTGTCAGCCAGGATTGCGCAGCCTGGACCGAGCAACTGGGGACTGGGGGCGAGGCCTCCCGTGGCCCGGTGCTCTGGGGGGCGGGCTCTCACTGTGTGCGGCAGCTGGGTCACAGGAAGAGTGCCTCTCACGGTGCAGTTCAGAAAACAGAGGGGAGCAGCTCGGGAGGCGCTGCTCTGAGCCATGCCTTCCCCGCCGCGGGCTGCGGGCGCCCGCGTCTCACTCATCACGCCCTGCGGAGGGCCTGCGATGTGTTCAACACCAGTTCCCTGTTGCCTTTCTTCTCTTTTCAAGCATTTCTAGATGTTCTTTTTTCATTAGACGTTGTTTTCACAGCAGGTGTGTTTGCAAGGACAGGCACACGTTGGCAGTGTTTTTGCACCAAACGCGCCTTGTTTTGATCCAGTGTCATGATCTTTGACCTTGCTCACTGCTGCAGTTTCTGATGGCTCGTTGCTGACAGAGGTGAAGTTCACCTTCCAAAGTCAGGGATTTGTGGTCTCTGAGAACATTCAGAGGAAGCGATGAGGAATCTGAAGGCAGTGTCCGTAGAGAGCTGTCCAACATGCTTTGGGCTTTGGTGTGCTGGGATGACAGATTCGATGTGTCCGACTGATTCCCAGCCGCTGATGGGGCGGCCTGTGTCGACACACCTTTACACAAGCGACCGTGCCAGCAGAGAGCCACAGCTCTTAGCCTTCGGGGACAGTGGCTGGTTTTCGTTGCCAAGAAAAATTTTACTCACTTTCATCTCTTTAAAATGGAGTGCTTATAAAGAGATTCCCTAGAATGAGGCGGCTTAATGCTTACTCATTAACACAAGGGAATCAAGGCGCAGACGCCCCTGTGGGGCGCACGGCTGAAACGAGGTGCTGGTGACTGCGTGAGCAGGAGACGGGCTGACGAGACCGGGTGACTTAACTTGAAACTGTTTAGTTTAAACTGTAGAGTTTAGTTCTCTGATCGAAAGCTCAGGTGAGGCCTTGGTAGCACCCCCTCGTCCAGACACCCGAGCACCGTCCGTGTTTCTCCCGTTACTGTCATTGTACTGCTGCCTGCTCTTTATTCAGCACCTGGTCTGTGGGGAACTCGGGTTTAAACACTGGGCACCTGGAAGGGATAACAAAGCCTCTGGAATTTGCTGGCAGACTTGAACCTGGTCAGTGATGCTCGGCACCTGCCATGTGCCAGCAGGCACCGTTGTCAGTGGGAGCAGCGCCACCTGGCAGGACAGCCCCTGTCTTCAAGCAGTCACCCTTGAGCAAGACACAGGCCAGCGGGTAGCCCCCCTCGAGTCGTGTCCGCGCTGTGCTGGGCTGACATGGAGTGCTGTGGGATTGGGTGGGAGGGTTAGGGGGCCAGGCGTGTCCTGGGTGACGTGACGTCACGGAGACCTGAAGTCGGGGAAGGGTGAGCCGGGCAGGGTGGGGAAAGCGAGTGTCACGGGGAAGGGACACATGCAGGAAGCCCAAGGGGTGCAGCAGCCTCCCCGATCGCTGGCTGCCCCCCGTCCTCCCTGTCCCTCAGGGCGGGGTGGAGGGCCGTCTGTCCAGCCAGGAGCCTTTTCCCACGCGCCCACCGCCTCTCCTCCCCAGGCCTCCATCCAGTTGTCCTTCCTCGGAGAGGCCTGCCCCGTCCCCTCCCTCCCTCTCCCAGTCTCCGCTCCACTTGCCCCGTTTTTCTTGTTTGCCCCAGACTGTAAACTCCCGGGGGGCAGAGGTCTGTGCCTCCGTCTTCCCTGCTGCACCCAGGAGCGTGCTCGTTGCAGGCTGCTCCGTGCACGTCTGCGGCCGAGGGGCCGAGTCCTCGGAGGGTGCAGAGCCCAGCCAGGGGCACCGAGTCCCGCGAGGAGGCCGGCGGCAGGTTCGGGCAGAGTCTCTTTATTCTCCCCGACTGACGGCTGACGCCGCTCTTTCCTCGAGGTTGTCTCCCTTTTTTAAAAATGCATCACTCTTTCCCGTGGAAAAGGAAACCCTGGGGCTCTAGGACTGAATTCCTACAACGTTTTGTTTCCCCAGCAAGTACGTGTTCAGTGATAAGGGAGGGGGTTCTCAGTGGGCTCAAAGCACTCAGGTCACTCGGTTTTTGAGTCTGTTTTTCCTCGTGCTGACCCTTCCCACTGTCACTCTGCTGTGCACTCGCTGTTACAGAAGTTGCACGTCTTCCTGTTGGACGATCTTGCAAAGCACGGAGTCTTTAGAATATACAGGGCCGGTCCGCAGGTGGCAGCCACAGCAGGCCCGGGACTGGTGGCCGCGCCACGGGAGCCCAGCCAGGTCTACTGTCGTCCCCGCACCTGAGAGCTCAGCCACTCTCTCGCTGCGGCTTGTCCCCTCGAGGGCAGGAACTGTTCACTCTGACAGAGGGGTGTGCACTCAGCCAGACAGCAGACGCGGGTGTGGCTGCTCGCGGAGGGCAGGCTCCCCAGGGCGGGACCTGGGGAGCCGCGGTTCTGGGTGAGCTGACCTGTGAACCTAATTCGGAAACAGGTGGTGTTTACAAGGTCAGTCTTCCCATGGCTGAGCTGCAGCCTTGCGATTTTGGGGCAGATTTTGTAAACAAAAGTTACCTATGTGAGAATTTTAGAAACTAACGATACGTTTCCTTTGCAAACTTGGTGTCGTTCGTCTGAAAGGGCTTGTCCCCTTTGTGTTGCCCAAGGTGCAGACGGTCCATTCCAAGCCGCCGTGTGTCTTCTCGGTGCCTTTCCCTTCTGGTGCCCCTGTCGCGTTCCTAGACACAGGGCTGCAGGACAGCTTAGCTGTGCAGTCCCTGAAAACCGCACTTCCTTTGTCTCCGCGTGTCCGCCCGTCATCACCCTCGGGGAGATGCGCGCTCTCTGCCCGCTCCGCCCTCCTGTGGAGCCCAGCAGACACAGTCGGGCACGTGCGGTTCCGTAGCGTTCGAAGCAGCGCCTGCTGTTGCGTGCGGACCCCGCGCGGCCCGCCGGGCGAAGCATGAGCCCCACAGAACTGGGGCAGTGCTGGAGCGAGGGCAGCAGCTGTTCGCGGAGCAGGGAGCAGATGCGCCGCTCGCCGTGTCTGGCTGATGAAGTGCAGCGCTCGGTTCCCTGCAGCTGCTGCCAAGGTCCCCACTCATCACGTGCGGACGCGTCTGTGCTAATCGCGGCCCTCCGCTCTGCGCACGTCCCGGGTGTGTTAAGGGGGGGGGCACAAAAGCTTCCTGCTGTCGGTGCTTCTGGCAGTGTTTGCCCCCCAACCTTTACGAAGTCAGCCTTTTCCTCTCAGACCGTGTTGGGGAAGAAGCCGCAGGTGAGGGCCGTGCTGCGGCCCTCCGGCCTGGTTGGCAGGCGTAGGTTCGATGTCAGAGTGTCCCAGGGAAGGCAGCGTGCTGTGAACTTGTTAAGGCAGCTGGAGAGCCCCGTGTGGCGCAGTTGGTTGGAGTGTCATCCCATACCTGAGAGGTTGCAGGTTCGATTCCTGGTCAGGGCACATGCCTAAAAGCAGTAAAAAAGTGTCCTTGGGTGAGGATTAAAACAATTTTTTTAAGGCAGCTGGAGAGAAGAAAAGGAATGCAATTAAACTTAATGTTTTCTTTTTATTTGCATGGAAGAAAGCTAATAGTGGTTCGGTTAACATCTAGAAGGGAGTGATACCGGTTTAATTTTATGTTATCAAAAGCAATAGAGCCGGTTTTCTCAGAGGTTAAAATAAAGGGGGATGAAGTAACGTGGCTGCTAAGAAGTGTTGCCTTTGCTGCTGTGTAAGGCGACATCTCGAATCAGTAGCAAATGTAGCAGCTGAAAAAGCTACACCGTTTCGTGTTGTCCTTTTTACAAAGCACTGGTGCTAATGAACGAAATCTCAGAACCTGACTGAGTCTTCTGTTTAATGTTTGATCTTTCCAGGATACATTTATTTTCTGTGAAGGAAGCTCACTGCATAAGGTTTGCTGCCCTGCCCACTCTCCCATTTTTTTTCTAGAGTTAACAGAGATAGAATGTAATAGTTAGTTTTTCAAGGCCAATGATTGGATGTTTATAATACTCTTAAACACTTGAGTATTTCTTCAACGCGACAGCCGGGCTCCCCCTTCCCCAGGCAGCGGCGTGTGGGGTGGGGTCCGCTGGGCAGGGAGGCAGAGGTGCAGGCTCATTCCGGGCACGCGCTGCGGGGTCTAGGCCTGGAGGTTCGAGCGCTGGCGTGAAGGGGTCTGTGATGACACGGAGTGCGGTGCTCTGCTCACCTCTGTCGTGTTCTCATGTGTAAAAACACGTATCTGTACATGCATAACATGCAAGATCTGAGGGTATTAATGCGACCATTCCAGAAACTTCTCCAGCCTCATTACCAGTTGCCTGCATATGTTATATTAATGGTTTAAATTTTATGAAACGCATCTTACAACCAAATTGACTAATAACTATGGCTTTACATTTTAGTTCTTCTAAAACTGACTCGGTACGTAGAAGCAGTTTAAGCTTGTATCCGTTTTCCTACGTGAATGCCTCTCCATTTGTCAAGGTGAAGCCTACGTGTGGAAGGTGTGCCCCATTTCACCAGGAGTGCCTTGTACTCCTGTAACACAAAGAAAAGCGTTCCTCTTGTGTGATACTGTTAGCAGGTGTCTGGTGCAATGACAGTTCTTTTCATTTGTTTTTTTTCATCCCGGCCTGAGGACACACTTACTGATTGCAGGGGCGGGGGAGGGGGAGAGCAACAGGCAGGGCTCCTTGGGGGCTTTTCTTGCTGTTCCTGTTCCGTCTCTCACCAAGATTACGTAAGAATGGCGGTGTGTGGTTTTAAAGTGTTAATTTGTGTGAAATACAAGAAAAACGTTAACTCTGAGACACCAACTAAGCAGAACTAGTTGCCTCTGTTTTTTAAAATGCTTTGTTATAGAAAATTTTAAGCGTCCAGGCAGCAGAGAGGACAGCATAGTAAACCCCTCCCTGTAGTGCACACCCAGCTTCAGCAGCGGCCAGCCTTCTGCTGTTTTCGTTTGCCAGGATTTCCTGAAGCTGTATTTTCGGTCTGTTTTCCTTTCAAGTTGTAGTCCTGGGCCCCGTTTCCATAGTGACCGTAGACGCGAGGACCCAGGAGGGCAGCAGGCGCAGTGCCTGCCTTCACTGCCTGCCTTCCTTGCAGGAGGTGGAGCGGGAGATCTCCTTCCGGACCGAGTGCGGGCTGTACTACTCCTACTACAAGCAGATGCTGCAGGCGCCCAGCCTCCTGCAAGGTACTGGTGCTGGGGGCGCCTGCCGTTTCCCCTCGGGGGCAGCGAGCAGTCCGCCCGCGGAGGCGTTTGCTCTGGGAGAAGTCGCGTGGTCCTCCACGGAGCCCCCCTTTCCTCGCCGCTCGGCTCTGCCGCACCCCAGAATCCGCCCGTTGGCGGTTTCTCGGCACTGCGCGGACTTTCCTGACCGTCCTGGAGGTGTCTCTGCAGGGCGCAGGAGCAGTGTCTGAAGGGGCATTTGGGCGACACGGACATCCCAGTGGTCCCCGGTGCCCTGCCGTCCCTCTGTGTCGCAGCTGCCACTGTCGCTGCTTCTCAGCGTTTGGAGCCAGAGGGAGCCCCGAGGGGCCCAGGCCCCACGTGCTGCGGGTGCGCCTGCCCTGACGGTGACTCGGGTCCCGTAGGTGCCGCGCTGCGCTCTCATCACAGTGAGACTCCAGATTCTGGTCATCTTCCTTCCTGTGCCATGAAAGCCCATCAGGCCGTTGCTGGGTAGACAGGCAGTTTTCCCTGTCATAGGTGAATGGGACCCACCAGCCCTTTCGGGATTATGGCCCAGACCCAGCGTCTCAGCAGGGTCACAGAGGGGCAGTCTGACCCCGTCCCTCCTCCTGTGTCTGTCAGCAGGAGCTCTGTGACGTAGAAAGCCTTCTCCTCCCCAGCTGTCTGGTGGCCCGAGGTGTGGTCGATCCCGGAGAGGCAGCCCGAGGGCAGCTTCCTGCAGGGCGAGGCAGAGCCTGGTGGTCGGCGAGGAGTCAGCAGTGTGTGTGGAGGTGGTGTCTGCCCGCGTCTGGGCCTCGGGTTCCCGTCCGTCCTCACGCCCACTGCCCGGGCTCCGACCTGCTGGGCTTTGGCCTCAGGCGGGGTGGGGCACGGGATGCCGGGCAGGTGGCCTGGGGCCCCACACCAGCTCCCACCTCACACGCAGCCTCCACTGCCCCTGCAAAAAAAAAAAAAAATAGAAAAGATGCTACGTTTAAACAGCAGGGTCGTCAGTCAGCCTCCGCGACAAAGATGCGCCAGGCCCCGGTGCAGAGACAAGGTGGCGCCGGGCTGGGGGGCTGCCGCGGGGCTGAGCGCCTGTCTCCCTTTCCAAGGCCACTGCCAGCCCGGCCACGTGCCACCTGTGAAGGCCACTCTTCCGTACGCTTCCACGCAGACGGGGAGGTGGAAGCAAGCCCTGCCGTGGGTGTCGGTGTCTCTCAGGTTGTCGGGGGGGTTTCTGGACCCAGACCCAGGCCACACGCCACCATCGCCGCTCTGTCTCTTCGTGTCTTTCAGTCCATGGATTTCTCTCCATTTGTTCCCATCGCTTTTTGTTGAAAACACCAATTCATCTTCCAGACAGAGTCTCCACTTCCCGGGTTTTGCCGCAGCCCTGGGGCCCTTTTGTGTTCCGGCCGTCCTGCTGGTGGGAGCGGGCCAAGGGGCTGGGGCTCAGGGTCTGGCCGAGGCGTGGGGGCCGCCGCGCTACCGCAGGGGCCCATTGCGAAGAGCCCACGAATACTTGTGAGTAAGTGAATAATTTCCGTTGTAATCATTTTTCCTGATTTTTCAAATACCAACCTTAGGTTTTCATGGCTTAATGTATGACAACAAAACCGAGTCTATGAGGACAATCAACCTCCTTCAGCGAATGAATATCTACCAGGAGGTTTTCCTCAGCGTCCTGTACCGAGCTCTGCCCCTACAGGTATGTCGTGCGAACAGCCCGAGCCCCGGGCGTGAGTGGCGCTGAGCGCGGGAACCTGCTGCTCTGGTCGTCACCTGGATGGGTCTGGGGCGAAGTCACACCACATTGTCAGCCACATCCGACTTGTCTTCACGGACGCTGTGAACTTGGCTTTTTATTCGTGTTTTATAAGATACTTTGTGTGGGTGGATGCTTCCTGGCTTATAACATGTGTCAGCTGTCCTTCCACCTTCAAAGTGAAAACACTGGAAGGTTAGCAAGTCACAGTCGCCACTTCTTGTGTGACTGCGGTGAAGCCGGACACAGGCGGCCACAAACTTGCACAGAGACTGGAGCCGGAGCCCCCGGGCCCCGCCCCTCCTGCTCTGGCGGCACGTGCGTTTCTGCCTCAAGTCTTCAGCGGCACGGGGGCTGGCGCTTCCCTAATGGGCTTGTCGTTGTCCCTTCCACAGAAGTATTTGGAGCCAGTTTATTTCTACGTTTACACCTTATTCGGACTCCAGGCGATCTACGTCACAGCCCTGTACGTGACCAGCTGGCTGCTCAGTGGCACGTGGCTGGCGGGACTGCTGGCCGCGTCCTGGTACGTCACCAACAGGTGAGCTGCAGCCGGCGTGCCTCTCTCCCGTAAGGGTGCGCAAGCGTGCGGTTTCTGAGTTCCCAGTTCAGAGAAAGCTGTTCTGCCACGGCGGTGGACGTCGGAGTCTCTGCCGAGTGGCGTCTGCGCGCCTGGGTCAGTGAGGTGGGACGTCCCGCGTGCGTGCGCGCGCTCCGGTGAGGAGCAGGGCGCAGGACTGCGCGTCGGAGAGCCGTTCGCGATGCGCTCTGCCACCGTCCCTCTCGGCCACAGAGGGCTGCGTGCCGCACAGTGCGCGAGGCGTAAAGCACGTGCAGACGCGAGGGACTTTTCTACTCTCGAGTCATCCGTGTCTACGTCCGCAGCGCTGTGAGACGCGCTTTTCAAACAGCACGTGCTGAAAACTGCCTGACCCGCAGTGGCGCCACCAGTGCTGGCAGGGGACTGGCCGGCTCACACGCGAGTTCTGACGTTCACCTTATGACCCTAAACGAGGGCCTTTCTGTTGAAGATTACTAAGTAATTACTATGTGCCCAGCACTCAGCAACATGCTTTGCGTGTGCATTGTTCTTTACGAGAGTGTGAGCACATGTGAGAATGCACAGGCCAAGGCACATGTGTTCACACCGACATGCACACGGCTCAGTGTCAGGCAGGACGGAGACCCAGCGCCCGCGGGGCCCACTGGGCCGTGCTGCCTTGGCGTCTGAGCCTAACGTGTCACTCCTGCAAGAGCCAGTGAAAGGCAGGTTATTGTCTGCGTGAAGAGGAAACAAGACGTTTCCTGAGCGCCTACTGTGTGCGGGGTGGGTCCTGGTACCAGGCGTGCAGAGATGGATGGACACCGACCTGCCCTTGCCCTCGAGGGCTGCATGAGGGGCGGGGAGCTTGCACACCGGTCCACGAGGACCAGGCAGGACGCCAGTCTGATGCAGGGAGGGCACGGGCGCCGACGGCGTGGGGTGCGGTGGCAGGCCATCGGCATGGGCACGCCTGTTCCCCGCCCCAGCCCACTGCCTGAACACGCGTGTGCAGACGGGCGACCTGGATCTCAGTGCCGACTGTAATGACCGAGAACCAACGAGCAGAATCTTAGTGTCCTTAAAGCAGCGTAGCTACCGCTGCAGGACGCCTGGGCGTGACCCGTGCAAATGGCCACTGTGTCTTCTCCGTGCAGGGTCGACACGACCAGGGTGGAGTTCACCGTCCCGCTGCGGGAGAACTGGGCGCTGCCCTTCTTTGCGGTCCAGGTGGCGGCTGTCACGTACTTCCTGAGGCCAAACCTGCAGCCTCTGTCTGAGGTAAGTTGTTATGAAACGTCCTGCGTTGTTTTCTTTTAACTTTATTTTCAGAGAGAGGGGAAGGGAGGGAGGAAGAGAGAGAGAGAGACATCAATATGTGGTTGCCTCTCACATGCCCCCTACGAGGGAGCTGGCCTGCATCCCAGGCATGTGCCCTGACTGGGAACTGAACCTCTGACCCTTTGGTTCACAGGCTGGCGCTCAACCACTGAGCCACACCAGCCAGGACAAACTTCCTGCATTTTTAATCTCTAGTTGCATCCAAGCTTCAGAAGTGGTGACCCACACCGTGTCCCAAAGTCTGCAAATGGGCCTCAGTTCATGACCAGTATTTTAAGTTAAATGAAGTCTTCTTCTGAGCCTTTTCCTCCTTTGCAAAGAAAATGGTTTCTTTTTGGTTGTTTAAATACATAATCTGCCCTCACACGGTTGCAGCGAACCCACAGTCTCTACAGACTGCCAGACCCTGAAGCCCTGTCTCCTGATGGGACCTGGCGCACTGGCGTCCGAGCCAGCGCGGGCTCAGGCCCACGTGGGAGTGTCTGGTGCCGGCGCCACTCAGGGCACGCGGGGCCTGGGTGACAGGCGCAGCGGTGTTCAGAGCGGCAGCGCGGTTTCCGCACGGCGGTGGAGACCCGGCTGCTCTTGGAAACTGGTCTGCGAGGCTTCTCACCCCGAGGCTCTCTGCTTCCAGAGGCTGGCCCTTCTCGCCATTTTCGTGTCGACCTTCGTCTTCAGCCTGACGTGGCAGTTCAACCAGTTCACGATGCTGCTGCAGGCGCTGGGGCTGTTCGCTCTGGACTCCCTGGACATGCTGCCGGCCCTGAAGGTGAGCACCGCCGGCCGCTGCTGCCACGGAAGGAGCGTGGCCCGTGGGTGGTGCCACTGAGGCGGGGGCTGCTTGCGGCTCACGGGAACGTGGTGTTTGGAGAGGGCGATTCTCGCAGCCTTGTTGGACCATCTTAACTTGTGTTCTGCGTGTCGTATGTTAAATGGTACCCTGTATCAGTGTGCCAGCTGGCGTTGTTGTGAGAGGCTGCGTTCGGTCTCGGTGAAGTTTTCGTAGACTCTTTCAACGTGTCTGCCTGTTTCACGATGGGTGATTGGCGAGTGCACCTGCCCACACTGTGGGCAGCAGTTTTTGACCAAAACCAGCGTGACCCCCACCCCTCTCCATTGCACCCCCCACCCCAGCCCCGTGCCCCACCCTCCCTATTCACCTGATCTCGCCCCGAGCACCTTAGTTTTGTTTCCCTGGATGAAAAAGTCCTTGGAGGGAAACAAAAAACAGGAGAAGCGCTAAAAATCATCAGATGGAGAGCACTTTGAAGGTGGCTGAAGTTTGAACATGTAAGAATAAACATACAATTTCTTATAAATAAATTCTGGAGTTTTTTGGGCCCCCCTCTGGTACATTTATTTGGAGCATAAATATCCAGATCAGCTGCCCTTTTTAAAGATGACTTACGTTTTAATTTACATGATAGCTCTTTTAAAGTGTGTGTCTGTGTATTGACTTTTTCCCAAGGAAATCCGTGGGCATGTGACAGCTTTTCTGCAGTACTTCATAAAATTTTCATAGTAACATTTAACCAGCTGGTGTGTGCGTCTCCGTTGACCTGCCACAGGGACCTCGCCTGTGGCGCACGGAGCCGCGACCCTCGTTTGTGCCCTCGTGTGCGTGACGGGCCCGACGCTTAGTGCTCGATGCAGGTCTGTGTCCCTCGAGGTTGGAAACAAAGCAAGGGGGAACTGCTCCGTTGCTGAGCACAGTGAAATTTTCATAAGCCGTGTGACTGGAAGTGGCCTAATTGGAAGAGAAGACAGCGGTGTCAGCTCTTTATTCTTTTTTGTGGGTGTGAGGCATTTTCTCACGTCCAGGTGGGTGGAGTTTGCATCTGTCAGTCTTTACTCCACCCAGAGGGGAGCGCTTCTCCTGTGCTGCTCTGCACGCTGCCCCGGGTGGTCCTCCTGCTGGTCCCCACGGCACCAGGCAGGTGTGAGCGTCCCTGTCTCCCCTGAGAGCCAGTCCCCACGGCTGGTTTGTGCCAGGATCAGCATGCCCTCGGTGCCGCGCCGTGCCTGCTCCCACGCCCACCAGGTTTCCAGTCCCTGGGGGAATTAACCACACACACAGACAGAGTGAAACGGCGTACGCCGTGGTTCTGCAGTGGGGAAATGGGAAGCAGTGGAATACCGTGAGATGCTGATGGTCGGCTGTCAGCCGTAACTAATAGAATTCGGAAGGAAACGGGAGCGTGCAAACTGCCTTGCTTGTTTCCGGAACGTATCTGTGGCGTTGTTTGCCTCCGCTCCGCAGTCCGGTTTGTTTCCTCTTCGGTTAAGGTTGCAAAATGTCGAGTGTTTTGTAGTTGAGTAGACAGCAGTCGATGATTTAGTTTCCCGTTGAGCCTGTGTCACTGGCGCGGGGGTGTTTTCTGCGCGGCTGGGACTGGAGGCGGGTCGCTGTCTCGGGACGGATGGCCTCACCGGACTCTCCGGCTGTTGCAGGCGACGTGGCTGTACGCGATTCAGGTCGCGGCTCTGCTCCTGGTCTGCGCCCTTCAGTTCTTCAACTCCATGATTCTCGGGTCGCTGCTCATCAGTTTTAACCTTTCAGTGCTGATTGTGCGAAGACTGCAGGTAGGCCTTTTCTCGTCTGTGAGTGTTTTTGTACGAGCAGCGTGGTCTGTGGGGCCTGGTTTTCACGCAGTGTTCAGAGGGACACGCGCGAGCGAGTTCCCACTACGAAGCAGGAAGCGGGTGCCGGCACCTCCCTGGTTAGCGTTCCTGTTTTCATTGTTTCTCTGAGGATTGGAGTCATCATTCAATGTAGGGATTGACCAGCGATGCCTGCTTGAGTGCCGTGGGTTCAAAGCTGGAATGACAGAGAAAGCCTCTGCACCTGCCTGCGCTGGACTGCAGAGTAGGCGCCGCCGGAGCAGGGCCGCGCTCCGGCCGGCTGGCGGGGCGGACGCCGCGCCCTGCCCTTGCCCCAGTCCCTGCCCCAGTCCCCGCACCTGGTCACCGACCTCGGAGAGAGCAGGCGAGCTCTCGGGAACCCTAGCAGATGCCCTTGGAGACAAGGGGGCATTTCGTAGCGCATCACGTTTGAACACGTTGACCCGATCTTTCGACGCTGTTATCTGATTAGGGTTTTCAGAACTCACACGAGCTTTCAGAACTGGTGGTTTTTCCTTCGTAGCAGCACCGAGCCTGCCGCCTTTCCCCTGAGCACGTGAGAAACTCGCGGGCACGTCGCTATCCAGGAGGCGTTTCGTTTTCTGCTTTCGGAAGAACAAACCCTTTTTCTCACGAGTCCTTGTGAAAGCTGCTACGGACCAGCTCACAGAGATTTTTAGAGACAGGCTTTTAGTTGACGATCAAAAACATTAGCATCCGTCATCCTCTCCGCCTTCATTATCAGTGAGCGTCACTGTATGTGAACTCGCTAGGTAGCGTCATGTGTGAACACCTGTGACGTCACCTGGGGCTGGAAGAAAGCTCGGGGACGTCCTCGCGCCCGGCTGCCCGCCGTCTGCCGGCGCGGCTGCTCTGTGCTCGCGGCGTGTGGCTCCCGGGTGAGGGGTCGGGCTGGTCCCGTCAGCGTCCCTGGGCACCTCGGGAGTGGCAGGCCCCCTGCTCTGGTCGCAAGGGGCACGTTTTCCCATTTTATGGAGCTGCTTATTAAAGGATTCGTGTAGTTTTAGCAAATTGCAAATATTAAAATAACGTAAACATGAAAATGGTAGGTTGTGTTTTCCACATACTTCCCTGTATGTTGCGTGACCCAAAGTTTAAATCCTTAAGTAATCCTAAGTGTTTATGAAGTTATATTAAAATTTAAGAACTAAAACTCAACTCTTTTAATTTCTAGAAAGATCTGAAAACTGGAAACCTTCTCAGCAGGGTTGGGAAGCTGTCGCTGCATTTACTCGCGGTCTTATGTTCGACGCTTCTCCTCAACAGCGTCACCAAGGTGGGTCAGCGAGGTGGCACTTCAGTCGCTGTGACCAGAGTTGCTGGTCTGACCTTAAGCTCAGTTTTGAATTGTTTTCTTGACTTTGGCCTTCGCTTTCTCTTCACTCTTTAACATGCTCTGCCTTGAACTCACCTTTTGAGTTATTAGACTTTTTAGAAGCTCAATTTTAAAAGCCTTAAACAAGTATCCCGAGAGATCCCTTTCTGCGCTGCGGAACTAAGAAAACAGTAGGGCCTGACTTTTCCTGGGCGGAGTTAATACGCACACCCACCGGCTTTCCTCTCAGAGCCCCGTGCCCCGCCGAGGGGACCCTGCGCCCCGGGGGGCGGGTCTCGGGACCGGCCGCGTGGGCAGGACCTGCTGCGCGCTGACCGCCGAGGGGGATCCGGCCCCGCCGCCCCCGTTAGCACGCCCTTCACCCGCACGCCGCTCAGTGCGCCTCGGGCCTTGTCCGAGCCGAGCGTCGGCATTTCTGAGAAGGCGGCGGCTGCAGAGGCCCCGCTCGGCGTCTCCGGCCCGCGGGCCTCCGTGCCCACTGGCTGCGCTGGCTGCTGGCCCAGCGCTGCGGGCCGGGCCCGGGGGCTGTGTGCCGAGGGGACTGCGGGCCACCGTGCACGAGGCGCTGACGGCAGCTTCCGCGTGTCCCTCCCCCACAGAAAACCCTCAACCTGAAGTCAGACGAACACGTGTTTAAATTCCTGAAGGCAAAGTTTGGCTTCGGAGCGACAAGGTAGGACTGATTTAAAATCTGTTTTTTTCAACAGATAGAATCTGGGTTTACTTTTTCTATTAAGTCAGCAAAGACTTTAAAGCTTAAGCTATCGTCATGCCTTCCGCTGTTGATTGCGGGCTCATCGTAAGGAAGAAGCTGTGGTTTGCTGATGCCGGACTTGACCCTCGCTTCCCGTCTGCCCCCAGAGACTTCGACGCGAACCTGTATCTCTGTGAGGAGGCCTTCGGCCCCCTGCCCTGGAGCACGTTCGGGAGGCTCTCGGAGACCCTGCTGATCCACGCCCACCTGTTCGTGCTGTGCGTCACCGCGGCCGCGGCGCTGGCCGTCGCCTTCCGCAACCTCAGGTGCGGCGGCGTCAGAAGCCAGGGCTGAGCCCCCGCGAGCTCGCCCGTGTGCGGGGAACGGCGGAGCCGAGATGCGGGGTGCACCGTCAGCTTACGTGGGGCCTCCGTCAGGGCGGCTCTGCCGTTGACGCCGGGGCCGGGGGCCGGGTGGCTGCAGCCGACGTTTCAGGACAGAGTCAGACCAGCGGGTGGGGACCTTAGTGTGTCACTGTGACTTTCGAGCGAGTCCGGTGGGGAAGAGGCCTCCAGACGCCCGGACTTCTCTGGCCACAGCGGCACTGACCCCCAGGGCCCTGATGAAGTGTCGCGTGATCTTCAAGGGGGGCCTTGCTGTCGCTCCCTGCTCCCCGTGGCTGTGCGGCGTCCACCCCCACTCACCATCAACGCCGCTAAGGCGGGCAGGGACACGCGTGTGTCCCAGGGGGAGCGGCACGCAACACGGGATGAGGCGTTCCCGCCAGAGGGGCGCCCTGCGCCGTCACAGCCAGCCCCAGATCCGCTCACACCCTGTGAGGGGCGGGGATGGAGAAGTGCGCCAGCCTCCCGTCACACCCCAGGGCGCGGGTGGCTATCGGGCGAGTGGTACGCTGTCTCCCCAGCGACAGCCTGGCGGGAGCAGGGGCGCTGCTGTTGGGGGGGCTAGTGCAGGACGGGACGAGTGCCGCGGGCAAGACGCGGGTCCTGACTCCAGGAAGCCGCCCGCAGGAGCAGCCGCGGCAAACAGGACGGGGCGCGAACGGGCCGGGTGGCGTTTCGGAGTCGCTGTCACACTCCACGGGTGTGATCGCTGAGACAGAAGTGGATTTGACAAGTTGTCTGTAGAAATACCCGAGGGGCATCGGCAGGTTAGAATGTGATCATTAGTTCATGAAGAAACTGAATTCCAGGTTCACAGATTCAGTTTTAGTTTTTCTTATTTGTAGAAACTTGAGCCCTGGCTGGTGTGGCTCGGTGAATTAAGCACCAGCCTGCCGACCAAAGGGTCGCCAGTTCGATTCCCAGTCAGGGCACAGGCCTGGGCCCCCAGTAGGGGGCGAGCGAGAGGCAACCACACATTGATGTTTCTCTCCCTCTTTCTCCCTCACTTTCCCTCTGTCTAAAAATAAATAAATAAAGTCTTTTAAAATTTTTTCTTAAAAACAAAACCTTGAAAAATACTGGTAATTTATAAAACATCTTTCAAGATTTCTTCGTTTCAGTGATTTGAAAAGGATTTTTTTTTACCATTCTCTTCTAATTTAAAGGATTGAAACACTTTAAATTTTTACCCAAGTTAAAATGAAATTTGTTAAATTTTAGTTATTCTACTTATCGAAGCACTTCTATTGTGACATTTCTAGCCTCATAAATTAAAAAGGTCAGTAATTTGGTTTATCTTAGAGAAGTAGTACGTTTCTCAATACACGAAAGCATAAGTTTCTTGTGTCCTGTTTTAAGAAGACCTGACTGAGTGAGGGTTGCGCACCCGCCCTAATCCGCACCTGTGCTGCTTCCCCAGCGGGTCCCCCGGCCGGCCGCCCGGGGAGGCGGGGGCGCGCGCCGTCACCCTGCGGCCGGAAACCGCCTACAACTTGGCACACTCCGTTCTGTTCGGATTCTTGGCCCTGAGCACGATGAGGTAACTTTGGCTCGTGTGTCCGATTCATTCCTGCGCTCGGCCCCTCCGCCTGGCACCTTGTAGAAACGAAGCTGGAACTGCTGTCATCTTCGTTCATGACACAGGTTCCCGAGGAGCACGGGGGGCGGGGGGCAGACACGAGGCCCGCGGGCCGAGCCCGGCCCGGCACCTTGCGCCACCCGGGGGCAGCGCCGAGCTCCTTGCCCCTAGTTAGGGAGCGGCTGCGTGTACACAGCCCTGAAATTACCGTCGGCCCTTGGAAGGCGACCGCGGGCTGACATGGCCCCGGGGACACTGAGTGGCGCCCCTGCCGTAGACTCTCGTCTGCGGCTTCTCCCAGAGCAGAGCCTCGCCCGAGGCCAGTTTCCCTGCTTAGCAAACTTCCGGCCTTCACTCGGGCACTTCTCGGGGGCCGTCTCGGGCTGACCCGCGCCTGTCCTCCCTGCAGGATGAAGTACCTGTGGACGCCGCACCTGTGCGTGTTCGCCGCCTCCGGCCTGTGCAGCGCGGAGGTGTGGGGGCTGCTGCTGAGGGCCGCCCGCCTGCACACCCCAGCGAGGGTCAGTGCTGCCCCTGCCCGTGCCTCCGGGCCCTCCGGCCGTCCTGTGTCACCGCAGGCGCCCGTGCGTCCGTCTGCGCGGACGGGCACTGGCAGTGGAGCTGCCAGCAGATCGCTGAGACGTCCTGACTCTACAGGAACTTTTTGTGTTTAGTCGTTTTCTCGCAGACCGTAAGGTGGATGTGCTCATTGTGCGGAATTTGGAAACACTGAAAAGCACAGAAAGAAAATTTAAAAGTCACCGATAACCCCACTGCCCAGAGTCCCCACATGTAACTGCGACGTGTCACCCTCGGCGTAGTGACCAGAGAGCTCAGGGCCTGTGGTCCTGGTCTCCGAGGCCGCAGGTGGGGGCGGGGTGGGGCAGCCTGCTGGAGCCGCCAGCCCTGGAGCGGTCGGGCCCTGCCCCCCGCTCGTGGCTTCGCGTGTCAGGGACCCCAGTAAAGGCCCCTCAAGTGTGAATTTCTGTTGTTTTAAAAAAACCATGCGTTTGCAGAGCAAAGCTGTGACAAACACTTGTAATCTGAATGCTGTCTCTCCTGCGTAGATGTGCATACTGCGGTATTCAGTTCCGATACTGACACTGCTCTCGCTGTGCTACAAGGTAAGACCGATTTTCTCATTCTTGGCGTTGACCCGCCTGGGCCCAGCGGCCTCGGGCAGGCAGAGGGGCGGGGGGCGTGGCCTCGGTAGGAAGACCGAGCCGTCCCCCACGTAGCACTGAAGAAGTAAGAGCACAGCAGAAACGACCACAGCTTAATCATTCTAAGTAGTTTTGGTGCTGACTTACTCTTCGGCCGGTGCAGTTCTGAGAATAAAGGTGTTGTCAGACCTGTTTTGAGGTGAATAGAGTGGGAACGTTACGGAGTGCAGTGGCCCCGCCCCGCACGGCGCCTGTGGGGAGGGCGGCCCAGTGGCCGTGGCAGTGGCCGTGGCCGTGGCAGTGGCCGTGGCAGCGCAGGCTGGCCTGGCCTGGCGCCCGGGCTTGGAGGGAGCGAGACCCTTCGTGTTCCGGGTGCCTGGCTCCTGCAGTGGCGGTGACCGCGCTTCTGGCCGAGAGCCCAGCCGTCAGCCTGGTCGGCGACGGGGACGCTTCGTCACGTCTTCGATGTTCACAGGCTCGCATTGTCACCTGGGAGGGTGTCCGGGGCTCTCCAAATGAGCTCTCAGCGTCTCTGAAAAAATATTGTGTGTTTTTTAAAAGGTCAGATGGTTTTCTTCAAGTTTTGTTGTAATTAGAACAGTGGGTTTCAAAGTCCCCTGTGCAGGTGCCCGGTCTCAGAGAGACTCATGGGGGGGGACTCCCCCAGAGAGGGGCAGCTCTGGGGCTCGTCCGCTTGTGTTTCCAAGTGAGATTTCACTCGAGGCAAAGGGCTTCGGCTGACAGAAAGCCAGATCGTCACTGTGCTGGGTGGTGCCAGCGTGAACATTTCAGACAGCTGCGTTTGGTCACGTGCCTGTCCATCAAGCCATCCGCTGTCCCAGGCAGAGCCCTGGGCCGACTCCCGGGCACTGGGGCCCCTGCAGCTCGAGGCGGTTCCCCCCGCCTCTGGGGCTGCCGTCGCCCCAACGTGGCAGGCATTGCAGCGTCCCGGGACCGGGCCAGACCCCTCCCCGCAGCAGCACAGGGCCTCTGTGCTCTGAGGGGGACCCGAGAGCCTTGGCCTGCTCGGCGCCCGATGAGGAGACACCTCTGCAGGAGGCAGAGCAGGCAGTCCCCCCTCTCCGAGCCCGTGCGCAGGGAGGCACAACGGCGGGAGCTGGCGTGTGCGTGCGCGGCCCCGGAGCCACCCGTGTGCAGCTGTCGAGCAGGTCCACGTGTTAGCGACGCGAACGCGTCTCTCAGAGCCTGGCTTGAGCTCCACGCACGGGTGGCGGTTTCAGAATGCCTTGTCCACAGTGCTGATTCTGCTGCGTGTCTGTCTCTCCAGGGTAATCCCGCTTGAAAGGGAGAAGCTCCATTCTAAAATCAAGACTTTAATAATATTCTTACCGCCAGGCTGATAACTTATTTGGGTTGTTAAAGTTTCCTATAAACTATGCTGATCATTTAGAAGCAACATTTAGTTAAGTCAACACTTATTTTCACGTTGGTTAAGGATTTACCACAAGACTGTGTTAGTAGATTGTAACACTATCAGAATTAATAACAGCAACTTTCAGACTAGAAAAATATGGAATGTCCGTTGAATTCACTTACTCGAAAATGTTTTCTAGCAAAAGCACCAGAACACACCATAGACAAGTTGGTGTCCACTCTATCAAAGTCGCAGGGGTGATGGTAACTGGGCCTGACCTTGGCACCAACCGAGCGGGAGTCCGTTTCTTCTCTCCGGGGGCCTGGAGCTCCGGGCGCCGACCCCGCTGGTCCACCCTCGCCCCCTGGAGAGGCGTGAGGAAGCCGTAGAAGCAGCCAAGGATGAGACCAGGGGAGGCGGTGGGCAGGGCTGACCTGGCCTAGCCGGGCCTAGCTGGTTGGAGCCTCCCCCCTCCCCCCGGCCCACTCCCCCGTCCATGCCGCTTCAACGTTATCACCCCTTCCCCGCCCGTGGCACATGGACGCACCCCATGTAGGAAGAGAGTCCTGGTGTCCACTCAGGGCAGGAGCAGACGCTGAGGTCTCTCGAGCCAGTTGTCATGTGATGGCACCACTGGCGTCTCATCAGTCACCGCATTAGCCAGATGTGTTCTGTGAGCACGGCCTCCGAGGGGGCGTCTGCCTGCCTCTGCTCGGCTGCCAGCAGCAGGACCACGGTCCCCGGAGGTGCCCGTGTGGAGAGCCCTGCTTCGGGGTTCTTCTCTGCCATCGTACCTGCGGGGACGATAAACGTCAGACCCTTTGCCCAGACTTCTAGGCAAAAAACTATAATCACATTATCCCCGCCCCACATAGCAAATGGGGGCTGGATTTGGAGTCAGGTTTTGGGGTGCTGCTCTGCCCCTTTGTGGCCTGGCCCGGCCAGGTCCTGGCGGAGCCGAGGTGTGCGCCTCTGGAGAGGACAGCACAGAGGCCAGCACGCAGCACGGCGGGCCTTCTGCGTCGCCCGTCTCCCTGGCGACGGTGAGGGCCTGTGCCGGCCTCTGCAGCCCCCCCACGCTGCTGTCTGCCCCGGAGCACCCCGAGTGGAGGGCGGGCACAGGGTCGCAGTCACAGCTTCCTGAGGAGCTGTGAGCTCTGTCACAGTGGCTACTCCCGGCTCCAAGTTAACATTTCACTGGATTCTAGCAAGGCGTTTTTATCAAGTAAAACAAAAGCTCATTTAAAACAGGTCACCACACCTCTAGTCAGAATTAGCTTTGACTCAAGTGGGTTCTGGAAACCTCTCAGGTCAGCTGACTCACAGCAGCAGAGGGGCGGGCTGTGGGGACGGAGCCCTGGGGTCCGCTGGCCGACGCCCAGCTCCCACGCCGGGCAGCGTGGCCTTTGCCCTTCCACCTTAGTGACCGCCGTGGGTGTGGGGTGGATTTTGTTTTTGTTTTGTTTTGTTTTTGATTTCAGTTCTGGCCAGGAATGATGGATGAGCTGTCGGAGTTGAGGGAATTCTATGACCCAGATACAGTGGAGCTGATGGACTGGATTAAGTAAGAGGCTTTTCTTACCCTTCCCACTTCCGGGCCTGTCCGGGTCTCCGCAGGCAGCGGGCTGTGTCTGCTGCTCGCTGCCGAATCTAACGTGGAGGTGCATTCACTCTCAAGTTTCTTCAGAGCTCTGCATCTGGAAATGGTGTTTCTCATTCAGGAACTCTGCTCTGCCACCACCGCCCGAGGAGAGGGGGCCCCGCGTGGGGAGGGCGCCGGGTGGGGGGGCACGGGTCACCACTCCTTCCAGCACCTTCAGCCCGTGTGGACCCGACCCGGAAAGGGTTCTGGCCGCGCGTCCACGCTGCTCGTCCGCCCCTGAGCTCTGGCCACACTTGTGCGATGTCTCGGCCTGGAGCTCGTGGGACACGGGGCCGAGGCCTCTGGGCGAAGCGGGGGCTTGATCAGCTCCTACCTGGCGCCTTGGCACAGCCCCAGCGGGGAGCCTCCCGCACGGACCGCCTCCCCCAGCAAACCCCGCATCCCTGTCCCGCACTCCCGGCCTTGCGGCCCGAGGGTGCACGTCGCCCTGGCCCTGTGCCTCGGGGTGGGCGTTTGGTAGCCCAGGTCTCCCGGTGAAATCTGTGACTTTGTAGCTTCTTATTCTCGACTGTGTGGTAAGAGTGAGAGGCTTAACCGGTTTCAGTGGGAAAACTTTATAGCGTTCTAATTTTCAGTAGTAGAAAATGTTTTGTGCGTTTTGGCCTTTAGCTCCTTAGGGGAGATTTAACTTTAAGTGTAAGACCGAGGGTCCTTCAGGCTGCATTTCTCAGTCACCTGTGAGGACATTTGTGACATCGGCCCCCGGGAGTCTGCCCCCGGGGACCAGGAGGTTGCCCGCGCAGGCGAGCCCGGCGTCTGCGCAGTGCGGCCCCAGCACACCGGCCTGCGTGTCCCTCTGCGCCGCCCTGGCCCCGGTGGCTGGCCGGTGTCTCCCGGACGGAAGGTTGGAACCCGGGCGTGTGCTCGGGTGAAGACCTTCGTCAGCAAAGCCCGGGGGCCCTTCCCCAGGTCTGAGTGTCCGCGAAGCGCTCCGCTTCACGAGGGCGGGCGCCTCAGCACCCGGGGGCTCGCCCCTGGTCCCTCCGCGTCCTTACGCTGTGCTTCGGTCGCTGGGGTTCTTCTTTGTCCCTGTGTAGTTCAGAGGGACCCGGAGGTCTGAGTATTTTGAGGTGCAACATCCTCATTGCTTGGCTTCTAGAAACAGATCTTCCCGGTGAGGAGGCGTGCAGGGCACACTGAGTTTAAGGAAATGGACCAGACTTCCTTTGCATTTAGTCAAAGCAGAAGGAATTGCTGTATATGTTTTAAATAGGAGGGGGTTAAGTTCAGACCTTAAGGGCCCAGAAGCCGCGTTTTCACTTGCGGAGCCCCTCCGTAGTGTTTCCGTGAGTCTGCGAATCCCTGGGGGGCGGGGTGGAGCAGGTGATCACTTGTGCGTGCTCAGCTCACCCGTCGGGTCAACAGTCGTTGACCTGTTTCGAGCTTCGAGCTTCAGAAGCAAATGAGAGTATTTGTTCCAGATGCCACCAGGTCTTTCTGGGACGACGCGTGACGTACACAACGTAAACCCTCCAACTGCGTGCGCCTGCCGCCCCCGAGCGCCCTCGCCGCGCGGCCCTCCACAGGACCGGGTGTCCGCAGGTTGGGCGGCGGCCGAGGAGCCTGACCGAGAGCGCCCGGGGCAGACGGCCCTCCCTGTTCAGACGTCGGTGGGGCTGGCTTGGTTTGTTGTCGTTTTTACAGTGTGTTTTATTGATTATGCTGGTACAGTTGCCCAGTTTTTTCCCCCCCTTTCTCCCCTTCTGCCTTGTACCCTCTCCCCTTAGTTCATGTCCGTGGGTCATGCATATGAGTTCTTTGGCTTCTCCAGTTTCCTTACTATTCTTACCCTCCCCGTCTGTTTTGTGCCTACTATTTACACTTCGTATTCCCTGTGCCTTTTCCCTTATTCTCCCCCTCCTTCTCCCTGGTGATAACCCTCCATGTGATCTTCATTTCTGTGGTTCTGTTCCTGTTCTAGTTGTTTGCTTAATTTTTGTTTTCGTATTTTAGGTTCGGTTGTTGATGGTTGTGAGTTTGTTGTCATTTTACTGTTCACAGTTTTGATCATCTTCTTTTTCTTAGATAAGTCCCTTTAACATTTCATAAAATAAGGGCTTGGTGATGATGGACTCCTTTTAACTTGACCTCATCTGAGAAGCACTGTATCTGCCCTTCCATTCTAAATGAAAGCTTTGCTGGATAGAGTGATCTTGGATGTAGGTCCTTGTCTTTTATGATTTGGAATACTTCTTTCCAGCCCCTTCTTGCCTGCAAGATTTGTTTTGAGAAATCAGGTGACAGTCTTTTTAAAAAAATTTTTCCCTTCGTTTATCTTTTTGGAGAGAGGGAGAAAGAAATGTCAATGGGTTGCTTCTTTTTTTTAAAAGATTTTATTTATTTATTTTTAGAGAGAGGGGAAGGTAAGGGAGAGAAATATCAGTGTGTGGTTGCCTCTCACATGCACCCCTTACTAGGGCCCTGGTGTGCAACCCAGGCCTGTGCCCTGGCTGGGAATCGAACAGGCGACCCTTCGGTTCTCAGGCCAGCACTCAGTCCACTGAGCCACACCAGCCAGGGCTCAGCTGTCAGCCTTATGAGCACTCCTTTGTAGGTAACTGTCTCCTTTTTCTCTTGCTGCTTTAAGATTCTCTCCTTATCTTTAATCTTGAATAACTTAATTATGATGTGCCTTGGTATGTTCCTCCTTGGGTCCAACTTCTTTGGGACTCTCTGAGCTTCCTGGACTTCCTGGAAGTCTGTCCCCTTTGCCAGATTGGGGAAGTTCTCCTTTATTATTTGTTCAAATAAGTTTTCAATTTCTTGCTGCTCTTCTTCTCCTTCTGGCACCCCTGTGATTCAGATGTTGGAACGTTTGAAGTTGTCCCAGAGGTTCTTAAACCTCTTCTCATTATTTTGAATTCTTGTTCCTTTGTTCTGTTCTGGTTGAATGTTTATTTCTTCCTTCTGCTCCAAATCGTTGATTTGAGTCCCAGTTTCCTTCCCTTCACTGTTGGTTCCCTGTGCATTTTCCTTTATTTCACTTTTCATAGCCTCACTTTTCCCTTATTTTTCGACCATGCTCAGCCATTCCTGTGAGCATCCTGATCACCAGTGTTTTGAACTCTGCATCTGACAGGTTGTCCATCTCCTTGTCACTTAGCTCCTTTTCTGGAGTTTTGATCCGTTGTTTCATTCGGGCCACATTTCTTTGTCTCGGCGCACTAGTCTGGGTGAATGTCTCTTTAACTCCTCGGTTGTCGGAGTGCTGTGCAGCTGGATTTTCGGGCAGTTCTGGTTGTTTGTGGCTTTAGGTCGGTGGTTGTCCTTCTGGCTGTGAGGAAGCACAGGCGTTTCCACCTACGCCCCACCTTGGCGGGAGCCCCGGTGCCGTGCTTTCTCCAGCAAGGAAGCGTGTGGGGTTGGCAGCCGCCGTCTGCGCCACACACGGGCCTGCGCCTCCCCCGTGCCCATGAACTTCCCTGCAGGGAACTCGAATCCCGAGGCTTCGGTCTCTGAAGTTTGGGAAACGTGTGTGTTTCGTTTAGTTCCAGCGTGCGTGTCTGTGGCACTGTTGCACGGCTGTGCTAGTCCAGGCAACCGTGGGTGGAGGCCAGTGCGCTCCAGACGCCACGGGGCCGGGACGGAAAACCGGGCTGCGCACGTGGGCGGATGCCCCCTCTGCCGGGCGCGGGGCCAGGGTGTCCGCAGAGGTCCCGTCCCTGCCCCCGCAGGCCCCGGACCGGCACCTGTGCTTTGCTCCGTTGAACGAGACCCGGGATCGTGGGGAGACCCTGCCCGGGACCGGCCTTTGGGACAGGAGACGCCGCCCCAGAGGTTACGAGGCCGCACGTGGACGCAGGTCCCCACCGGATGCGCTGTTTTCCTCTCCCTCCCCGAGGAGTCCAAGGGTCACGTGACACCTCACCTCCCCAGCCTGGTGGTGCCTTTGCCGTGGCCGCGCCCGCCCCCTGGGGTGCAGGGCGGTTGTCTCAGCGCGAGCTGGTCGGGGGCAGTGTCTGCGGGTCACGCACGGGGTCGGCTCTGCGACCAGCTCTTTGTCGTTCCCGCCTGCGGTGGGGGCTGAGCAGCTGCCAGCAGACGGGCCGCGCACAGCAGGCCCTCAGCAGGGCCGCAGACGGGGTGCGCGGCCCGGCGCCGCCTCTGCCCCAGCCGTGTGCTGGGCCCTGAGAATGGCTCTCTGCGGCCCGTTGGGGACTCAGTCAGTGACGCTAGGCCGCCACCCCTGGTGTCCGGTGTCCCCCCGCCCCCGTCTCTGCTGATCAAGTCCCCAGGGCTTCCCTTCCCGGGTCTGGGCCCGTGTGCCCAGAGGACTGAAGACGGTGCCCTGGGCGTTAACCCGAGGTGCAGCGGGCCGGTCGAGGCCGGTGGAGAGCGGACAGAACAGGCGGCCGGGCGGGGAGGACGCCGCAGCCTCTGTCACGAGCATTTGTCTGTGTCTGCCGTGGTTGGGGGCCACGGCCGCAGGGCTCAGCGGTCACGCAGCGAGTAGGCCGAGCTTCTGTGAACCCCCCGAGGGCTCTGCACTGGCCCCGTTGTCCTGGTCCCGACCCCTGACCCCGTGGGTCAGGTGTCAGGAGCTCCCTGGGAATTGCTGGCTCAGGGGACGCAGCAAACAGCTCCCTGGCTTGTGCGCCTGGGCCTGCTGGTCAGGGCACCACCTCTGCGCCCAGCCGGCTCCCTGGAGCTCGTCCTCCAGTCAGCTGCCTTCCCTGAGTTTGTGAGTGAGAATTCCGTCGCTGAGAGGAAAATCGTGAATTTTTCAAAAGTGAACTGTTTGCAGCACGTGAACGGAGGGGCATCCTGCTCGTGGACGTGCTCGGGCCTCGGCTGGGTCAGCACTACACTGGAGTCCCTGGAGCGGCCTCGTGGGCCGGGGGCAGGGGTGGGTGGTGAGCCCGCGGGGAGCTCAGGCCCTGCCCGGCCCCACCCTTCGGGGCTGGCCCGCTGCTGCTCTCCCTCGGAGTCTGCCTGGTCGTGGCTGCGTCGGAGGCCAGCCCCTCTCTGTCACCTGGCCGGCGTGGGCCCCTCCGCCACACGAGGGGCCAGCAGGCCCGTGTGGGAGGGCACGTGAGCTGTGGGCATGCTCTCCACAGTGACGCCTTGCCCACTGGCGGGTCACTCCCAGATTCCAAAGCCACCAGAGGGAGTTGAATCTTCTGTTGAGAGTCTTTTCTCCAGGGCGGGGGAGGGAAGGCGGCTCCCCCCAGATCGGGGCTCTGGTGTCTGGGAGGCGAGCTCGTGGTTTGGCGGCAGAGGCCCCGTGCCCTGAGTTCCTGGCCTCCTGGAAGACACTGGTTTCCGGGGTGGGATGTGGCACTGTGCCCCACGGAGTGATGTCGGCTCTCGGAACCCCCTCTCTGAGCCCTTGTTCGCACTGAGTCTTAATTTCTGGAAAGTACTTTATACTCATTTCTGGGATCTCTTCTGCTTGTTTTAAACAAACCTTTGGAGCTGATTGCCTGTCTACATTTTCGGCTTTGAGGCTCATTGTCTGTGGTGGGTGGTCCTTGAGCTGCATTTACCCAGAAACCAGTGGGAGCTTTTGCGTCCCCTCCTCCTGTGGGAGCAGGCCGGGGGCGGGGGGGTGGGCGCGGTGGGGCTGGAAGACTGGACCCCGAGGCAGAGCACTGTGAGGGCAGCCTGTCAGGACGGTCTGTCGGAGCTCCCAGCCCAGCATGGATGCAGACACATGTGAGCTGGTCTGAGTGCAGATGGGAGTCTCAGGCCGCCTCCTCGGTGTTTTCCGACCGCAGGGCCATGCGCCCTGCGCTGGGGCACCAACACCGTGCGGCACTGGCTGCACTGGTGCCTGTGAGCAGCCAGCAGCGGGCTGACCGAGACTCCAACCCTTTCAGTGCTAACACCCCAGGGACGGCGGTGTTCGCTGGGAGCATGCAGCTGCTGGCCGGGGTCAAGCTGTGCACGGGCCGGACCCTCACCAACCACCCCCACTACGAGGACAGTGGCCTGCGGGCCCGGACCAAGGCGGTGAGTGCCCGCTGCGCCTTCTCTGGCCTCTGGGGTCCGGCTAGGGCTGGGAGGGCACTTGGGGTGGAAGTGCTCAGAGACCGCCCCTCGTGGGGCCAGGCGGGCCCCCTGGGAGCTGCAGCGTGCCCTCCGCGGACCCCCCGGCCGCTGAGTGGCGCTCCGCCCCGCCCCGTGCCGGCGCCTCCCGCAGGTCTACCAGATCTACGCGAAGAGGCCCCCGGAGGAGGTGCACGCCCTGCTGCGGGCCCTGGGCGCCGACTACGTCATCCTGGAGGACAGCGTCTGCTACGAGCGGAGGCACCCGCGGGGCTGCCGGCTGCGGGACCTGCTGGACGTGGCCAACGGGCACGTGAGTGTGTGGGCGAGGGGGGGGCAGTGGGGGCGGGGCTCCCGCGGGCGGCTGGGCGGGGCTGGCGTCCCTGTGCTCCGCGGAGCGACACCGCACCACGGCCTCCTCTCTGCGTCCCCCGGGCTGCGGAGGGGGTGGGCAAAAACGGGGTACCCCCCGGGGGTCCCCGCCCCCCGGACAGGGCAGGCAGAGCCCGTTCTCAGCTGGCTGGCCAGGGGGCTCTGCCCAGCGTTCACGGTGAAGGGCTCACTGCCAACACCTTCACCTCGTTGAAGCCTCTGCTCTGGAGTGTCGCCCGGTGACGGCAGTGTCATCGCCTCCTGCTGTCCTCGTGTGTCCCTCAGTGCAGCAGACACAGGGCACTCGTGGGTCTGCTCACACGCCAGGGCAGGGGGACAGGAGCCTGGCCTCGATCCAGAAAGGTGCCGCCACGCCACACTCCAGGTTCAGGAGATGAGGTCTGATCTCTTAGCAAAGCCCAAGTGCACAGCAGGTTGTTACGAACCAGGGCCACACGCTGTCACGGGCCCCAGAGCACCCGCCGCAGAGCAGCCGTCTGCCCCTTTCGCCGCCCGCTGTGCCCACTGCCGAGGTCCTGGGCCCCGTGTCAGCGTGTGCGTGCCAGCCATCGCCTGCCGCCGGAGGCGCGCACGGCTATGCCCGCCGGCTCCGCCCCGGGAGCTGGGGAGGAGGGTCTGCGAGCAGGTTCTGCGCAGCCGCACAGCCGCCTGCAGCTCTCCTGGACTCCGGGGAGGGACAGGCCCGAGACGTGCGTTTCAGTGTCTCGTTGTGAGTGGCCCTATCCAGCCAGGCCTGCGGCGCGCTGGGGAGGGTGGTCTCTGCTCGTGGTGGTCCCTCTCGGACTTCGCTTTTGGGAGAGGAGTGGAGACACAGGTCCGGCCACTCCCGCTTCCCCACAGAAGGTGGCTCCGCGCCTGGGCGCTCACTTCTGGGGGTTGGGGCACCAGGGGACCCCCGGGGGCCCCTGATGTTGAAACCAGGCCACGCAGGCCCACGGAGGAGCCCAGTGTCCCCATGTGCGTCGTCTCCTATCAACGTGACTTCGGTCCTTTTTCACCCAGTTGCACGGGCTTTGTGTTGGCTCCAGGTGATGGACGGCCCGGGAGACAACGACCCGGACTTGAAGCAGGCAGGCCACCCCCGCTTCTGTGAGGAGGTCCGGAGGGGCCTGCCCCCCTACACGCAACTCTTCACACGGGTGTTCCAGAACAAGACCTTCCACGTCTACAGGCTGGCCAGAGGCCCGTGACCGCTTCCTCTTCCCTGCTGACGCGCGGGACCCCGCGACGGACCTCCGCAGGCGACGGACCTCCGCAGGCGACGTCCCGAGTGTGACGCGGGGCCCGGACCCTCGTGCTGTGGCAGGAGGCGCCCACAGACGTTTACACAGCTCTTTCCGTCCGTGGGGCGTCCCGCGCCCGCTCAGTGCTGTCCCTCCCGCGCTGCCCGGCTGCGTGTGGTCGGCGCCCGCAGGGCAGCGGAGGGCTCTGTGGCCGGGTCGGCGCCTGCTCCCAGGCGGCCGGCGCAGCTGGTCCCCGTGGGAGCCCGCGGCCCGTGCAGGGCTGGGAGCCTGTGCGTTTCCAGGGGCTGCAGCCACGACGGTCGCGGCCACTGTGGGGCGTGTGCCCAGGTCACCGCCTGTCATCCCCCCCTGAAGCCCAGCCGGTGGCTTTGCGGAAGCCCCTCATCCCCTGCTCCACCTAGAAGTTTTATAATGTTTTCCAATCATGCGCTTTTAACATTTTGAAAAAAATCACGTTAGGCCTTTGTAGCTGAATCTCTCCTTGGGGCTCTGTCTGGGGCGTGCGCAGCGCCCGTGCCGTGCGCAGCGCCCGTGCTGTGTGGACACGGGGGCTTCCAGGCCCACGCGGCAGACTCTGCAGGGCAGTGGTGCGTGTGGCCGTGTGTGCCGTCACCGTCCCGCGTGGCTGTTCTCAATCCGGCATTCCATTTCACCGGTCCCGCCAGAAAGATCACTTTTCTTCATTTCTTACTCGTTTAAATTGACTGGGTTTGCAAAATTTTGTAAACATTTTGTTTTTAGCCTTTGTATTTTTTACAGCCTAGAACCTTGCAGAATCTGAGTATTTTTAGAATGTTGCACCTTACTGAGTGCATCAACACAGTATTTTTTGCAGAGCACGTTTCCTACCAAGTCTGGCTGTGGTCTCACTGTGAGGGCCCGGGGGTGAGGCTCCCACCCCCGGGAACCCAGAATCTCGGAGTCCGCTGACCTGTGAACGCCCAGGGGCGCCCTGTGTGCCGCTCCTTGGTCTGCTGGTTGCTTTTACACGCAGTTTCTAACAATGGACGTGTGAGAGTTGTCGGCAAAAGCGTCTTGTGCATTTACCGAGGCCGAGGTGGCTGAAGACACTGGCTTCCCCCGGCCTGGCCGGGCCGTGCCGCCCGTGGGTCCCTGCAGCTGCGGAGAAGTCAGCACCGGCATCGGGGGGGGGGCGGGCGGCCTGTGGCCCGGCGGCTCAGTGCTGTTTTGACTCGCCAAGCGGAACCCTGGAGCAGGGTGGACAGTGTTTGGACTCAAGGGTACTTGGCTTTTATCAAAACCTGTTAAACTAAAAATCGGCAGTGGCTGGGTGCATTAAATTAGGCAACTGGAACTCCTGAGTTGCGTCTTTTCTGTGTCCCTGCAGTTCGGGGTGACGAGTAGCAAACCCTCAGGGCACACTGAGGCCTGAAGGGCGGCTGTCCCCTCCCCCGGCGCCCGACGCCCCGGCCCCACGCGCACGGGGGGCCCCGTGTGGCTAACTGCAGGGTCCGTGGGTCCAGTCCTGTCACCTTCTCAAAGTTCATTCTTTGAAACCTGCCTGTGTGTGTCAGTCGAAGCATTTGGGCATTTGGAGTCTCCAAAGCTTCCAGGCCTGGCCTCACCGTGGGGGGCCGTCAGAGACCCTTCCTCAGAGCCCTGGTGTCTTCTTGCCAACACATTCGGTGTCCAGTCTTCAGTGGAAAGTGAGTGCTCGAAAGCCCCGCCGGGCCAGCCCGGGCACCCACACTGTCCAGGCGTGGCCGTGGGCAGCACACAGCCCTCCGTCCCGGGGCCCCGCAAGTCACGAGAATATGTCAGCTTCCTCAGTGTCCCTGTCACGAGCTCACGGAGCATGGGGACGGTGTGGCAGGGGTGGGGGGGACTGACCACTGGCTCTCACTGACCCGGAGCCGTGCCTGCGGCCTGAGCCCCCCACACATACCCCAGTGGCTGCTGTTACTGGATGACCCACGGTGTGTCTGCTTTCATGGACAGAGTGACCCTTGGTTTTGCTTCAGAGTGAGCAAACAGACAGGGCTGCCTTAGAACCTTTCACTGCAGAAGTGACGAGCCGGGGGTGTGGCGACCCACCGTGACCTGCTGGGTCAGGAACCGATGACCCGATCGCCCTGGGAGGTTCCTTTCCATCAGCCCCTTTCTGCCCACAGTTCCCCCCGTGGTCCTAAGTCAGTCTGACGGGTGCGTCGGGGACCCAGCTTTGGGTCCGATCGTGCGGTCTCAGCGCTAGGAAGGCTCATTCCTAGGAGTCTCAGTCTTGTCGTTGTCCCTGTTGGCCACGGGGGAAGGGGCAACTCGGTGACCATGGGACCTGAGGTGGGGCCGAGTTTCCCCGACACGGAAGGAAGGGCAGGACGTCGGGAGGCAGTGGGGCCGCAGGGCCACCCCAGTGACAGCCCCGGTGGTCCCCGCCCTGTGACCCCTCACGGCCGGAGTCCCGCCTTCCGCCTCGTTTCTGTATCTCACATGAGCCAGGAAGGGCCTTAGCTGTTCTCTGCATCTTCAGTCGCTGTGAACAGTTGGACGACATGACAGGAGAACCCGAAGAGCACGCGTCACTGTGGCCGTGACCCTGTCACTGGCAGATGGGCGAAGACTCACATGGTGGCCAAGCCCAGTCCGCAGGCACGTGGGCCTCGTCAGGCCGTGGAGCCGCGGTCCGTCTGCCTGGGGCCTCGGCAGCGCATAACCCCCGCTTCTGAACGAGACCCGGTCGGCGATGGCGCCAGGAGGCTGTCGAACACCTCCTGCAGGACCTGCGTCCCGGTCTCAGTGACCAGCATCGATGAGAGGGGCGCGGGGGGAGGACATGAGAAGAAGAAGGAGAAAAAAATGAGAACAGGCGCTGAGAGCAGAAGTAACTGCTCGTCAAACCGCAGGGGCCTCGGGGTAACCCGGTGACCTACGAACTCGGCGTGTGTTATTTTGACAGCCGCTCTCGGGAGAAGGGCTGGAGAGCCCGGGCGGCCCCCACTGCTGGCGGACGGCTGGTTTCCTGCAGACACCAGTGGCTGGGGGGCCACACGCGGCGAGCCTTCCCTCCGAAGTGCTCCAGCTCTGGTTCTTCATGCGGTGCCCAGGCCCAGCAGCAGACACACCGTCTCCCTCGCGACCAGAAGGGACTCGAGTGAGGAAGGGCGGGGGAGACGCATGTGGCACCCGGGGGTTTTTAGACCCTTTCTGCTCGTGGCATCAGAGCTGTCGGCCGAAGCTCCAACAGGCCGTAGGTTGGGGGCCCAGCAGAAACCCAGGGGCATGTCCAGCACTGGGCATGAGCAGGGTGGCAGGACACCTGGGCTCCAGAGCAGGTGGCTGGGCTCCCACCCCCCGCCTGCTGCGCCTGCACCGCGTCTGCAGCTCACCCCTGTGGGCCCCATGGACAGAGACCCGCTGGGAGGTGTGAGTTGAGGGTAGACAGCTCTGTCTGCCTCACGGGGACTCCTCCACCAGGCACCGAGGGCCACAGTGGGGTCCAGCATAGGACTGGCCAGAGGCGTCCGGGGGTTGGTGCTGGGCCAGGCAGAGACGGGCAGCAGGCACCTTTCCGGGGTGGAGCCTGCGTCGGGCTCTGCTCGTCCCACTTCGCCCGTCTTTGGGGACGTCGCTCTGTGCTCACACGTTCCGTCTGCAGCCCCCACCTCACCTCGGTCGCCCGTGGCGGCCGAGAGCTCCAGGCACCCCGGGAGCTTGCCCTCTTGTTCATCGACACCCCCACCCCCACCCAGCCCAGAACGGGCCCGGAATGCTACCTGCACTCAGTAAATACTGAGCGAATGAGAAAGGGGTTTCAGCAGACGCGCTCCCAGGCACGGACTTTATTTGAGAAGCTACTTGAAAGCCGTTTTGGGGGGAAGATCGGGCAGCAGACGGAGAGCTGGGGGCCGGGGAGAGAGATGGCATCGTGCTAGGGACTTGCCCTTGAGCTTCAGAAGCCGTGAGCACTCAGGAGCCGTGATGTGGGGCGAGGTGCTTGCCTTCTCTGTGCTCTGTTCCTTCACCGGCGACCTGGGCACAGCGGCGTCTGCCTCACGGGCTGTTGGGAAGTTGGAAGGACGCACTGTTCGTACCGCGCCGATGCCCACATTTGGGGGAACGACTGCAGCAAACGTGGAGTGGACGTGGAGACGGGGGCCCTGCGGACAGAGAACACGTAGCCTGTGAGGGCGGCTGGCAAGAGGGCATGGGGCCAGTGAGCGCCCAGTCCTTCAGCGTGTCCCTGGTGGGAAGCACAGACCGCTCTGGGTGCCGGCACCAGTGACGGGCGTCAGGGGCCACAGCAACCCGGGGCCCCAGGGTACACGGAGAGGGGGCTGCTCAGCCCCTCACACCGGCCCGTCCGCCGGGGACGGGGCACGCCACAGGCGGCTCCACGGGCTTCAGCCCGTTTTCCCCACGTGCAGATTTTCTTGGCAACTGAGTTTGTGCCAACACCCTAGGATTTAGTGATATTTTGGTTACGAAGTCCAGAAGACTTTGGACTTGGCTTCGACAGATCGAAAATGAATCAGATTTGCATCGTGTAAGGGGCTTATTCGGAGGAACGCTTCTATCTTTCCGGATTTAAAATTTCAAAGGCTCAAGATCTGCTGTTTCGGCAGCAACAATGGCATCCGGGGTTCGGTTTCCCCAGGTCTAATCTTAGACACGTGTCCCCGACATTGTGAGACATAGGGCGCTAACGTGCCCATTTAGTCCGAGATGTCTGGGCCGCCTGCGCTCGGCTGGTGGTGCCACAGACCAAGTTGCGCAGGAAGTGGTCCCTGCTGTCACCGAGAGGAGCGGCCATCCTCCTGAAAGCACGGCTCCGCTGGCTGGAGCTTCTCCGCACCCCGAAAGGTTGTGGGTTCAGTTCCCAGACGGGCGCATACTCAGGTTGCTGGCTTGGTCCCCAGTGGAGGGCGTGTGGGAGGCAACCGCCTGATGTTTCTCTCTGTCTCTCCTTCTTCGTTCTCTAAAATCAATAACCGTAGCCTTGGCGAGGGGTAGGGAAGAAGGTGCGGCAGCTCTCAGGGTCCGGTGGTGACCAGACACGAGCCGCCTGCCTGGTTTCCCGTTGGAGCCTCGTCCACCGGCAGAGGGCTCGGGTCTCGGGGGCCGGCTCCCCGGTGTGTCCGTTCCTGGAGGAGCCGGGGCAGTGAGCCTGGCCCCGAGGCACGGTGCAGGGCGCGCCCGCCGAGCTTCCCGGTTACCGCCCCGCCACCCTGCCTGCCCTCACGTGAGCTGTTGCTTTCCCAGCTGCCCCAGTGGGCCCTCCTGCCGCTTCCCTCTCCTCTCCACGTGGCCGGTGCTTCCTCTTCCTCAGGTCCCTGCAAAGAGCCCTGTTCTCTGGGGAGCCGTGCCTGACGGGGTCACAGCTCTGTCACGCAGCAGTCTGTGTGGTTGTGACATCGACGTCAGCCCTGTCCCTTAACGGTGAGTCCGAGGCCGGCTGGCGTGTGTCAGCGTCGTGCCTGGCGCCCGCGTGGGCTGACGAACAGATGAGGAGCATGGTGGAGTCCGTCTCGGTGACAGTCTCCTGGTGGGTCAGCACCAGACCGCTGTGCGACCTAGTCCGTGCCGGCCGCTGCAGCAGAAAACCACGGACGGGGGCGGGGCTGATAGAAAACAGACACTTCTTTGTCTCCCCCTGAGGCCTGGGCGTCCCAGATCACGCACCCGCAGGCTCGGTGTCTGTGGGGGTGCCCACTGCTCCTGCCCCCGGAGGGTGGCTGGCAGCTGCCCGGGGGTCCGAGGCGAGGTCTCCAGCGGCCCAGGTCCTGCCGCACCCTCCCCCGACCTCTGCCGTCTGGAAGCTGACGCAGGCCTGGGACTCTGGCGGGGGCCCAGAGCAAAGGGGGCCTGCAGGCTGTTTGGGCGTTTTGGCACCCAGTTCCCAAGATGGACGACGTATCCTGTCTGGTGATGGCAATGAATGGCTCTGCTAGCAAGCATGTCCGTCAATAAATCTCCTCTAATAACCGATTGGGCACAGTCACGGCCACGGTTACGTCTATAAATCGAGCCCAGGTTAGCTGCCCATGACTCTGACCTCGCCGGGGTCAGCCTGCTTCCTGGCCGTGTGGGTCCACCTCCCAGGAACCAGAGCTTCCCCCAAGTGCTTGGTGTGGAGCCAGCTGGGAAACAGCTCACCTCCCTCCCCAACCAGGAGACTCCCTGTAAATCCCTTACGGGCCGAACAAAGGCCTTCGAAACCACGGCACGTGGACGGCTGTAGTAACGAATCCTGGCCGAGCCACTTTCGGGCAACGCTGGGCTGTGGTCAGCAGGAAGCCCTGCATCAGATGGCGATCTCGCACGTTAGGGCGGGCCGCACCCCCGTTCCTCCTCCTGGAAGGTTCCAGCACCGTCGGCAGGCTGACTCTGCAGGCTGCGGGCCTTCCTTCCCGGGTCAGGAGCACCCACTCTCCTCACCCGGAGACTCACCTGTGTCCTCAGGCGATCCTGGGTTTCGGATGCCCCCGAGACTGAGTCTGGGACACCTAATGGGGCGGGGGTGCATCCGAGGTGATCGCCAGCAGCTACTCGGAAGGTGGAAGAAGGGATCTGGAGACAAAAATGCTCAGGAAAATGGTGTCTCAATTCATTAAAAAAGAAAAAAAGGGAAAGACAATGGAAGCGTGTTTCCTGCCCCGGACGGGGCCCCGGGCTTGGAGTCAGCTTTCCGAACTCTGGTTCTGTCACCCTCTGCTTTTGCTCTTTCTCGTCTTCCCGGCTTCTGTGAGTGATGTCACAGACCTGTCGGGTCTCGGGGTCGGAGGGGCAGGGAGCTGGGGGCTGGGGGCCGCAGGGCAGGGGTGAGGACCCAGGTGGCCCTGCGCCCCCTCCCTCCCTGGGGACCTGCTCACAGGGTGTGGCGGGACCTCCCGTGTGACCTTCTCCCGTGTGTGGGAGGAAGGCCAGGGACCTCCGCAGTGTGCGACGAAGGCTTCCATCTAAAACGAAATAACCTCATTTTGTTGTCTTGCCTCCTTTTTCATTTTTAAAAAAAGATTTCATGTGTTCACTTTTAGAGAGGAAGGGAGGGAGAAAGAGAGGGAAAGAAACATCAGTGTGTGGTTGCCTCTCCTGCGCCCCCTACTGGGGACCCGGCCTGCAGCCCAGGCCTGTGCCCCGACGGGGAATCCAAGCGGCGACCCTGTGGTTCGCAGGCGGGCACCCAATCCACACACGGAGCCATACCAGCCAGGGTGCACCTCTCTCTTCAGTAACTCCAAATACAGTAAGATGATGGGGACTGTCTTCAGAATGGATGAAGTCCGTAAAACTTCTGCGGGTCAGTACAGGACCGCTCACAGCCTGTGACCTGTCAAATGAAGAACGGAGGAGGGCCGGCCGGCCGTGGGCGGGCTCGGGGGTGCTGGGGGGGGGGGGACGTGCTGTCAGAGGGCGGCACAGCGTGGCTTGTGGACGCGCCAGGGGGGGTGTTCCACGGGATGCAAATTATTACGTGATGTCAAGTAGAGTGTTGGCTTCGCTGTTAATAACGTGCCCTGAAAGGACACGCGAAAGGAGCTGTGCCCCGCCCCACACACGTGTCACCCCACACACGTGTGCTCCTGGCAAGCCAGGCCACGTGCTGCAGCAGGAACTGTGCTCCTCCCGAATCCGGGACGAGGACGAGGGGACCCCCGGGGAGGGACGAGACTAGAAGGAGAAGGTCCTGCTTCCTTCCTCCTCTGCCGCCTGTCTCTTCTCCGTAATTTGACTTGCCCTCTGAATCGCAGGCTAAAGCTGCTTTAAAAATATCTTCATTTACACCTTTCAAGTGGTTAATACATGTGCACAATTTGGAACTCAAGTAAGTTCCCCCCACCCCCCTGTGCCAGTCCCCAGTTTTCTGCAAAGGGACCGTTGTTAAGAGTTTCCTGTGCTTCTTAAAACGAGAATCTCTGCAAAGAGGAGCGCAGGGAGGAGAGCACACATCCGGGCCCGCCCGCGCGCATCTCCCACGGAGGCAGCGATCCCGGAAATGTGCGCGTGGGCGCCGGGAGCCGCCTCCCGGGTTCCAAGGGCTGCGCAGACCCCGCGACGGAGCGACTGCGGTTTTCTTCACACGCCTTCTCCGGACGGACCTCTCGTGAAAAATTTGCCTGTGCAGACACCTCTGTGTACACGTGTGCACGCGTCTGCAAAACAGATTTTCAGAGACAGGATTGCTGGTCAGAGGGTACGTGCATTTTTAGGTTGGAGAAATATCCCCGCGCACCTCCGGTTTCTGCTTCCCGGCGCCGCGGTGCCAAGCGGGCGCGGTGGAAGCCGACTTCTGACAATCTGTCAGGCACAACACGCATCTCCGCGCGAGCGCTGCCTGGCGCGTCCTCGCTGTGAGCTGCCTGCTGGCGTCCAGGGGAGTTTCGATCAGCCCCTTTGGAAGAGTGTCAGTGCGGAGAGGTCACCCCCGGGCACAGATTGGAGAAGGAGGGGAGAAAGCCTCGGGAGCCTCGGGAAAGAAAAATAAACTCCGGGACTACTTTTCCCGCAGAAGCCCCGTGCCTGGATCGCGCCCTGTCAGCGCCCCGCTTCTGCACAGATGGCTGCTCAGGCGGGTGACGGGACGCTTCTTCCCCAGGACGGCGACGCCGCAGCCTTCCCTCCCGCGGGCCTGGCGCTGGCGACGCCTCCGCGCAGGGCTGGAGGCTGCGCGCAGTGAAAACCGCACAGAAAACCCACCGTTTCATTGCAAATGAAAGTTCAGCTTTCCAGCGACGTGACCGCGGCGTGCTCTCTCCCCCCACCCCGCCCCGTGGGCCCTCAGTCACCGGGGCTGAGCCGGCAGCTCGCGTTCAGCAGTGACCTTGAGGGGGCAGCAGCGTTGCACTCAATCCCGGGTGCCCCGCATCCCTTACAACGTGAGAGTAAAAACCGCAGTAAATCAGCATAATACTGATTGTTATAATTTTATTATCAGCGCATTAAGTCAATAAAACATATCTGCAGTGTCATTTGCACGGTGTGTAATTTTTACGGGTTACTCGGTGTGTCTTAAACACGCGTGCTTAAGACAACAGGACGAGGAAATCGTGGCGCTTTGTGCAAAAACTGGGATGCAGCTCACGCTGTGGCAGAGGGAAGCTCCGGGCAGGACATCCGCTCGGCGGGGTTTGGGGCCTGATGACTCATATTCCTGCCGGTTGTGTGGCCCTTTTTCATTTATGATTTTGTACAGCAGGGGCATCTAATATATGGTACCCTTTCAGGAAAGGGGAACGTGTTGTTTTAAATAATGAGGAATAATGAAACTTATTTATGAAGGAAGTCAGAAAAATTTATTGTGGAATCACTGTAAGAGAAACATGCAAATTAAAAAACCCTGCTTAATAGCATATTCATTACCAGGGCGCTTCCACGTACTGAAACAGGGTGAAGGCAGGGTGTTAGGGGAGGGATGCTGCTTACAGCGGGCAGGACACAGGGCCATCCTGCTTTTTGTCTTGTCAACTGCTATCAGATTATCATAGGATTACCGTAATTACTTAAGATGCAAGACACGGAAAATGCTCAGATCTATGTTTTTGTGACTTTTTTTCACTTCGTGGGGGGGATTGTGACATGTAAGAGACGGGAGTTGGAGAGGTCGATCCTGCCCGTGTCCCTGGTTTGATGACATTAATGACGTTCTGGCTGTCACTTTGCTCTTGGTCTTTGATGAAACCTCTGTAAGAAAACAGAGTGGAGGCGCGTTACTGTCGTCGAGACGCTGGGCTGGAGCTCGAGGCTGTGCGGCCCTCCAGCTCCGCGGCCTTGCCGAGTGCGTGCGCGGGCCGTGCAGCGCGCGCCAACGCGCAGCCGCTCACTCAGCGGGCGCTGGTGAGAACCTGCGTGGGCCGGACACTGCGCTGGGGCCGGGGCATCCTGAGCGGAGTGATACGCGCAGGGGTCGGAGGACTCAGGCCTTGGCGGGCAAAGCGGGTGTCATGCTTGGGGGCAAGGATGGGGGTCACGCTGGTGGACAGAACGGAGCACTTTCTCTGTATCAGGCGCTTGGTGAGCCCTTTAATAGGCTGTTTTTTACGACCCTCTCCCTAATCCCGTTTTGCGGGGGGTTTGTGACCATTCCCATTTTACAGATGAACAAACTGAGGGTCAGATTCTTGACCCTTATCTGGAGCACTCGGTTCACAGGGGGTGAGCTGGGGTTTGCACACAGCACTCCTCACCCACCTGCCAGGGCCACAGGCGCCTCCCTTCCCTTCACTGTCACTCAGAAAACTGTGTCCCTCGAGGCTCCCGAGAAGGGGCTGGCAGCCTGGACAGAAGGGCACGGAAGCACAGAGGACAGTGAACAGAAGGGGTGTTGACTTTATTCAGGGCCTGGTCCTCTGTCAGGCCGCTTCCGGGAGGCTCTCTGGTCCCCTGCTGACTCAGAGCGGGGAGGAACCCGTGGGAATGTCCCTTCGAATCACTCTCGTCCCTAGGAAGGGCAGCCATGCAGCGGTTGGTGGTCAGACTGCCTGGGTGACAACCCAGGGAAGAGACACCGAATGTTCCAGCTCCCGCCCCTCACCCCCAAACGGGGATACCGACCGTGACCTCACCATGGACTTGTCTGAGGATTAGAGTGGACAGCCTGGTGGTGGCGGGAGCCCGGGACGGGGTGTGTGAGAAGCACTCGGGACGGGTTTTCCACAACTGTCTCCACTCCTGATGGTCTTCTCTTTCCGGGCGACTGGCACAAACAGACATGTCAGAGGAAATCCAGAGAAAAATTGAATCAGGAGCTCACACTCAACTTTGATACAAAGGGCAGAGTACCGTGCAGCTCCGTGCAAACAACCCGGAGAAGAGGCGCCTTTTGGTGAAGGCGGCCAGCTCTGTGAAGCTCAGATAAGCTGATTAGTAGATGAAACACTGATTCCTTCCTCACCCGGGTATTGATTTAATTTGGGTGACAGTGTCGATCCGAGGGGGCTGATTGAAGACGTCGGAGAGTATTTGCGTGAAACGGCCTAAGAGGGCGAGTTCTGTGACTCACAGGAGGTCGGGCACAGTTCAGGGGCTCGGAACCGACCTGCCTCGGCTGCTCCCTGCTGTGGCCGCACGCCAGCCTCGAGGGGCTGGGGGTCCAGCGCCCGCCCAGTCCCCGCCGGGATCGGAGAGCAGAGCAGCTCTCGCCCGCCACTTTTCACAGAGCCGCCCCTCGCCTCCCTAAAGCTTATTTTGCGTGTGGTGGAACCATCTTGCAAACATGTCACCAAACAAAGGGTGAGTCCCCGGTGGCTTGCTGAGACTGAGAGAAGCACCAGGGCACGGTCCTCTTTGGAGAAGTGACTGTGTTTGCCCGGAACATTCGATCACAGAACCCGTGAAAACCGGGCCAGCTCTGCCGGGTGCGCGTGGGCGCAGAGGCGATGAGCCCTGCTCCCCTGGGCACGGCCGTGGGCTGCGGGCCGGGGGGCCGCTTTGCCGACGGGGCAGGGGCCGCGCCTGAGCTCTCTGGCAGGCCTGTCTGCTCACGGTCATCGCGCTGGTTTGGGTAGTTGAAGGGGACAAGGCAGCTTGTCAGGAAGTCAGTGGACACTTTGGCTCCTGGTCCTTTGAAGGTGTCAGACACACACACTCGTGAACCCTTATGTCCTCACACTCACAAACACGTGTGTGCGAGTGTGTGCACACTCTTTCCTGACTTCCACTCCGAACTGAGAAGGCCTCGAGTTTTCTCGGCAAGTCAGAAACCCTGGTTGTTCTCGCCGCCCAAAGCTTTCGCTGTTGCTCTCACTCCGGCTCCACATGTGGACGGAGCGTGGCTCCCTCGTCGTGGGCAGCTGCCCGATGGTCCTGGTGAGCCCTGCACTGTTCTCACAGCGTGGACGCTGCAGCTGACACACAAGAAGCCAAGGTTTGCCTTCTGCAGGGGCCACTGTTCCCTGCCTGGGCTGGTCTTCTGCCTAGTGTCCTGTGGTCTCGCAGGGCAGCGGACGCAGCCCGCAATGCTTCCGGTAACTTCTCCCCTTCTGTTTGGGCAAAAGGAGGAGGGATGGGGATGGGGAGACCACAGTTTTCAAGGTGAAGGTCAGGCTGCACTGGAGCTCTAGCTATTAGGCTCAGGGACCAGAATCCTGGTTCGGCCCACAGGTTCAAGTTCACTGAGGCCACAGCAGACTGATTCTGGTTGGGGTGGCCCTTCTGTCCCAGACAGGAGAAAATTACTGCTTTCCTGGGAGGGTCACATGGGGGGAGTTTACATTTGCAGCTGAGAGGAATGAAACCTGATGCCTTTGTTCCTCGTCCTCACCCCTCACAGCCTCCCCCAGGCCCTGAGTTACCTGAGCCCCAAATGGAGGCAGAGCAGTGGGTGGAGAGGGGGTGAAAGACGGGCTGAGCGCTTCCCTGGAATGATCCAGAAAAGGTTTTCAAAAGGCTCATTATCTGGGTTACTGTAGCTCAATGAGGTGACCATTTCAAGATGGCAACTGATTCAGCTCCTGTTCTTTAAAATCACCGTCACCATTTTCTTCTGATTTTGAAAAAAAAAAAGTGAAGGGCGTGAAGGGTTCTGGCTGCCCACCCAGAGCGGCAGCTCAGCAGGTCAACAGGCTGCGGTGTTCATCGCACAAGGAACCCCCAAGTTGGCACCGGGCACGGGGGCCGACTGGCTCGGCGCTGTCTGGCCCCCTCTGCACAGCAAGCGAGTGACCGTGACCGAATCGCTCAGGGATGTCGCTGCTGGCGTCCATCTCGTCCCACGAATCTGCGGTTCCCCCTCTTCCGAGTTCTGACTCCTAACCTCTCCCTCCCTGCACCTTCAGTTCCCTTTTGCCCACTTGCCTCCACGGACGCCCTGCTCCGTTGGCCTCCAGACCTGGCGAGCCCCCGAGGGAGGCCCCCCCTCTGCGGGTGGGAAGCGTTCTGGGCGGGAAGGACCTGCCCTTGGCGGCGTCTCCGCAGACCGGGAGTTTCCGTTCCTGCCGACCTTTGTTCCTGACCTCCGCTCAGCGCTGGTTTTCCGGAAGAAGTGGGAGAACCGTGTGCAAACAAGGGCTGAGACGGTTCTCACTGCGCAGAGGGGGGGCCTCAGCAGCACGTGCATCTCTTCTGTGTCGACTCCGACACCCCGAAACAACAACAACAGACACACGAGGAACCTTGTGCCCCCCTCAGGAATGAGGGGACCCTGACACAGCCACGACTCATTTCCACCAAGCGTTTGTTCAAGCCCGAACCTGCCAGAAGTTACCCGAGGCTGGTGGTTCCCACCACACGTGACCCGTGAGCCAGTCTCGTTGGCTATGACCAAACCGAACCCCAAACCAAGCCAAGGGTGGCTACTTTTCCCACCCCTCTGCCACCCCTCACCTGGCACCTGCCACCCCCGCCCCGTCTTCCTGCTGCTGCATCTGGCCCCCACACCCCTTCTCGACAGTGGCTAGAACCACCTTTAAAAAGCACCAGTCAGGTCATGTCCCTGTCCTGCCTGGAAGCCTCAGGGTCTCCTGATGCCCTGGGAAGGAAGTCCTGCCTCTTGTGGATCCCACCCAGTACCGGCTCCCCGTGTGCGTGGCCCGCAGCATCTCCACCTCAGGGGTCACCGACCGGCCTCGGCACGGGCTGTTATGGGCGCTTAGCACGCTCCTGCCCCCATGGGTCTCTGTGTAAAGGTCACTTCCCTGAGAGGTCTTCCCTGACCCCTGAGGCCTTGCCGACCCCGCCAGGGCCCCTCTGTCCCTCCGCCCTGTTTCCCCCACAGCATTTACACTCAGCAGAGTCTCCTTGTCCGTGGTAACCGCTGGTCTCCCCTTAGGAGCACGAGAGTGCGGGAGGGTGGGGACCCTGTTAGGCAGTGTCGGCAGCACTGGGTTCAGCACCACGGACAGCGCCCAGGCCTCCCGTGTAGAAGGGCCCTCCGGTTCCCCCAGGAGGACCACCGGGCCACTGAGCCTTCTCTGTCCGTGTCTCTTTGTGCTCTTCCCTGTCCCCTCAGTGGCCTTTCGACTCACCTTCCTCTCCCTTCCTCTCCTGAGAGTTTCTGGGGGAGTAGCCCTTTCCGGTGGTTCTTTTTTTCTTTTTTAAAAGATTTTATTTATTTTATTTTTAGAGAGAGGGGAAGGGAGGGAGAAAGAGAGAGAGAGAAACATCCATGTGTGGTTGCCTCTCGTGCGCCCCCTACTGGGGACCTGGCCCGCAGCCCAAGAATGTGCCCTGACTGGGAATCGAACCTGTGACCCTTTGGTTCACAGGCCGGAGCTCAGTCCATGAGCCACATCAGCCAGGCTCCAGAGGTTTTTTCTGTTCTTTGTGAAAATTGCCTCGCTGCTGTTCCACACCAAACCAGCTGTGCCGGCCCCCCTAGCAGCAGGGACAGGACAGTGTCCTGTGTGGACTCCAGGGCTCATCTGCAGAGCGAGTCTGTCCTGGGTGACAAGGAATTGGGGGAAATGTGGGCAGGGACACTCACAGGATCCCCGCCCTGGATTCCCCCACAGACCAGGAGATGCCCCAGTGGCTGCACATCAGCTCGGGAGCCTCTGGGACCTGGAGCTGCACCCGGCTGCTCCCCAGTTACTGCAAAGAAATGGGAGAAAAGGGGGGAGGGGGTGCTGCGGGGCCTCCGGGCTCCCCAACGGCCACCTGTGCCACAGCAGGACAGCGTCTCGCAGCAGCAGTGGCTCTCGGTGTCGAGCAAGGGGAGTGGGTGCCCACTGAGGGACAGTGCTGCTTTAGCCGGGAGTCCCCATGTGCCCTGGGCGCGGGTCAGACCCCTCTTCCCCTGAGGACACAGCTCTGTCCGAACAGGCCCACACCCGGGAGGCCAGCTCGGAGGTTTTGTGGGCGGTGCAGGGGCGGGCAGGGAGCCTGCTCTGGGGAGGGCGCACTGGGAGCCGGTGGCAGGGAGCTCGGGGACAGAGGAGGCTGAACGTGAGGATCGAGCGTGCGCCTGCGGTGGTCTCGCACCCCCATTGTGGCCGCTCTGTGCTCGTGCAACTTGTGAGAAAATTCGGCGCCTGTGCCGGCAGATTCCCTCCAGGTGCACAGACGCTCCGCCCACAGCCGCTGTCTGCCGTGGCGTGTGGGGCGAGGCTCCCACACTTGCTGGTGTGTGACCTGCCGTTCAGGACCAGGGTGCATGTCCCTTGCAGGGGGGCCCCCACAAGGCTGCAAAGTCCCCTCAGCAGATCCCCCAGAGCTGTGGAGACCTCGACCAGAACGTGCACCCTTGGGTGCCGGGGGCACCAGCGCAGCCAGGCCCTCCTTTTCTGGTCCCGGGGAGCGTCGCCCTGTTTAAAGGGGTTGAGTTGACTATGAAGGCCGGCACGTGACACATGCATGTGTCCACACGTGTGCTCATCGAATCGCTTGCACACTGCGTGGCTGAACGTGTGTGGGTAACGCTGAAAACTGGGGAATTCTGAACAACAGCCGCATCTTTGTGTGTCGGCCTCGCCACGAGGGAGGAAGGGGCTCCGGCGGCTGGCAGCCGGCTCTGCCTCCCCGGTTCACACTCCCCGACAGCCTGCGAAGGCGGCTCTGCACTCGGGCTCAGACTGCGGGCGCCGGAGGCTTCCCGGGCCCCGGGGCCCTGCTGGCAGCCTGCGTGCGAGGCGTGGGCCGCTGCCAGGCCACCGCCCCCAGCCCCCAGCAGCGCTGGGGAAAATCGAAGGTGAGTCTTTAGCAAGTGAAGGAAAGATGCTTTTGTGAATCATGTTTTTCGGCCTTAGAGGACACCCCAGGTTTCCAGTTGGATTTCCTGGACTGTCCTGCGGTCCAGGTCCAGTGCGGGCTGTGCCGCTGCCCATGCTGGGGGAGGGGCAGGCTCTGGCTGCGACCCGGGTGCTGGGGGTGATGCCGTTACTTCATTCGGCCCCACATCCACTGAGAGCACAACTCCCGCCAGATTAATACCCAGAGAGGCCGAGTATCCTGTTTACGGCTAAAAATAAACAGCTCAGGGTTCTCGGCATCTTGTGATCCGAGTGAGGCGCAGGCAGATGACTCGGGGCTCGTACCTGAGCGTACAAAGATGCTTGGGGACCCAGAGGAGGGGCTCCAGGAGGCTACCAGACAGGGTTTGCTAGGAGCCCCCCGACCCTGGGAAGTGCGTCCCACACAGGCGCCGCCTGGCCTCTCTCCTCGCTGTGGTCGTCTCCTGCCCAGGTGTCCACGGCCCTACATCTCACCCAGCATCCTGCTTCTCACGGAGCCACACGCCGAGCTTCCGCCTGGATCCCGCAGGCCGGGCCGTGGTGGAGAACTGACAGGTCAGAGCTCACCCCTTGATCCTGACGGTCAGCACGTGAGCGGGCGTCCACAGCGGGGAAAAGGGCGCCCGTGTAGGTTCTCCGAGTTCGGCTTTCATTTCTGCAGAGCTGTATTTTCGGATCCCCATTCCCCTGTCATAAGCTGGGGGATTATGTGCCTCAGCATTACGGTAGCACAGAGGCGTCGGCTGCCAGGGTTACCGTGGCTGTTGCTTCCCCAGCGATCTGTGCCTGAGGGCGCCCTGGGAATATTTCACACTTATCAGGTTTTCGACCTCCGAGGCTCTATCTGTGTAATCCTAAAACGTATTGTCATTCTACTACGAAACTTAAAAAAAGAAAAAGCAATTAACCAGTCGCCTCCTGTTGTATAGATAAAAAGATCTAGATAATCAGCCTCATCTTTGATTGGGCTTGATTGATTATTTAATTAAACGTTTATCGAGCCGGGCCTCACTGGGTGCCAGGTCTGATGGTCAGGGGCTTGGAAGGTAATTTGCAAATGTTGATGCTGCCGGGGAGAAGCCACACAAAACGCCTTAGTCAGCAGATGTGAGGCCAGTGCCTTCATCCCCTACCCCTGCACCAAGGCCTGCGCCTGTGGGGGTTTAGCAGGCTGGCCTGGTGGGCCCCCGTGTGGGGGGCATATTGAGTGCACATGTGAGCACGGATGTGGCCACTCGGATTAAGTGGGGGCAGAGGTCCCACTGAAGTCGGTGGGGACGTTAATTAGTAGCACACACCCGTGGAGTTCGATGCAGCCAAATTATTAGATGCCCACGTCCTTTGACTCGGCTGTTCAACTCCTAGGAATTTATCTCAAGGACATACTCACACTCGCACCTGTGATGCCTGAGCAGAGATATCTGATATTAATCCATTGATCCACTGTTCAGGGCGCCCCCACTGCATCCCAGGCGCTGGGGAAACGGCAGTGAGCATCGCACACTTGGGAGAGCTTCTGTTCCAGGGGGGCAGGCAGAGGGTGACAGGCACCCACACACTGAAGTCAGACGGGGTGGCCGGGCAGCCCGGGGGCCTGCGACGGTCCCATTTACGTCATTGTAATTGTCAACAGTGACCCTCCTGCTCTCAGAAGTGTCCCAGCCTGCCCCCTTGGGTCTCTGTGACATGGTGCTGGTAAGTGATATGAAAAAGAAAAAAAAAAGTAGAAAAAGAGGGAAGGACTGACCGGCGTGGGGGCCGTGGTAGGTACTGCTCCTCGAGGACTGTTCACAGGAGCAGCACCCCAACCAACCAACCAGACAAAGAGAAACAGCCATCCATTGGAGACTGGTAGTAACTTGTCACCTTTACGCACTGGGCACCAGGCAGCTGTCACCCGGAGCAGACAGAGCTGTTTCCCGCTCGGTGACAACCTCCGGGATTCATCGTTACTTTAATGCAAAGTGGCTTTAATACCGTGTGGGCGGGCGCAGACGCCCCCGAGTGGCCCGGAAAGGCTCAGAGGGCGTGAATATCTGGCCGCCCAGGGTGCGTTTGCAGAGGGGCACTGGGCTCTGGGCTCGGGTGCAGCGAGGCTTGCTTTTTACTCAGCGCCAATTTACGTCCTTGGACTTTTAAAAAGCAATGGCACATCGTCCCTATTTGACAGTAGCGACAGTGAAGGGAAAGCGCCTAGGTCAGCGTTGCGGATGGGGGTGCGCCCCCCCCTCCCCCCCCCGCACCGCACTGGGCTCCCCGGGGAACGTCAGGGACCAGGTCCCTCCGACGTCCACGTTCAATAACTATTTTTAATGACTCAGTGGATCTATGATGTTTTGCAGCCACTCCAAGTCCCCCTTTCCCCTGTTTGGTTTTGGGTGTTGACACTTCTGACCCGGCCGAACCCCCGCCTGCTCAGTGGGCGGGGCCTGCGCCGGTCCGGGGCGCGTCCTGCAGCGCAGGGCTCCGCGTGCAGTCAGCGCTCGCTGGACGCCCGTGGCCTCCGCCTGCGAGGACACGGGTGGAGGCAGCTAAACGGGGGAGCCGGCTCAGCCTGAATCAGCTGGTCCCCGTCCCTGTGACCCTCGGGACCCGGCCGAGCACGTCACCGCGAACGGGCCCGACTCCTGGCGTCTCTCCAGGTGCTGCGCTGAGTCAGGGACTGATCAGCTGCCGGGCACCGTATTTATAGCCCCGATTAATTAACACAGGTGAGAAGCAGGGGAGATGAGGTGAGAGCGAGCAGGCGGCGGCGTCTCCCGGTGACTGTTAGCGCCAGGCTGGGCCCTCAGCGTGTGAACTCATGGGCCGCGAGGCGCCACGCAGGTGCCGCGTTCTCACCAGCCCCGGGCCCACGGCGGGAGACGGAACCTGACGCGGGAGGCCCGTGTCAGTGGCAGACGGCCCCCTGGTTTCCGTTTTCGTCGGCACGTATGGCGCCGGTGGGGAAGGGCTCCGGCACATCCGTGTTCGACCCCGCGGGTGGCAGCGAGCTCGGTGCGGGGGGCGTTCATCCAGCGCCCTCCTCCTGAAAAGAAGCGGGGAGGCCTGCGGGCCAGGGAGCCCACGGGGAGAGGGGGCTCACCTCCTTCTGCCACACCCACAGGAGTCTCTGAAACCCCTGCGCAGGCAGCCGGGCAGGGATGCCAAGGCCTGGCCGTGGGACACAGGATTTGGGGCGACCTGGAGCGGGCTTCGGGGCTCTTCCTGTGGTGAGAGGAGCCACCAGGTCCCAAGGCCTGAGAGCTCCGAGAGGGCAGCCGGCTCAGGGCCTCACGTCAGGGACAGACGGACGGACGCCCGGGGGTGTTCTGGGTGATGTCAGGCCCCGGTGGGGTCACTTCAGAAGGTCGCTGAGTCCTGAGTCCCTTCTGTTCTGCTGATTCCCCCCCAGCCCAGTGGAAATGCCACCAACCCTGACCGAAATGTCCAGTTGGCCCAGAAAACAGCCCCGGGCTACGGTGGGGAAGGGGGTGGAGGCGGGCAGGAGGCCGGAGCTTTGCCCTGTGTGGGAGGGAGCTCGCCCCAGCCAGGCCTGGCCCTGTGTCAGCAGGACGGTGGGCAGCTGGGGTGTCCCCCGCAGAAGGCCTGCAGTGGAGGGCCACGGTGTGGGCAGGGCTTTGGGGGAGATCTCGGCACATGCGTGCCTGAGCGGGCGCCGCCGTGTGGGCAGCCGACGCCCAGACACTGCGTTGAAGTTGTTCTGCTCAGAGCGTTGTCCCGACGTGGCCCCTTCTGTACGGCCTCAGCGACAGGGCTGCTGTGGGTGCGAGTCCAGGCGGCTCTCGGCCGTGGCTGCTCCGCGGCTGTAACGTCACGTGGCGGTGGCAGGAGGTGAGCGCCGGGTCCCCCTGGGCTGCTGTCGGGACCGCAAGTCCTGCGGCGGCCCCCTTGTCTTCAGTGCCAGCGGTCTGACTCGGACGGGATCCCGGTGCCACTCTCCCGGTGTTTTGGCTATTTTGCACTCATCGGGCCTCTTGGCTCTATAAACTCATACTTTCCAGAAAATTCCTGAAAAGCGTGGTTGGTGTCCCCTCACCTATTTTCCCCCCTTCCCTCCTTCCTTTCCACCTGGACTCCAGCCCCCCACACGTTAGACTGGGTGACATTCCCCCCGTATTTTCCTCTCTGTTCTCAGATCGAATAATCCCTGCCGGTCAGGTCACTGACGTTGCTGCGCGTGCCGAGCCTCTGCCCCAGTGAGCCTCCCCGGACGTGTCTGCTCTCGGGTGTGCCCGCCACTCACTCGCTCACGATGACGACCCTCCTACATTCTCGACCACGTGCTTCTGGAGCGGCTTAAAGACCTTTTCCCACTCATTTCAACATGTGGGTCACCATGGGGTCAGCTTCTATGGAATGATTTTTTAAAAAATTATGGATAGATTTCGACGCTTGCTTTCATGTCTAGTAATTTTCGAGTGGGTGGGGGCGTGGCAAGTGCCCCGTGGGGACTCCAGGCGGGGTGGCTTGTCTGTGCTGAGTTCCAGCGTCCGCTCCGTCAGGCAGGAACGTCACCAGCGACCCTTTCCGTCTCGGTGCATCTGCTATTGTTAGGGTCCATTCTCATCTTGAACACACCTCCGGCCCTCGCTCTGAAGGAGGGCACGGCCTCTGTGAGGTCTCGCTGGAGGCGGGGGCTGCTTCGTGGGTGGCTCTGCTGGGCTGGGCTGACGCCGGTGTCCAGTGGCCGTGCACAACCCCGGGGTCACCACACCACCTTCTGCCCCACACCTCGCACGTCGGCTGGGTGTCCTGGAACCCCACTTCATGCAGCACGTCCCAGCCCACAGCCAGGTGCTTCGGGGACCCCCGACCGGGCTCACAGGGCCTGACTTCGCACAGTTCCCTCTCTGCTTCTGTTCGGCCGCACACAATCCAACCACTTCAACAGCCTGGACCTCCGGCCTCCCCTGTTCAGTTCAGTGCGACAGCGGCTCCGTTTGGGGCCCTCACGCTGGTGCCGGGGCAGGAAGGCACCCCCGGGGCAGAACGCCAGAGAAATAACGGGGTTCGCCCCTTGTGGGTGTCTTCTCTCAGAACCCCAGTTCTGTGCCATCTGCTGTCCAGAGTCTGAAAACAGGGACCGTGTACATTTGCTGAGTTTTATCGTTGTTTCTGGTGGACGGCGAGTCTCCTATCAGTTCCTCTGCCACGGCTGGGAGCTGAAGGTCTCCAAGACTTTATTTATTCATTTTCAGAAACAGGGGAAGGGAGGGACCAAGAGAGGGAGAGAAACATCAATGTGTGGTTGCCTCTCACGCGCCCCCTACTGGGGACCTGGCCTGCAATCCAGGCATGTGCCCTGACTAGGAATTGAACCAGTGACCCTTTGGTTCGTAGACCGACGCTCAATCCACTGAGCCATGCCAGCCAGGGCTCTTTTTTAAAAAAAAATTATTAACACAGTATTTATTTGTCTTTCCTCTGTCAAACCCTGAGCAACCACTCTCCCCAGGCTGCCTGGGAGGTGCAGTGGCTCCTTAGCCTGGTGCAGACGGTGAGAAAGGCCACCGTCAGGCAAAGAGCCGCCAGCCTCGGAGGGGACAAAGCCCCGAAAGGCGTAGGACAGGACAGCTGTCACGTCAGAGCAGGGTTCCTCTCTGCCAGCGGTGAGGCTCCCAGGCCCAGGCCCAGTTCCAGCCCCGAGCCTGCCCCCGATACTGCCGCAGCCCCGGCCCCAGTGCCCTCGGCTGCTGTGTCGAAGTCCCCCGGGACGGCGCTGGTTTGGAAGCTGCGGCTACAGACACGCGAGACTGCGTGGGACGCGGGGCTGCCGCTGCCCAGGCTGTCGCCTGTCACTGTCTCCATTCATTCCAGCACCAGGGCTCACGGTGCCCGGCCTCACAGCCCAGAGGTGCCCTGACCGAGGCCAGTGGAGACACACCTGGCGCAGGTGCACGCTTTCCGGGGCTGCGGGGCAGGGGCAGGGGAGCGGCTCCCAGCGCGGGGACACAGCGGGGGGAGTTCCGCCTCCACACCAGGTGGGTGGCTGCAGTATCTGCCCAAGGGACTCATGGCTTCTCTCTAATTCCTGACGTGGGCCTATGGTTTCCAGTTGGCAGAGAGCACTTTGTGTACCAAAGATCCCAGCTGATTATTATAAAAGCATTCCAGTTATGGTTCCCTCACAGATCTGGAGTCTGAGGCTCAGTGAGGGGGGAGGCCAGGATTTGAGCTGAGCTCCGGCTGCCCCCCACCCCCCCGCTCCACCCAGGGTCCCTCTGGTTGGGTTGAGATTGGGAACAGCGCTGGGCAGATCAGGGCGGTGACGCTCTGGAGAAGGCGTCCAGGGAGGTGTGACAGCTGTGAGGAACGTCAGGCACGCCCCCCATGGAGGACAATCTCCCTGTGTTTACGAAGATGCGCCCACAGCTTCTCTCCTCGGTAGAAGCCCATCAGGAACGTCTGTGTGTGTGTAAGAGCGTCCCCAGTGGTAAGCAGATGACCGCCAGGAACAGCCTGGGTACGCAGTGTCTTCATCCCTTCCTGCTGCTGTGGCGGAGGGCCCCAGACTGGGCGGCTTTCTGAGCTTCTCGACCTCCCCAGTCGGCGCTGCAGCGTGTGTCCTCCGCCCGGCGAGCTGACTGGACGTTTTTTCCATACGCAGGGTGGATCTCAACCGAGGAAGTTTAAGGAGTATGAAAAAAAAGCGACGTTGAAACTAAGTGGTTTCGTTAAAAGATCTTGGAATAGGTGTCTTTCTGGGCTTATCGCTCTTACAGAAAGCAATGACTTAATCTGACTTGTAATCTTAATTAAAATTTTAGAAAATGTATAAGGCAGCATCTTGGTCCTGCAGTTCACCTCGTCCTTCCGGCTCTGGACCAGGGGGTGCATCGCCTGGCCCCCGCCGTGCAACAGGTGGGAGGCAGCTGTGAACGCCCGGGCAGCAGTGGGCAGGGCCTCACCTTCCGCAATTCCCTCTGCAGCCTGGACGCGGGGGGCACAGGGCAGCCCACGCCGGCAGGTGGCTGCATCCCGCCCTCAAACCCTGCGTGAGCTCTGGCGTGTGGCCTGCTCGGTGGAACTGGGGACTGTTGGTCCAACCCCAGGCCGGGTCCTCGGTGCTGTGCGCTGGGCATGGGTTGCCTTGTGCATCCCAACACCCACTCTGCCCGCTTCACTGGGCGCAGCTCACCCACTGTCCTCAGAGCCCACCCGCGAAGCGTTTGCCCTCCTGCTCAAGGGAGGGCATGTGACCCAGTCTGAGCCAATCAGTGCACTTCCTCTGCCTGGCTTAGTGATTGGCTCAGGCGTATCACATGACCCAGTTCAATGGTGCCTGGGGCGGAGGTCTCAGTGCTGGTATGTGGTTAGGTCAGGAGCAGACACAACCTCTGGGGCTGGATTCTCTGTCACTGGCAACCAGGGGCGTCTCCATGACTACACTGGCCGGTCCCTGACTCACCTTCATCTCTGGGCCTGTTTTGTCCCACGGATGAAGGAGGATTCTAATGCCCACCCTCTGGCGCCCTGGAGAAAAATCCCAACCTCCAGGGCTTGCAAAACGCCTTTGGCCCGAGGACCACAGGGAGGAAGATAACAATGCTGGCTACGCCCCCGCTCCTCCCCGCTCCTCGCAGCCGTGGCAAGTTCACACGTCTTCTGCTGGCAAGATGGGCAAATATTGCAGCTCAGCAGTAGGAGCGAGAAGCCCGCATCCCGAGCAGTTGGGCGGCGCGTCTCCTTAGCAGCTCCAGCTCCGTGTAATCCTCCCAAACCGCGCTCGGAGCGCGCGGGTGCGCGTGCGCCCGCGTAGGAGGGTTTGGACTCCCTTCCCCTTTTGTTATGAGGGAGAACAGGGAGCAGATTGGAGAAGGTTGTAACACTTCCGCAGCCCCGGGCCCGTGCTGCTCTCGGCGCCGTCTGCCAGTTGGCGTCTGCATCCCGGGCCTCTTTGATTTATGTATTTACTGCGAAGCGGCCGAGTTTCAGAGAAAAGGAGAGGAGGCTCTCATCTCGTAGTAGGAGCTAGGTGTGATTTCTCCTTTCTTATTTGATGTCAGAAAATAAGAATCCGTTCAAGGCTTTTCGCCCATTTAAAAATTAAGATGTGGGATGTCCTTTCCCCAAATGATTGTCCCAGCCTTTTGTAAGATGAGATCATTTAATCTGTGTGTGCGGCTTACATTAGGAAATACAGATAAGCAGAATTAAAAAAAACCCAACCTTTTAAACAAACACCCAGCAAATCCTCTAAATCTTATCACCAATCTCGACTTTCCTTTCTACAGGAGTTAAAAATATGACCTACAGGCCAAGCCTTTGCAGGTGGGAATCAGAGGCCACGGCGGGGTGTGGGGTGGACGGTGGGCCCCGTGAAGGAGCTGCTGGCAGGGTCTGGCAGGTCTGCAGGAGGGATGGCTGCGGGCTGAGGAGTGGCAACAGGGGCAGACACCCCAGTGTCCCTGCTGCCAGCTGGGCGGTGCTCGCCTGCCTAAGTTGCTTCCAGAGCTCCCGGGGGAAACCGGCCCCTCCCCAGCCCCCAGTCTCTGCAGACAGGTTTCCCACCCTGGGTACTGCCCTCCCGGCCCCTTGCACATGAAGCAGATTCATTCCACTGACCTGAATGTTGTGGTTCAGCAAAGTGTCAGCGTGCGGTGGGAGTGTGGGCGGCAGGGGCCACAGCAGGGCCGGGCCTGCAGCGGCGTCATCCCCGGCGCCCGGCCCACAGCAGGGACTCGGTCCCCATGGGCTGCAGCCCCACCGTTCCATCTGTCTGGTTTGAAATCGGAAATTCTGTGTGTCTGCCCCCACCCCACCTCCGTGCGGCCCACGTTCTCCGCCCAGCAGCTTCCCTGTCCTGGGTTTTTGCTCCGTCCCCAGTGGTCCGTCCCGGCAGCCTGCCTGCGTGTGCTGGGACTTCCCAGGGGCGGGACGAGGGTCCCGACGACGCTGGTTCTAGCCCTGACAGACAGGGAGGGTCCCTCAGACTGCCACTGTGCCTCCGTTCCCGTTTCTTCCAGGGGACAGGACTTATCTCGCTCCCTCCTGCAGAGACTGTGAAGTCGAAACGCAAAGACAGATGTAAAGGTGGGGGGGAGCCATGTTCCACCGTGTCACTGCGACTTTCTTAGGGACTCAGTGGCCCCACACGTCTGTGAAAGATGTGGCCGGGGAACGGAGAGAGAAAGCCGCACCCACGGCAACCTTGGCAGAAAAGCCCCTCATCCCGTTTCCTTTTTCAGGAGAGAAGGCGGTGGGATCGGGTCATTTCACGGGAAATGCTCTAAGAATGTGACCCGCACCTCATCATCTTAAAATTCCGCCCTTCCCGAGCCTCTCCCCTCCGCCCTATCCATCTCCGCGGCCTCGCCTTCATTGGGCACTGCATTTGCGCTGATGGATGGCAGGCTGCGCGGGGTGCATTGGTGGCGCGGAGGCAGCTCCGAATGCAGAGCTCTGTGGCTTTGCATATCATTACACCTAGCCAGCGCTCTGCCTCCCGAAAGCTGTCGATTTGTGCATTATGGCTATTCAGGCTGACAAATGACAGTAATTGTTCTTAAGTTGAAGAGCTGCTTTAATACGCTGTCTGGCCTGGGAATTTCCTGAGCACCAGGGTTAAGCTGGTGCTCCACTCGAGCTCGCAAAATGGCCCTTTTTTCATCTCCGACTTTGGAGTTAATTGAATCACTCGCTATTCATGCAGTTTGTCGCCTTGGTTCTGAAGGTACCACGAACGGTGGGGAGGGAGAGGCTTCCTGGGGCCCGGGGTCACCGTGGGCCCACCTCAAGGTCAGGACCCGCCTCTCCCGGGGGAGGGCAGGCCGTGTCTGCAGCCCAGTGCGCTTCCTGGGCCCTCGGCTTGCGGCTCGGTGGGTGGGGTCACACCTCCAGGGCCACTCGGGTCTTGGAGGGCAGCCCGGTTCCGCGGCCAAGAGGGTGATTTCTCTGAGGCTGTCGTCGCACGTTTCCTAAAGCTGGGGCTCCGGGCGTGGGGTTCTCGCATTTTACTTTGATGGCTCCTCTGACTTTCGGGTTGGGAGCTTCTGCTGCGGCTCGAGCGAGATGAGATCTGAAGTGAGGACCGTCCAGGTGGCACGGTGTCCACCCCAACCATTCAACCCCAGGGGCCCATGGGAACACTCCGACCAGAGGGCCCTTCCACTGACCGGAGGAGGGGAGGGGACTGCAGCAGGAAACCGGGCAAGAGGGTCTGCCCCCTGCTCCCAGGGCAGAGGAGTGGGCCGGGGACCAGCCTGGAGGGCAGGGGCGGGCCTGATGGAGTCCCACAGCCCAGCCCGATGGGCCTCGGTGGCAGTTGGGCCTTTATCCTGAGACCCACAGTGTGAGTGACAGGTTTCATCGGCTGAAGGGCCTGGTGAACCTTGTCCTGACAACGCCATTTTCTTTGTTACACAGAGACCTTAGCTCGGCATTCATGTGGGTAAGAAGTTAGAGACTCAGATCGGTTGTCGGCTCATGTACAGACCCCGTGCGGTAGAATACTCTGTACCTAAAAGTCTTTTCCATAAACTTCCACCACATGTCCAGGATAGGCAGCACGGTCTGAATTATGGGGGAGACAGAAATGCCGCAGCAAGAACAGAAACCAGCTGCGCCCCCTGGGATGGGACGCGGCCGAGCTCAGTGGGACCGCCAGCGGCCCGAGGGACTGTGGGCCTTCGAACCCGGGCCCAGCCTGTGTCTGGGGTCGCTCTCTGAGGCCGGATGTGCCGGGCGCACAGGGTCAGCTGCAGGGCTGGGCAGGGGTAGGGGCGGGGGACCCGCTGTGGCCGATGGGCTGGCGCGGATGAGGCTGGGCTGCACGTGGCTGCTGACAGGGCCTTGTGGGGCCAGCGTCTCAGCGCACGGCTCAGGAGTTCTGGGGGCGTCCACTCCTGGGGACCCCTGCCACCCACCTGGGCCACCAGGCTCGCTGCAGCCAGGCCTGCGTCGAGGTGAGGAGAGCGGGGCACACAGAGGACCCTGGAGACACCGCCTGCCCCGAGTCTCTGGTTCCGCCCGCAGGAGGCACACACCTCGGTGTGGACGCGATTTGGGCCCTGGCATGCCTCCGGTGTGTTGGAAAGTGGGATAAGGGGTCAGGGGTGCCCCCGAAGCTGCGAGAGACCGCCCTCTCTGGAGCTGCAGCCCCAGCCCCTCTGGGCCGAGTACCCGCCCTGCAGTGACACCAGCTGTGAGCTCACAAACTGCTTAATTTAGAAATCTCGCAGGACTGAAAACACGGCACTTGAGTTGAAGTGAGCTCACCGCACAGGGGATTTCAGAGGCAGAGCAGAGTGGCGATGTGGAGGCCGCTCTGAGGAGCCGGGGGCCCCTGGGGTGACGCCCTGGGCACCCCCCTCAGGTGACCTGCTCTGTGATAGACAACCAAGATCTGTGCCTGTACCCGGCCCGTCTTTTCCCTTGCTGGTTTGTCCTGCGACCTTTGGTCAGTTGTTGACTCAACGAAGCTGCGACTCCCCTTTCCTGTCGACCCTGTGAGGACCCGGGCCCGGGCAGGGGACACCACTCCCCGCCTGCGTCACCACCGCCCTCAGACACTCAGCGCCGTGGGCTGGGGAGCACTTCGTATGCCACTCGGCTCCTCCGTGTGTTTTTAAAAGGCACAGCTCAGAATATATGCAGCAGCCCCTGCCGGGCACAGTGTCTGGGACGTGGCTGCCCGTCTACGGGGAGGAGGCCTCGGCCGCCACGGGGCGTTGAGAGTCCCCGTCCACCCGCTGTGGCCACGGCGTGTCCTCGTTGGCACTCAGTCCCTGACCCAGTGGTTCACAGACACCACGCTCCACCGGGACGGGTCCCGGCCACGCTCCCACCCCCGCGTGGTGCCCGCTCTGGACTGGCCCCCGCTGGGTTCCGAGGGAGCAGGGTGCCACACAGTCCTCGGTTACTTATCTCACGTGTCCCGTCCCCATCCCTGTGGCAGGCTGCGAGCGCCACGAGGGCGGAGGCAGTGTCCTGTTTTTCTGCGCGTGTCCCAGGCACCCCATAGCGCCTGGCACAACGAGGGTGCCTGGTTGGAAATGGGGTTTGGACTGCCGACCTCCTTCCTTCCTTCTTCCTGTTTGCGTTGCTGGCACCGTGGGCTCCACGTCCACCCCTCAGCCAGCCTGTCCGGAGCCCCTGTGCCCGGCACATTGCCGGACTCCCAGGCTGGGTGACGCCGTCCACCTGGGTGTGACGTGGGCTGCCCTTGCCACGGGAAGTGCCTGGCTGCGCCATGTCTGTCTCAGCGGCCGCGACCCGCTGAGACCCCCAGATCTGGCAGGCAAGGTAGTGGGGGCTGGACGTGTGGGGCCCCGCCTCCCCCAAAGGAGACAGGGGGCTTCTGCATCTCGAAGCGCCTGGCATGTGGTTCACATGTGGAGTGACCAGCCGGGAGCAGGCCACATGTGGCGTAGCCGCTAACCTTCCGTTTGGGTTGAGGGGTACAGGTGGGCACGGAGCGATGCCCCCAACCAGAGAGCTGAGTTCTGACAGGACAGTTGAAGCGAAATTCCAACAGCCAGAGATGGGTCCCCTCACTGTCCTCTGGGGACCAGTGCTGACCACCACGCCCCCTCTGGACCTCGTTCTGGGAGGGTGGGAGGCAGTGGGAGTAGGACGTGGGGGCGTGGTGTCGGGGCGTGAGCACTTCCGGTTCTGGAGCTTTTGGACTTTCAACCTGTCCTCAGGGGACACTCGGGAGCCACCTCAGGGCGACTCTGTGGCTTTGGCACCGCAGGCTTGCTCCCGGCGGGTGGACTTGGCCAGGGGGCGCTCTGCAGTCCTTTCAACCCCGAGGGCGCCGTCTCTGCAGGCACCGGCTCTGGCCTCAGCACCGTCTTCTCTCTGCACGGAGCCAGCCCCGGAATCCCCACCTTCCCCAAACCACAGGGAAGCCCCCCGCCCCTCTTTCCTCCTGTGGCTCAGTCACACGGCTTCTCCCTCCTGGACACTCCAACGGAGAAGCCAGTACGCTGAGGGGGAGGAAGACGCTGCTCCTCTCCTCGCCCTGGAAGCCAGGCGGATGCACATGTTCCTATTGCAACATCCGTCCTCCCGCTGCACCCGCTGCAGTGCGGGCCGCAGACACAGAAGGCTGCAGGACCCCGGCCCGCACACGTGCGTGCAAATGGGTCCACGCTGCCCCAGGGCCGCCGGGTGCCCCGCGGATCCCCTGCGTGCCGGGCATTTGGGGGTTTGTCTGCAGGGCCGGCAGGGACCCAGCCTTACGCCAGAGGGTGCACGGCGTCTGTAAGCTTTACGATGGCAGTGTCCTTCCTGCTCCTCCCAAACTGTCTGTGGGGCTCAGGCTGGCCCCCCGAGCTTGTCTGACAGTGAGCTGGCTGCCGGCTGCCGGCAGGAAGGCCCCGGTGGGGCAGACTGGCGGGGCGGCCCGGCCGATGCTGCTTCAGTCCTGGGCGTGCGGGGTGCGTGGGCGATGAGGGCCGTGTTGCTGCCCCTCTCCCCATGAGCTGGCGGAAAACGCAGATGACTGCTCGGGGGTGCGGGGGGCCTCGGGGCCTCGGAGGGTCTCGGGGTGTCGTTCATGACGTGCAGCGTCAGTTCAGAGAGTGGTGGCCGCGAGGTGGCTGAGGCGGCGGCGGCTGTGCGTGGAGGGCGTGTCTCGGTCACATCCTGTGGGCGTGTCCGTCACTCTTTCAGGTCCTGCCCTTGTCTCCCGCTGTGCAGACGGGTTGCAAGGCTGGGATTCCATAAGGCTGGGGGCTGGAGCCGGAGTACCACCCATCCAGCCCAGGTCCCCGACCACACACTCCCGCGGGTGCCTGGTGACCCTCGGCCTGCCCTCGCTCGGTTCGGCTGTGTGTCCTGCACTGGGCGGGGCCCCGGAGCCCCCAGGTGGTCTTTTTCTGCACAGGCTGACCCTCAGGTGGTGGGGTTCTGCCAGCACGATGGGAGGCGCTGAAGCAGGTGTGAGGTACAGGGAGCCCTGGGCCTCCAGCACCCTGCCCTGCAGCGTGGACGGCGTGGGGCCTAGGCACACCTGCCTGGCGGTCGGCAGCGCCTCTTCGTCCCTGCCTCTGGTCGCCCTCAGGAGGCTTGCCTGTGGAGCCCGGCTGTGGACCTCAGGCTAGGACGCAGAAGGCCACTGACCACCAGAGGGCGCCAACCTGCAGCCCGCGGCTGCTCGCAGGTGTGGGGCACGGGTGTGAACTTGGGGTTTTAACAGAGTTAGTTACCTGAAAACCAGAGAGCGAGGAGTCCAGCGCGTTTCTGGCTGTTCCTCCCCTCCTGCGTTTATTGGAACCACTCTGCCCACAGTGACGGCATCCTGAAGGGGCATCACAGCCACCAGGCCCCCGTGGGGGTAAAACCTTGTGAAAGTCCTTGGTTCCCGACCTTCTTCTACGGCTCCGTGGGAATGAGTGGTCTGTTTGTCCCCATGGGAAGCCGTGCTGAGCCCCAGGCCCCCACCTTGTTGCCTGTCCTGGGCCCAGCCCCACCGCCCTGCGGAGAGCCTGTGTCGCCAGGCGCTGGTGAGGGCCTCTCGGCAGGAATCTGCACTCCCATGGCCAGCATCGCTCTGTGTCCCCCCAGGGCACCCAGAAGTGTCCAATCTGCTGCAGACTCGTGGGGACTCTCTGCTGGGTCCCTCCTGCGTGCACCGTCACCGAGGAGACAAGCCACAGGCACGGCTCAGCTCAGGGCGTCAGCTGGAGAGCGAGCCCTGATGGGGGCGGGCACTGGGACATCACTGTCACCACGCGGAAGGGCCGGCACGGCAAACACCGGGAATGCCAGTCACTCCCTCACTTTTGGGTCCAAGGCCCATTGGCTCACTGGGGCGTCTGTGACAGAATGCCCCGGAACGGGCCACCGGGACGACAGAAGTCTCTGTTTCACAGTCCCGGGGGTGGGTGTGCCAGCCCAAGGTGTTGGCTGTCCTGGCTCTTATGACGCCTGTCTCCAGCAGGTGCCCGAGACTGGGCGTGGGACAGGGGCTTGAGTCCTGCTGTGGCGTTGTCTTCTGTGAAGAGGGGCGGATGGGGTCCCCCCGGCTGTGAGGCGCTGAGTGACAGCTCTTGTGGGGGCCATGCCAGTCCCGGGGCAGGGCCGGGGGGCACAGGCTCCAGGAGCTGCTGTGCACATCCCTGGTCCCCCTGGAGGCCCCACGGGCAGGTCAGCAGCGCCGGTCCCCTCCGGGGCTCGGGAGGCCATGGCTGTGAGCCTGCATTGCGGCGTGGGGTGGGAGACGGGCCTGCGGTGGTGGGCACGGCCAGAGCCAGCGGGGCTGAGGCGGGGTCTTGCCTGCCCCACTAAAGGTGGCCCGCCTGGCCCTCCACTCCTCCCGGTGTCAGCAGATGGACCCCGGTCCTGGGCGGAGTGGCCTTGTGTGGCCTTGTGTGGCCAGGACTGCTCCCCTCCATCTTTCTGGAGCATTGGTAGCCCTGCCTGCCATGCCAGCAAAGACCTGCAGGGGGCGCCGAGTTCATGGTCGCCTCCTGGTCCCCGGCCTCCCAGAAATGGCTGTGCCCAGCTCTGGGCATGTCCGTGTGCATGTTTTTGTCATATGAGTGAGCAGCAGGGGCTGTGGGGACAGATGCCCGTGTTGGATGTGACAGGGACCCGCCCTCAGACCCCTAAAGGAGCACGTAGCCCTCCCCTTGCTGCAGAAAGTCTTGCCTCCTCCCACGTCTGGGGCCGTCTGCTTCTGGGGCCCCGTTGCTGCTTGTCTGCCCATCCGCCTGTGCAGCCCTCCGAGTGTGGGGTGCATGGGAGGCCCAGCTCTGCACAGCTCCGCCAGGAGACAGTGGGGCCACGGTTAGGGCGTGACTGCGGGCCCGCAGCACACGCCCACCGTTATTCCTGGGCGCGCGGGCTCCGCGTCGCCAACGAGGCGCAGCTCGGCACTCCCGGTGTCTGCGAGCGAGGCCCACTCCGCTCCTTCAGGGGCCTGCGCGAGGCTGCGCGGTGCCGTTTTCTAAACCATCAGGCATTTTTATACATTAGGTGCAGGGAGTGGCAAATACTCCGTGTGAAGCGTGCAGTTTTGCTCCGTAACCAGATTGTAAAATATGAACTGAATTAATCATAACTGCAAAGACGGATGGCACGTTTTCCCTTATTTTATCTTTAGTGCCTTTCAGATCATGCTTTAAAACCGTCCCCGCCTGGCGTCGGGGACGCGGCCGCGGCGGGGTGGTGGATAGCGGAGGCAAAGGTCAGACCGGAGGCTGCGCGGATGTGTGTGCGGGATTTATTGTTTTAATTAAGCGCGTGGCAGTTCATCATAAACTGTTTACGGCGTTTCTGCACAGTGCAGCGTTTTGAAATCAGCTGTTTTAATGAAAACATAATGTCATATCTGTCAAAGTTCTAAATATTTTGAAAGTGAAATATGGAAACAAGAACTTTAATTCTAGGTTTACTGAGATTAGCTCATTGAATTGCTTTTAAATCCCTGAAGAGGGTCACGCCGTGGGTACCCTGTGGTTTCGTGGAGGTGACTGGGAAGAAGAATTCCAGGAGGCTCGCACGCTGGTTATTTAATAGTGAAAATACAAGTTGAAGGTTAATGTATCGAAAAACAAAACCATTACTGTCGGCGCCGGGTTTAGATTAGAGGCGCGGTAATGGGCGTGCAGGGCCCGGCAGTTTGGGGAGGCCGGCCGCGCCGAGCGGGGCCGGGAGCCTCTCGGGGCGGGAGAGAAATGGAGGTGCCCCGTCCTTCCTGGTGGGAAAGGCTCCGTCTCACCGTGTGGGCCGCTAATTATTTCCAACGACCTCCAGGGGGCGGGGCTTCGTGGCGTCGGCCCGCTGCGCGGCGTGCGGCCGGGTCACCCGCTCTCACGTTGGTGGGCGTCAGGGCCAGCGGGCCAGCCCTTCCTGGTGACATTTGTTAGGGGGTCGGATAAAATATTTGTCTAATCTGGAAACTGTGTTCTTAGCCGTTCTCTCATTGGAAACAGAAATTAAGGTTGTCGTTCGATGCCGGGCCACAGGAGTCGACGGGACAGGGTGACGCATGTGCCCTGCTGGGCCAGACTTGGCCAAGTTTCATACATAGCGCATTCCGCATTATTTTATTAACTTTAATGTCTGCACTTCCTATTACCCGACGTGCCCCTCATTCAAAGCACAGAGGCGCAGCTCTCTAATCAGAAGTGACAGGCCATATACTTTCTCCCAGCCATTACTCGGTAGCCTAGAGCAAGGAACTCCGTTTCCTTGAAAATGTTTTGAATTGGGTTATTTTTATTGAAGTATTAAAGTAATTCTTCAGATTTTAGGCTATTATTTAAGCACTTTTGGGAGAAGACAATAACCTCCAGATTCCGTAGGCTTTGTTACTGTAACAATCCGAGCTACTAAGTGTGTCTTTTTAACGCTGGTTACGTGAGCGTCTCAGCACTCAATCTGACCGGCAGAGGCTGCGGGCGTCCAGGTGATTACAGAAAATTAGTGGGCTAAATTTGTTTAGGAAAGCACAAATGTGTAATATTAAAACTGCTCCAAAGTCCAGGTCCTGCTTGCCGGATTTTCAGTGACAAATCAGCATTTCTATTTGTTTTGTCTTTGTGTTTTCATAATTTGGTCGAAATGGCCAGTGGCGTGGCTAAGAAAGCCGAATGGGGACGGGGTCACTGGAGGCTGAGAACGGACTGTGCCTTGGGCATGGTCTGCAGCCGGTGATGTTGGCCTGGCAGTGTGGAGCGGGGGAGGGGGGCCCACGGTCGCAGGGCCCTGCTGCTGGGTGCTTCTGGCTGCAGTTCCAGCCACGCGGAGGGGCTCACGGCACCGTTCTGGGTGTGGCTGCGTCTCACCAGCAGTTGTGACAAAGCAGGGACTACTCACACGCGTGGCCTGGACCAGCGTGTCCACAACAGCTGTGTGGGGGTGGGGGTGGGCTCCAGGGGCCAAGCGTGTCACCAGGGTGGGCTCCCTGGAGCACTCAGCCCACACCAAGCCTCCGGTGCTGCCAGGACGGCCAAACAGAGAGGCACTATGTGCTCAGGAGTTGATGCAGAGTTGAGGTTGGGACTCAAGTTCAAAGCCAAGTCACCTCCACTGAGCCTGGGGAGAAAGGCTCCTCCTCACCCCTGTCCTTCTGCCCAGCCTCAGGTGGCTTTCTTTGCAGCTGGTCATTTCTGATGTGACTCAGAGAGAGAGGGGACGAGGTATCAATGGACCGTTAGGGAGAATGGGTTGCTACACACGAGGACAAAATTTCAAGAAGACCAGCATTAGGCTGTTGGGAGGAGAGCTGGGTCCGTGCTCCGTCCAAACACCCGCTAGAACCCACTCTCCGTTGTGGAGATGAGTGACGTCAGCCGCAGGCCACGTGCAAATGCAGGACCCTGCAGGGCACCCAGCGTGAGGCCTCTGGGGAGCAGCTGGAGTCTCGGAGAGACAGAGTCCTGGCCCCCGCGCCAGGTGTCTGCGTGGGGTCCCAGACCTGGAGCCCAGAGCTCGGGAACCTCGGTGAGGCCGTGCGTGCGTCCCGTGCTCTCATGCTCTCAGCGTCCGAGCTGTCAGAGCAAAGGTGGCCGAGAAAGGCGGTAAACACAAAAGCAGTTTCCACGGCAACCAGCTGGACATCAAACAGAACCGGGGGAGCCAGCGCGTGGGGACCACCCTGGAGGCCACCGGCCCGGTCACACCACTGCATGCTGGGAGCCGGCCGGTGTGTGGCTGCTCCTTGCACTCACCCGTACACGTGCGCTCACGGCGTGGGTGCTCAAGTGCCCGGTGCCAGGTCTTCGTAGCAACGTGTCGGACGGGCCCCTTTGTCAACGAGGAAACACGTCTCCGTGACGTCTTAGCCCAGGGGACCCGCCGTCAAACAAGCGCAGTTTGCTCGGCGACTGAGGGGGAAACAGTCTTCAGGCTAAGCGCTCGAGCAGCCTTGGTTCTGCGCCCTGCCGGGAGCTGCGTCCCGTCCGCCATGACCGTGCTCTGTGCAACGGTCTGTCGGCAGGGTCGGGGGTGACAGACCGTTCCCTCCGTGCGCCCCGGTTCCCCAGCTCCCTGGCGGATGCGGAGGGTTTGCCTCACTTCTGTCAAAGGGCCGCTCCAAGCTCGGGGTGCCCGTGTGCGGGGCGTGGCCTCTCTTGCGCCCTCAGCCTGTAGAGCCCACGCTGAGATGTGGGAGCCACAGGATGACGCAGCTGGGTCACGGAGTCACCTGCAGTGTAGACAGCTGCCCCAGGAGACTCCCAGGCTCCCAGCAGGAAGGAATGCTGCTGTGTGTGTTCGTTACAGCGGCACAGCCTATCTGACCTGCTTGTGCACCTGTGCGTGCACACCTGTGCGTGCACACCTGTACCTGTTCACCTGTGCGTGCACACATGTGCTTATACACCTGTCCCTGCACACCTGTGTCTGTTCACCTGTGCGTGCACACATGTGCCTGTTCACCTGTGCGTGCACACATGTGCTTATACACCTGTCCCTGCACACCTGTGCCTGTTCACCTGTGCGTGCACACATGTGCCTGTTCACCTGTGCGTGCACACATGTGCTTATACACCTGTCCCTGCACACCTGTGCCTGTTCACCTATGCCTGCACACCTGTGCCCACACACCTGTACCTAGTCATCTGTGCATGCACACATGTGCTTATACACCTGTCCCTGCACACCTGTGCCCGCACACCTGCGTGTACACACCTCTGCTCACACCTCTCTGTCCAGGCACTTGTTTTGGCAGCTTCTCCCTCTTCCCAGGGCCCACAGGTGGGGTCCCCTCTTGCCCCTCCTCCTACCTGTTTGACTCTCCACAGAGCCATTTGTGATCTCTGAATTAGGGACGCAGCTTAAACTGAATTGCACTGTGCGTGGGGGGTCGCCAGTGGCTCCTCCTGCTGGACCTGGCGCGACAAGAGGCGGAGTCCCCGCTGGAGGGCACTGTGTGTACTTGAGCCGCCACCGCCACCAGCCCCTCCTTCAGTTGCACCGACTGCCCAGGGCAGGGGAGCAGTCTCCCCGGCCTGTCTATCTTGGGGAAGGGGCGGGGCTCCAGGTGGCGGGCCACGCCTCCCGTGGGCCGCCCTCCGTCCCTCTCAGTGATAGACACTCAGTCATCAGCAGAGGAGACCGAGAAATGGATTTATCGCTGTTTCTGAAAGGCAGACCTGGAGATGAGCAAACACGACGACAGATGTGTCGGAACGTAAGTAGAAACAGTATTTTACAATAACATTCACTGAAATACGTTTATGTGCTGGAAACTATGAAAAACCGCTCTCTTTCCGTGATGGAGCAGTTGCTTCCTTACCTACAGTCGAGGCTCCAGGCAACACCTGCTCGCGGCGCCTGTGCCCTTTGTGAAGCCTCCCTGGGAACCTTCTGGAGCTCCCCACACAGCCAGGTGTGCCTGCCGCTGTCCTGTGTCCTCGGCCCCCACCAACGCAGGGCGGCATCACGGTTCAGGAAGCCCCAGGGCGGAGTCGGGCAGGGAGGTCACGCGCGTCGGGGCCCGAGGAGGAGGTGGCCCGGCCGCTCAGAGGGGCCCGCGTTGTGCGCGCTCCTGGGAGGGCACCACGGTCCCGGTGGCCCCGAAACTGCGTGGGCGCCGGTTTCCCACTCTGGCCCTTTTCGGAGCCTTGTCGGCAGGCTGCGTGACGACAAGGACAGGGTCCTAGAGAGAAGTACCGATGCAGGCAGACATCCAGACGTCGTCCTTGGAGACGGGTGGTATTTGCAGGGTTCCGGAAGGTGGATCGATGGGGAGGGTTTGGCCGCGGGGTTTCCGAGGACCCCAAAGACCCCAGGGTCGTGGCTGCCAGAGGGGCCCTCTGCGGTGCTGCGTGGCCCGGAGTCCACACCCCAGGGAGGCGCGGCTTTTCCCAGAGCGGACCGGTCTCGAAGGTGCCGGCTGCTGGTCTGGGTGTCTGTCTGGGAGGCGTGGTCTTTGCGAGCTCGGCCCCACCCCGCGGCTGCCACGGAAGCGCAGCGTGACTGGGGGTGGGGCCGAGGAGCCGGAGCCCAGGTGCCTTTGGTGGAAACAGCCCCTCACACCCTCTTTGGGGCTCGGAGACCCGAGGCCTCCTCTCACGCCTTTCACCTCATCCCGTGGAAGTGACGGAACCTTCCGTCCTCAGCAGGGGACCCGGACGAAACCGGCCTGGGACGCAAAGCTCCTCTCAGGAAGACGAGGGCGGAGTGTGCGACACGCGGGAACCAGACGTGGAACGTGAGGCCTGTGATGACCTCCGTTTTGTGTTCGGCAAATCACAGAGCCGTGTACGCACGTGTGCGTGTGTGCGTGTGTGCTGACGGGTGTGTGTGCTCACGCGTGCATGCGTGCTCATGCGCGCACACGCACATGTGTGCACATGTGTGCGCGCGTGCACGTGGGCCCGCACTGGCATGGCGCCTAACTATAACGGCCCGACTGGGGATCCGCAGCAGAAACGGAGCCACACGCGGGTGGCTGTCCCCGCACAGGTGGAGCCTCCGGTCTCGGTGCCACCCGGCGGCTCCTGCCTCGTCGCCTCCGCCTGGCGTCGCGCAGTCTTCACGCTCACGCGGCGTTAAGGACCGCGTAATTGCCACCTTAATAAATTTCTCCAGGACGGACAGGCAGGGTTTGGCTCTCCGCAGAAGGAAACTGTCCTCTAATAGCATTCCGTGGGAAGCTACAGAGAGAACAATGAACAGAAATATCTGGAAATATATTAAGATATATGTGCATACATTGGACATTAGCGCCATGCTCTTGCATATTGGGAATATGCTTCAAAATATTTCAAACATTGTTGACCTTTGTTATATAATCCTGGGCTCGGGGAAACATATTTGCATAGACTTAGCAATATATTGTAAATAACTACACAGGACAGTGTGTATTTTTCCTTAAGATGCAGTGTTATAAGCAAGACATTAAATTATGCCTATCAGACAAAGCAGCCAGATCTCCGCGTTTTTTTATAGCACATTCTATTGGGAGGACGTCCTGCTTCTAAACAGCACATGCATTAGCCGCCTGATTCATGCGGTGACATGTGGCAGATCCAAATGCGTTATGGATCTCTCAGGGATAAAAGCAGCACAGCGAAACCGCCACCTTGGGATGTTCATTGAGTGAATATTTTACAGACACACTCCTTTTATATTTATATAATAATTTAGTGTTATGACAATTTTTTTAGCCGAGTTGGCAGTTTTTCTTTTTTATAATGGCATTATATTTGTGAGCCTATTAAGTGCATATGGGATAAACTACAGAAAAAAATATTTTTCATAATTCCTCAGGGTGCTTGTAGCAAAAAAGAAAAAAAAACACAAAACCATATTGGTTTAGAAAAATGTTAATAAAAGGTCAAGCAGAACTTCCCAGCGCTTGGTGTGGCAGCCACGGACATTTGGAGGCCTTGTTTGAATGGTTTATCGGGGGACGGGATTTGTGGGGCTTCCAGAGGGACATGGGCACCTGAGGTCCCTTCTGAAAGGAGGTCAGACCCCCTGGCAGGTGTGTGTGGGTTTTCACAAAGGATCAAAGCAGCGTGCGACTCCCCCTCATCTCCCTAGTCCCCAAACAGGGAGCCGGGCCGGGCTCAGTGCTGGGCAGCTGCCAGGGGCTGTGCAGGGCGCCTCCCCAGCTGGGCGTCTTCCGGGGATCTGGGGAGTGAGCGGGGATAATTGAGGTGCTTCTCCCGTTCCACCCTCTGAGGCAGACGAGCACAGTCGCCCCTCCAAACCAGAGGGGAAGGCAGGTGCAGGGTGGGCCGGGTCGCACTCACGAGTGGACGCCACGGGGACCCGGTCCCCCCCGCCCCCCACCATTGCTCCTGCAGCAGGGACATCAGGTAAGAAAATAGTGAGGTTGTGCATTTCTTCGTCTCCTTTTTTCCCTTTCAAAGAACATGTGAGGCTGGAGCGTGGTCACTGGCGGCTTTGCGTTAGCAGTTGTGTGACTGCAGAGTGTTTCAGGCAAACCCGACCCCGAGGTTCTGTGACCTCAAGTAGACGTGTTCTCCGTGAGGAAGGGACAGAGGGCAGGGGCTGGGACGGCCCAGCCCGGGTCTCCATGCAGAGCCCCGGCACTTGCGTGCTGGTCTTTGCACAGCTGGTGGAGAGAAGTCACAGGGTCCCCAGGAAATCGGCCCCATTTTCTCAGGACCTGCCCGACTGTCTCCGTGTGTCCACCGAGTTCCTGAGTCACTTCACGAACGACAGCAAGGGGCCCTCGGAGCCCGGCTCTGGCTCCACGGGAAGCTCGGGGCCTGCTGGGTGGCGGTGTGGCCCCGTGGGGGTGTCCCGGCGTCCGAGCGGACAACAGCTCGCAGCTCAGCTTCCACCCGGGACGGTCCCTCCAGGGCCCCTGGGACCCACTCACCGCCCGCCACGCTCTCAGCCAGGTGCGGGCACACAGGACTGGCAGACACGGTCACCGAGGACACGTGACCAGGGCTGAGCATGACAGGCCGGGCAGAGGTCAGGCTGGGGCAGGGCCGCGATGGGCCAGGTCAGAGCGTCTTTATTCACAGTTCTGAAATTTTGCTCATCGTGGGGTCTTTCTGCGTCAACTTTGAGTTTTGGAGAACGTTGCCCTTCTGATTGCGGAGATCTCTGGTGCCCGCCCAGTGCAGGGCTGAGTCCTGGCCTGGGAATCAGGACGAGTAGACCAGGCCTGGGGCGCGGCGCGGCGCGGGGTAGGCGCCCCCAAGGAGGAGATGCAGGCCCCTCAGGTCACCTGAGTTCTGGGTTCGGAAGTGGGGGGTGCACTCAGTGTGGGGGGGCCATGTGGAAAGGGGGCTGGGCAGACCCCAGATCTCAGGGTCACTAAAGGTCAGCAGCATGCCCTGCTGCCTCGTCCCTCACCCCTGGTTTCCTGAGGGGAGAGGGGGCCGTGCCACGTGGCAGCTCCAGAGGTGGGGACTCCAGCTCTGGGTTCTCCCCCCGCCCCCACCCTCCCCTTGTCCCGTGTGTAAGATGCACAGATATACAATTTTACAAGAATAATTTTAAGAAAGAATTTTGGTCAATTTTTATCACACAAGGGATGGTAATGACTCTGAAATTACTTAGCAGGAAAAGCGTGGAATTTTTCCCCATGTAATATCGGAGGGCTGACATTGGAACCCAGGACGCAGGAGGAAGTCAGTTCCGGAAATGCCCTAGAAATCTCCTCACCCTGAAGAGTTCTCCTTCCGTAACACGGGACGCAGGAAGTCGTTGGGTGGTCCGCGTGCTGGGGACGTGTGCCTTGTACGTGTGCCGAAGGACACGAAGTGTCCTGTGTGGGTGGGTGGGCACTGTGTGTGTGACTCACGTCTCCTTCCTCTGCTGGGCTCCAGAGGAGACTTAGGGGCTGGGGAGGGGTGGGGACGGCAGGGTCGGTCCCCCAGTCTGCCTGTCTCTCTGCAGGAACACCCAGCTCTGGGGGACCTGAGCCGCCCGCGTCCTCACTGACCAGGAGTCCTGGGAGAAGCGCACCAGGGTCCCAGACCCCGGCGTCCCCAGGCTTGCTCACTGCGTTACCATGTGGCTGGCAGGTTCTCGCAAGCCCGGCCACTCTCGTCCACTCAGCGTCTGCAGGGACATCCTGGCTGGTCTCCGGGCCTCTGACCTCGCCCACTGCCCCCCATTCCCAACCAGAGCTGGGGGCGTGCTGGGGAAACAACCCAGCGTCACTGTGTCCCCCCTTTGTCTGCCTAACCCCGGCCCCCCCCAGGGTCTGCGGCTCAGCCTCCAGCACGGGCCTCGCCCGAGTGCGAGTTCCGAGGGCCCTCGGTGGAGAAACGCACTGACCCCGGGTGTACTGCTGGTGGGGATGTGAATCAGTGCACTTCCGGAAAACCACCAAAATCACTCTTCTCATTGACAATTGACGGGAATCACTCAGTCTAGAACATTAGCAAGTGCCCATCAGCAAAAGAATATTAAGAATCACTGGCAGCGTCCCCCGCAAGGTCCCTCCACAGCCCTTCCCGGCACGGAGCAGGCCTGGTCCCAGTGTCGCGCCCTGCTCTTCATTCCTTGGCAGTGCGTGACGATGGAGTCTGAGATGTTGCTGAGTGCGTTTCCATCACGGTGCTGCTAAGGGTTTGTATGGAGAATTTATATGTATTCGGGGACGTGTGTACAGTTTCCTGCTCTCCTGTTGGACACTTGGCTTGTTTCTGGAGTAGGAGCCTCACAGCTAAACCTTTATACACATCCTTGACAGCTTTGTAAGGATTTTGGTAACATTGCTAAATCACCCTTCCTAAAGGTGACCCCACTCACCCCGTCACCGGTGGAGCCAAAGCGAGCCATTTCTCCGGTCCCTGGTGACACTCCGGGGACCGTGGCTTCATCTGTACAACACAGGGGCCCAGTGACCTCTCACTTGCTTCTGTTCTGGTTTGGCGTCTTTGATCGCTAATAAGGTTGAGTGTCTTTGATGCATGCACCTGCCACTTAATGTTTATTCTTCTGTGAATTGCTCTTCTTCATGTCCTCAGGGCACTTTTCTCCTCATCTGTTGCTATTTGTTATTTTTTGGTGAGAAAGTTTTATACACCAGGGCATTAACCTCTCTGTTACATGTGTCGAAAATATCTTTCCCTGGTTTTGGTTTACCTCTCAACTTCAAAACCGCCTTTCCACATATGGATGTTTTAAATTTGTACAATGCAAATCTAGCTATCTTTTCTCTTCTCCGTTTCTGCATTTGGAATTGGACTTCCAAAGAGCTTTCCTATTACATTACATTATGTAAATGGTACTTTTATAGCTTCACTTAAAATTTAAATCTTTAATTCCTGTGTGAGTTCAGGGGATGAGACAGGGCACTGGTCTTGTTTGTTTTCGGAACGGGTGGCAGATCGCGCCTGCATCTCTTATCGATTACCCGCCCTTCCGCGCTGACTGAAGTGCCTCGCGGTGGAGTGAGTCCCGGCTCTGCGCTCCGCGGTGTTCATCATCGCAGGCGCCTGCGGTATACATCCGATGGAGCAGTCCCCTCCCGTGACTCTCCCTCTCTCTTTTTCCTTGAAAAAATGTTCCTTGGGTATTTTTAACATCTTTATACTTTCAAATGAACTTTGAAATCAATGTGACAAAATATCAAACCACTTTGATGGCATTTTGATCGGACTCGCTCCAGGTTGAAAGCTGAGCTGGGCGGATGCACGGTGGCTGTGGCCCGGGCCTCACCGGCTGACGCCGCTTCCCGTAACGCCCTCTGTGTACGGGCCACGCGTTATTCCAGGGCAGAATCACTCCACGAAGAGCCTTAAAAATATTAATTCCGCGTCTCGTCGGGGTCCACCTTTCGTGATCTCCACTCCGAGCCAAGTCAGGGCCTAGAGACGCCAGTCGCAGCCTTGTCCACGACGACTGAGCATTGGAAACACTTTAAATGAACAATTACTGGGGGATGGCTGACTTTTGATGCTAAGCTTCCATATTGTGCAGCCTTCCAAAGACATTTATGAAAATGACTGCAGTTTAAACGTTACACAGAAAATCGGGGTTGACCATTATCTGAACACGTATTTGTGTTTGTAGCACAGCTTCTGTGCGCCCACAGACTCAGAGGGGAACACGTCCTCACGTGTACATCAGAGCGGCTGCACGGGGGGTCGCGGGGGTCGGGCGAGTGTCTGCCCTTGACCTCGCCCGCAGGTGGGGCCGCGGGGCGCCGCCGGCGGTGCAGTCCCCCGCGCGGCCGCCAGGTGGCAGTGCGCGCCCGCAGACGCGCGCGGCCCTGACCTCTGTCCGTCGCTGCCGCTCGTTCATCACCGATCCCGGGCGGAGGGAACACAGTCCCCGAGCTCTGCTTCCACTTACAATATCTGGTGGCCCGGGAGGGAAATGAAAACGATTGCTCACGGGGAAATTTACGGGCTTCATCTGGCCGCGGGGTCCCCGCAGGTGCCCGCGCGCCCGGGCGCGGGGCTGGCGTTCCGCGGACGCGCGTCCCCCCGCTGCGGCGCGGGCGCGGGCGCGGGGCTCGGGGTGTGGCGCCCCTGCCCCCGACGGCAGACTCTCCCAGACCTCCTTTCCTTCCCCTTGAGTTTGAACACAGCCTCGCCCCCGCCCCCCGTGGGGCTGTCACCACCCGCCCGGGGGCAGGTGTCCGCCCTTCCCTCACGAGGACCCTGCATCAGCCAGGGCTTCTGACCGACTGCCACGGCAGTCCCCAGAGTCCTCGCCTCGGCTCCCGGCGGGGCCCCTCCGAGGTCGCGACGTGGGGTGGGGTGGGGTGGGGTGGGCGCGTCCTTCCTCCTGCGCCTCTCACATCCCGCGACCTGGTGTCTCCCCACCAGGGCTTGGGTGGGAGCGGGGCGCAGGGACCCCTGCTTGCGTGGGGACGAGGGCAGGGCCCGCCCCTGTCCAGCGGGGGACCTGGATGAGAGTAACTCAGTGAGCCGGTGGATTCCGGCTCACAGAACGTGCTCCGGGCCATCCGGAACCGGAGCTGGAACCGGAGCCGGAACTGGGTCTGCCTGAAGCCCAGCTCCGGTGTGCCGGGGAGCCCCTCCAGGCTGAAGACCCCGCCACTCTCCACCGCGGCAGAGGCGGGTCTGCGTCTCAGCCCAAGGCGTGGTGTGCACCATGGGGGCGCCAGGCTCGCTCTGCCTGGCACGTGGTACCGGAGGGTAGAGGAGACCGCACAACCGTGACCCACGGGGCACAGTGCGGGGGGGGGGTGCGATTTGAGGTGCAGACCCCCTCCTCTCTCCACGTGGGTCAGTGCGTGTGCGGGGAGGTGGTTTGTGTTATGATGGATCTGGGACTCTGTTCTATCTCCTCTTTTCCTTCCTTCCTTCCTTCCTTCCTTCCTTCCTTCCTTCCTTCCTTCCAACTCCTACCCCCTTTCCTTCTGGGCTGGGGGAGGTGTTTTTAAAGTCGCTGCACCCTTGGGAATCCCACGAAGATGAAGCGTACAGGGTCCCCTGTGGGAGCAGGGTGTCACCAGGCCTGGGGCCAGCCAGCTCCGTGCCTGCAGAGCTGTGACAGGGTGTGGCTGCTGCAGGGACAAGTGCCAGGCACACAAGTCTGCCTTTGGTGCCCACGGGGTCGCACCAGGGCCTTGTGGGGTCTTGGCTAAGACCCTCCTGTGAGCTGACCCCCGCAACACAGGGGCCCTAGCTTCCCTGGGGCCCCTTGTGGTCACGAAGGGTGGCGTCCACTGAGCCAGGGCTGCTTTCCTCTGAGTGAGGCTTCCCGGCTGGAACGGCAGGCAGGCAGGCAGGCAGGCAGGAGGTTCCCGCTCTGTCGGGAGGGTGGCTCCGGGCCCCATGCTGTCACTGTGAGGCCAGTCCCGTCTCTGGCGCACAGCGGCTGGTTCTGTCCCGGGTCCCTCGCTCAGAGGACCCTCCCCCTCGGCTCATTACAACCCACTGCGTTTCCCCAGCAGGCTTACAATCTAATTACTCAAAATCGCACAGCTTTATTGCGGATTGCTAAAGTCCAAGACAAGCAAATACCCAGCTAATGAACAATTATTTATGACAAATTATTACCTTTACGCCCAAGATGAACAGTTTCTATTAAGTTCAGGGAAGGTGACAACCTCTCCCTGAAAAATGGGCAGGGGCCGTCTTCCCGTGGAGTTCAGGGAGCCAGGCGGGCTTGGGGCTCCGTGGAGCCTGCCCAGTGAGGGCCTCGGTGCAGCGCCCTGCAGTCCCCTTCCTGCTGAGGGCAGTCATGGGTCCCCCTGAGCTTGGGAGTGGGGCCCCCGCTTTCCTGTGAGTGCGGAGGGATGCCAGCAACAATGAATGTGACATATCCCACTAATTGCTCTTGCATTTAAGTCTTAAAGCCTGTGCACTGTTTGGAATGGGACGTGGTACGCTGGCTGTGGACCGCCTCACCTCGGGTCTGGCTGTTGCGCCCCAACTCCGAGGCTCGCCCTGGGACCAGAGGCCTCTCAGCTAATTATTATGTACAATATTCCCCAGCAGTCTCGCAATCAAATTATTCAAAATTGCATTTCTTTATTGCATATTGCTAAAACCCAAGACAAGCAAACATCAAGATAATAAACAGTTATTTATTGCAAATTATTACCTAATATATAAGATTAACAGCTTGTAACTATTAAGATTAATACATGTGGTAAACTGTATTTATTATACTTATTTTGTAGCAAATATCTTTGTATAAAACATATGTTTATGTATTGCAATTAATGAGAAAAAGTGTAAGATTAACAATTTATGTTGGGTTTTGTTTTTAGATTTATGCACACTGTAAAACTTATTTATTGCACTTATTAAAAGTATTTAAGGATGGACTTTTAGATGCTATATTTTTAATGTGCAAATATAAACTAAAGGGTATTAAATTACAAAATGGAAAATTATAACTGAAGTCAAAGAATCTAACTATTTTCTGCTATAAATCTGCTTTAAAAAGATCATCACTGGAATTACCGAATCTTTAAATAGTGGCCTTTATATACGTAATGAGTTCCAATGAGTTATCCTTAAAAAGGCTTTTTTCATCGTTAAAACTAAGCTCAACATCTTGCTCTTGAAGATAAATGTAGCAGCAGTGTAAGCAGCAGAACCGTTTGGCTTTATGACGAGACGCTGAGTTACCATTGGTGGGCAGAGCACGGTTGGCAGGTCCCCCGAAGGAGGCGCAGGCACAGGGCCGGCTGGAGGCAGGGCAGAGCCTGGAGGCTTGGCGTAGCCGGTGGAGGGGCCCTGGGAGCCGGGGAGGAGGGTCTCCGGGGTGGAGACGGGGCCGGTGCAGCCAGAGCCGCTTCTCTGCCACAGTGAGAAAGCGAGGCTCCCGAAGGTGCTGGTGCTCAGACGGAAGTGGAGGTGAGATCGGAGGCCGGTGGCCAGGAAGGGAGGGGGTTCTGCAGGCGGCAGACGAAGCCCCTCGGGAAGACCTGCTGGAGTCGTGGGGCCCTCGTGCCCACGTCGTGGGAACGGGCCACGGAAGCGAGAAGCCCCGGGTGTCCTGTGGGGAGAGCTGTCCTGCAGCCCAGCACCGCTGCTGACCAGCACGGCGCCCCTGCCTGCCCGTGGCCCGTGGCCCACGCTGGTTATTACTGATAATAAATAATAAACAATAACACGAGAACAAAGTCTGTGTCGCACACTCACAACTGTGAACCTACTTTTGTGCACCCTGCATTCTCTCCACCGACTGGGCGCTGGCTCCTGAGTCTGAGGTGTCCTGCCCGTCACCAGGGGACCCCGAAGGGGCTGGGGACGGGGTTAGGGCACAGCTTCCAGGGGGAGGGCAGAGCCCCCACCCAGGGTCCCAGTGCAGGTTCCTGGGGACCCCAGACCTCCGGGTCCAGATTGGCAGGGGGTGCAGGCCCTCCTCCTCCCGCCGTGGGCAGTGGTCAGGGAGTCGTGGGGGGTGCGCCATGTGGGGGCGGGAGTGGGGGGCCAGGCCAGGCAGGAGGGAGGGGCCGTTCCCGGGGGGGAGTTTGGGAAACCCATCTGCTCACTCGGAGGAGAGCACTCCTTTGCCCAGCAGCTCGTGTTACTTGATTGCAGATCCTGAACGCTCCCCCGTAAATAATTGTTTCATTTTTGTGTGGGACGCGTACAAAGTCTTTGAATTTCTTTCAAACGAAAAAATTATGTGTGGAAAACATACAGCTCTGTTCTGTTGAGTGTGGAGGCATCGTGGGTGCTGTCCGGTGCTCTGGCCTGTGGGGCCCATCAGCGCACCTGTGGTTCGTGGGTCCCGTCTCTTCTGGAAGGCTGCCCGCGACCTGGAGGTCAGGGGGCAGAGAGCAAGCTGGCAGGCTTCCACCTAACCTACCACTTCTTTATATGAACTCACTCATTTCTTCATGGTCCATGAATTAACTCATTTGTTCATTAGTGAATTCATTGGTCAATTAATTAAGCAAATTATTCCTTCTTTTGTCCACCATCCATCCCCCCACCCATCCATCCATCATTTATCCGTCATGAATCTACCCACCCACCATCCTCCACCATCCACCCACCATCCTCCACCATCCTCCCATCTGCCCATCCACCGTCCATCCACCATCCCTCACTCACGGCTGGCTCACTCAGTAGGGCAGTGTTCCTGGCTGCCTCCTGGGAACAAGGTCTCCCCGCTGCCCCAGTCCACTGTTTGAGAGTGAGGTTCCGGGACATTCTTTATAGGTCCGGGGTCACAGTGATGCCCAGTCTCGGCTCCCGGAGACCCTGCTGCGGAGCCTCTCCCAGGGCCTCTTCTCCGGGGGGTTGTGTCCTGGGAGCTGCGGCCGCCCCGACTCGGGAAACCTCGGCTGCGGGAGTGGGCTGAGAATGGAGAGCTTGCTCTTCTGAGGAAGGCTGGGGGCTCTGCTCTCTTTCTCAGAGCCCAAGAAATGAAACTCTCCTATGACTAAGGCTCGACCACGGTAGAATAGTCACCCTCCCGGTGACAAAAGCGGTGAACGCTAACAGCAGGATCACCTTCCTTAGCCCGGCGAGTCGGGGGTTTGCCCGCAGGGCTGATGGGTGGGGGGAGGGGCCCAACCGCCCCGGCTGCAGGCGGGGTCACGGAGCAGTTCCCAGCAGGGCAAAGGGCGCTTTCTGTGCCCAGCTGGGCTTCTCGGGGAACTTACCTCGAGTTCGTTATTAGAAACGAGCACGGCCATTTTCCACGGGCTGTTCTCACCGCATCTTGTATAAAAGGAGGAAAGAGACAGAACGTGTATGGCCGACTGCGGAGAAACTTCACAGCCAGCAGTGGGCGGGCTCCCGAAGCAGGTGAGCGTTGTCGTGGGAACCGGGGCTGGAGTGCTCGCTACAGCGGGTTTCTTCCACGGAGAAGGGAAAGTCGGGGAGGGGGAGAGAGGTCAGGGGGAGGGGGAGAGAGGTCGGGGGGAGGGGCGCGCCCCGCCCCTTCCCCGCCCGTCCCGGCCCCTCTTCCCCGGTTTGGCTCCGCGGGCTCACTCCGCCGTGTGACCTGCCTGACTCTCCGTGGTTGGAGAGCGTGCTCCGCGGGTTCGAGTTCCTTCCGACTTGCTGGGGTTTATCTTATAGCCCAGGGTGTGGTCCATTTTTGTCGCTGTTGCGTGGACACGTGGGTGTCTGCCAGTGCAGGCCGAGGGCTGTCTGACGTCAGTCCCCCGGGCTGGGTGGCGGTGTTGGGTTGTCCCGTGTCCTTGTTGCTTTTCTGTGTCAGTGCCGAGGGAGGGGGCTGAAGGCACCACCAGATTCTGAAGTCGTCTCTTTTCCCTTTCAGTTCTGCCAGTTTCCGTCTCCCATGCTTTGCAGCCCGTGTATACACATCACCCTTAATGCACATACCTGCACCTGAGAACAATGCACGCAAAATGCACGCACAGCCTTGGCGGATGGACTCTCTTATTACGATGTGTTACCCTTCTCTGCCCCTCGTAATTTTCTTTGTTTTTCTGGTGTTAATATAATCAGTGCTTTCCTTTGACTAACATTTGCACGATATCGCCTTACCATCTTTCAACTGGTCTATATTGTAGCAGTTGAAGTGGGTTTTTTTTGTTCATAGTCTGTAACTGAGTCATAGTTTTTAATCCGTTTCTGTCACCTCCTCTAATTGGTCTATTTAGGCCATTTACATTTAATATAATTTTTGGCGTGTGGGAACTTACTTCTGCCATTGCTTTTTGTTGGTTTGTTTTTTTCCTGTGGTTTGTTTCTCTGCTTCCTTTTTCTTGTCGTCCCGTGGGTTACTCGAACATTTTTTAGAATTCCACTTTGATTTATCTGTATTGTTTGAGTATATCTTTTCGTGTAACATTTTTAGTGCTTGCTCTAGGTTTTACATTCTTTATACATAACTTACCAGAGTCCTCTGGTGTTGTCATCTCACCAGTTTGAATGAAGCATAGAAACATTACCTCCCCTAAGTGGCTTTATCTTCCCCACTTATAATATCATTGTTTAAAATATTTTCTTTGTATCCATTTAGACTCACATCAAACGGTGTTAACGTTTTTGCTTCCACCATCAAACATGATTTGGAAACTGCAGGAGGAGGGAAGCCTATTGTATGTGCCCGAGGTTTTGCTCGTTGCCTCCGCCTTCCCTCCCTCCCAATGCTCCGAGTGCTTTCTGTCTGTCGCAGGTTCCGGTCCAGGTAGGGAGCTGTTCACTCTCTCTACTCTCACTCCATTGCGGTGGGAGGTCGCTGTGTGACTGTCGGGGCCAGGGAACGTCCAGGCTCCCGGGGCCTCTCCTGACACTGTTGGGGGAGGGAGCGGGGTGGGCACGAAGACCTGCCTCCCCACCCGGCCCCCGACCCCTCCCATAGTGTCCCTGGGGGCGCTGGAGTACCCTCACACCTCGCTAGGTTGGGTGGAAGCAGAGACCCGAGTTTGGCCTGTGCCGGGTTGTTGTGGGGAGACCCACGGTTTTTCTTCCGTGGTGTCGACCCGGTGAAGCGGCTCTCCTCTGAAAGTTTCCTCCCCTCGTCCCTTGTTGTGTGCAGTTACTGTTGGGGCGTTTGTGTTTCTTGAACCTGTACCCGCGGTGGTTTCCAGATTGCTGACTTCCTCAGTTGTCCGTCTGGCCCGTGCGAGGCCAGAAGAAAACCCAGGGAAGTGGCCTCACGCTGTTTCTTGGCCCCTGAGGCTGCAGGCGGCCGCCCTGGTCCTCCTCCCCTCTGGGACCCGCGAGCAGCCTCCCTCCTCTGGCCGCGCTCCCTCTGGTTTGTTCCCAGTCGTCCCGCATGAGGCCTTCAGCCCTCATCCCCGCGTTCATTCTTCCATCCGTCAAAGTTGGCCGCGTGCCCGCGGTGCAGACGTGGCGGTCACAGGGCCCGCTGGTGGGGGGCAGAGAGTGACCGCAGGTCTCGGAAAGCGGTGCCTGGTGCGGGCACTCCAGGGGGCAGATCCTGGGTCTCTCCCCCTGCCCCGGGTGAGTCGGGGCTCCCAGGTCACAGGCCTGAGGGAGACACCGGGGGGTGTGGCTGCCGCAGGGCACCGTTATCCGTGGTCGGAGCTGCTGCGGAGCAGAGCCTGCCCTGGGGAGGGGCAGCCAGGGAGACGGGAGAGGTGGGAGCAGCTCCAGGCCGGGGCGGGGCGGGATGCGGCTGTGCGGACTGACTGGGTGGTGCCAGCTCCCGCGAGTGCAGGGCGAGGCGCTGTGGTGGGTGGCGAGGCTGCGGCGTCCCTATGGCGGAAACAAGCCTGGAGGGGCAGCCGCCTGGGCGGGGCCCTCTCCCCGCCCCCTCTGGTGGGGCCGCTGCCGAGGGAACCCAGGTTCCCACGCGGCCCCCTTCCCTGCACCGTGGACGTTGTCTTCCTCCTGCCGTGAGGCCCACGGCCCCAGCCTGGCCGGGCCCCTCCCCCACGGGCGCTGCTGCTCTGCCCACAATGCCCGTCCGGCCCCTCATTGTCTCGCAGACGAGCGCGCACCGGTGGGATATTATTAGCCTGCGATGAAGTGAGAGGCCCTGAATGGGGGCGGCGAGCCCCCACCTGACACGGCGGCGGAGGCCAGGAGGAAATGATTCATTACGGCGCCGTGTGCTCTAATTTCACATAACGGAGTAAATGGCAGTCGTATTTTGGGAGCCACACGCACAGATAGCATTGTTCCCTCCCTGCCTCTCACCCAGGCCGCAGGGGAAACTGGGGCAGGCTTTGTGCAGGAAGACGAGGGGCCGCAGGTGCCGTGACCCTAGGGGGCTGGGGGCATCACAGTTCCGTGGCTGGGGTGCCCAGGAAAAGGGGACTCAGGACCCCTGTGCAATCAAGGCCCGGCCTGCCGATCCCACCCCTGCCCCCCATTCCCATTCTCATGGCTTCTTCAGGACCTGCCTACTGCCCAGTTCAGGCCCAGCATGGGGAGCCCCCTCCTCCAGGAAGCCCGCAGTGCTCTGCTTCTCTGCTTTTCCGGTTCTGTGTCCTCACAGACTGGCACGCACTTCCCCGCCCCCCTGCAGGCTCCCGGCCCCCTGCCCACTGCCTGGCCCTGGCTGGACACTCGGCCACCACGTGCAAGCAGCTTTAGCTGAGGGCTCCTTGGCCAGGACGGCAGCCCCAGGTTGGTGTCGGTGCCCGGGGCGGGGGTTCCTGCAGGCGCTGAGCCCCACGGCACTGCCCGGGTGGCTCCCCACGCGCCCAGCACCCTCTCAGAGGCGCCCACAGGCTCATTCCCCCACGTGCCTGACCTGTGCTCCCAGACCCGAGATGGAGCAGAGGGAGGACGGGTCACACTCGGGCGATTTCACCGCCGGCGGCTCAGCCCGTAGGCGGCCTCAGGACGGCCCGACCCCGGCCGGCGTTCTCGCTGCCCAGTGGCCGCACGCGAAATGGCTTCCCATTTAAAAACTCGAATTCTGGGGGGTGCCAATCACGGGCACTAACGAGGAGGCGCTGGCGTGACTGGGAAGAGAATTTCTGTGTGCGTTTAATTGGTTCAAACACCTCTTCTGCGTGGAGGGACGCGGGCCCTGAGTGGGCACCCACGCTCCTCGGCTGTGTGCGGCGGCCTGGGCAGGCACTCGGGACAGCGCCCGCTTGCCCGTGTCCCCGACGTTCTCCAGACCACGTCTCAGCGTCACTCCCAGCCCCGGGCGGGGGCGGGCAGGGTAGCTCTTGCCTCGGGGATGGATGGCCGAGCCCTGGGCTCTGGGGCCCACTCGTGGCCTTCGGTGGGGAGGGGAGGTCTGGGGAGCGTCACCATCAACCACAGACGGGTGTTGTCCCCGACTTGCTGCGTCAGCCGGCACCCCATGTGGGCTCCGGGGTCCTCAGCTGGAAACTGGAGTCAAACTCCGGGAGGGTCCCCGTCTCCCTAAGGATGAAGTCTTTGGATCTGTTATTTCATTTTCTTCAGGGACGTTTCCTGATTTCCAGAGAGGTCGCCCCACGGAAAACCGGACTGAGGTCAGAGCTGTTTCGTCAGAAGGTCGAGTGGCTTGGAGAGGGTGCTGGTGCTGAGTGGGCACAGCCTTGAAATCCGGCCTCTGCGTCTGGGGCTTGGACTCTGGGGATGGGGACTTCGGTCCATGGTCACGGGCTGAGTCACCAGAGCCACGAGTGCCCCTGACAGGCCCAGGGGCCTCTCCTGTGTTTCCTACTGACCTTGGGCTGTGGGCCACTGTCCGAGTGTGTGAGGTGAGCGAGGGCCGGCGGGGACCTGGGCACAGGTGACACCTGCCTGTCGTGCTGGCCCCTTTCCCTCCACAACGTGGCCCCGGGGAAGGGCACCGCCGATGTTTGGTGGGTGAACGCCCCTCTCTGGGGTGAGCATGGGGCACTCGGGGTATTTCCAGTGGCTCTGCAGGCCTCCCCGCCCATATTTAAGGTCACCCCGGCCCCCACCACGCCTCCCTCCCGGCTCCTCCCTGCCTGTGTGGTCAGTGGCCTGGTCACAGCAGAACTCCCTGCCGGTTTGCGAAGGTGCTTCCCGCCGGCCAGAAATGTCCTCAAAGTCCTGCTTTAAGGACCTTTTCTGACATCCCCTCGGGGCGCTGCTCTGCTTCCTGCAATCCCACAGTGCTCTGGTCACCCAGCCCTGCCCCCGGGCCCCCAGGGGTTGGTGCTCCTGCACTGACTCACTCACTCATGCATCCACTCACTGACTCACTCAGTCACTCACTCACTCGCTCATTCATTCATTCACTCACATTCATTCATGCATTCACTCAGTCACTCACTTATTCACTTGCTGATTCACTCACTCACTCATGCATTCACTCACATTCATTCATGCATTCACTCAGTCATTCACTTGCTCATTCACTCATTCATTCATTCACTCACTCACTCATGTATTCACTCAGTCATTCACTCATTCATTCACTTGCTGATTCACTCACTCACGTACTCATGCATTCATGCATTCACTCAGTCACTCAGTGATTCACTCACTGATTCACTCATTCATTCACTCACTCATTCATTCACTCACTCACTCATTCATTCACTCATTTATTCATTCACCACTCATTCAGTCGATCATTCCTTTATTCACTCCATTATTAATTTGCTGAAGCACCCTTGGTGCTCCAGAGATGGAAGACACAGGTCCACAAGGATGTGAGTCACATGTGCCCCAGAGGTGGCGCCCGTGAGGTGTGAGTGCACAGCGCTGGGTGGGCGACACGTGGTCGTGTGAGTTGATGTTGATTGAAGAATTTATATTTTATTTTTCAATTACAGTTTTATTCAGTATTGTTTTGTATTAGTTTCAGTGTACAGCATAGGAGTGAGACGTTATATCACTTACAAAGTGACCCCCATAAGCCTAGTACCCACCGGGCGCCGCACGTAGTTACACAGCATCACCAACCGCACTCCCTGGGTGGGGCCTGACGCCCCGTGACTTTCTGCACCTGCCAACCTGCCCTTCTCCGCGCCTCCGCGCCTCCGCCCTGTTCGCCCAGGCTGCCACCGCCACACGTGCTATTTCCGGGTCAGATTTTGTTCTGAAAAGTTCAAGAAAATTGAACATTTCAAGACGAAAAGTCCTGCAGAACAAGGGCGGGGCGTCGCTGTCCCGGCCAGGGGTGGTCTCCCGGGACCGTGGGACGCAGTGATGGGACCAGCTGAGGGCTCTGTCACTCGGCGCCTCAAGGGGTGACAAGAGCCAACCCTGAGGGACCGGGCAAGGAGGAAGCCACGCCAGCCCACTGCCCCGTCCACCCGCCGGGCTGCTCAGGGTCCTTCCTGGGACCCGGTTCCACCCTCCTTTGGAACCTCCCGCAGAGCCTCTCTGTGCCTGGAGTGACGTCCCTGTCCTCATCTCCCTGGTGCACCTGTTCTCTGACTCGCCCGTTCCTGGCCCCGTCGTGCGCGGCCAACACCGTCCCGGCTGCTGCGCGCAGCGGGGAGGCTGGGGCCGGGTGACCGGGGCTCTGGCCGAGACCAGGCTCCCCCAGCTGCTCCTCCGGGCAGCGATGGGACTTTGCATCGGGCTCCGTGCAAACTGGGGACACTCATCACCCCGAGACTCGCACGAAGCCTGCTTATCCCTCCACGTCACGCCCAGCTCGGCGACGGCTCCTCTGGGGTGAAGACGGTTTCGGAAAGAGGAAGACTTTCCATTTCCTCAGAATTGAACTTCTGGGGAAGGTCATTTGGCTGATGAAATCAGTAACAACAGGCAAGGAAATTTTGGGAAAAAAAGTGATGAAGAATTCTTATTCAATGTAAAAACTCACCTTAAAGTCAGAAAACGGATGAAGCGAGACCACAAAACCCAGGCTCAGGGGGCAGACCTGCTGGCCCGGCCTCCTTGGGGCACGCGGCCGGAGGCGGGCGCCGAGGGCGGGGGGACATCGCCGGAGGCTCGCCACTCTGTCCACGTGGCCGAGTGCAGAAACCTGGTCTCAGCGAGCTCGGCCGGTGCAGAGACAAGGGGTAGGTGGCGCCCCCTTCCTTCTGTCTCCCTCTGGTCTGAGCTTGTCCCGGGGGGCACCCCACATTTTTGCACTGTGCCCTCAGGGGGCACCCGGGAAGCTCCTGATGGCGCCAGCCCCATACCCAGAGGTGAGGGATTCTTGCACGTCTCCAAGTGGCCGGAGGTGCCGGAGACACGGGGTGGGTGCTGGGCTGCGGGTGGCACAGTGGTGACGAGGTGGGGACGGTGGTGGGTCAGAGTTTCAGGCGAGACGTGATCAGGCTCAGTCACAGGCCATGTTTTACAAAGTCAAAATTAATGCAAAAACTTGTGATGGATAAAATACCAACACGTTCAATAAAAACAGATCGGAAGGGCCGGGTCCCGTGGAGCCGAGGGGCCCGTGTGGTGCTGGGGCCCATCTTCATTGCCGGAGCTTTGCGGGAACGTTCTTGGGTGTCAAGTTTGAGACTCAGTGTAGACTCTCAGGGTGGCGATGGGGCAGCGGCAGCCCAGTGTCACGGGTGGGGAGGGGGCTGGGCCGTGTGGCACCCTCGGAGCAGATGGCTGAGGGCGGGCATTTGAAGTTGGGGGGCTGGAGAGCAGACTGCACCTGGGCACCCCAGACAAGGAGCGTGGTGGCGAGAAGGGCCGTCGGGAGCCGCCACCCCTTCGAGGGCCCCGGCCTGAAGCCGAGCGCGGCCGAGGTGCTCCGGGGGGGCGGGCAGGCAGTGGGAGCGGGTGGTTTCATCTCTTATCCGAGCGTGCACATTCCAGGAACGAGCGTCTGTCACTTGTGCCAGGAGGAGACGCTCCGCATTTCCAAGATACTGTCATGTTGACGGGCGGGCGTGCCAAGGAGCCTGTCAGGAGGAGGAGAGCGCGTCCTGAGTGCTGGGAGCCGGCCTCGCCGGGGCTCCCGGGGACAGGCAGGGCCGGCGCCCACCAGCCACGTGTCTGGAGGCTCAGCAACCTGGAGGCTCAGGGCGCCGGTGCTGGGCTGGTCACCAAGTGCACTTTGAGGGCCCGGGTCGTCACAGACGAAGGTACGTAACAAAAATTCCAATTTGCAAGCGGCCAGTTTCCACCTCACATATATTTTGAATAAATGCTGGAGTGACTAAATGTGCCTGGCTCTCCCATGGAAGCATTCGTTGAGTGCCTACTGGGTACAGGCACCGAGCAAGCAGGAGACTCCCGGCCGCTGCGGCTGCGAGCCTCCTCCGGCCGGGAGAAGGGCGTGTTGGGTCACTCGCCGTGCAGGTCATTGCCGATTGGAGGAAGGACGGGCGCTCGGAAGAAAGAGAGAACACACAGTGGGGATGCTCCCTGTTTGGGGGTCAGGCCGGCTGCCCGGGGGCAGCATCTGAGCCCGTGAAGGGTGAGGGCTGGGTGGGGTGTGGGGGATGGGCTCACACGGGGGGAGAAGTGTGCCAACCGACAGCCTCTCCCTGCGGTGGCCGCAGGGGCTCCCCTCCTGCCTACCTGGCGGGTCTGCCTCCCACCTGTCCTTAGGGCCCGGGGGTGGGGGGGCTGTCCGCAGGATGGCCCCTGGGGAAGGGCTCGCCCTGGGCTGGGGCGGGACCCTCCTACCGGCAGGTGGAGGTGGAGGTGGAGCTGGAGGTGGAGCTGGAGGAGAGTGTCAGTGTGAAGGGGGCCGGGCGGTCACCACGCTCTGGGCTCAGTCACCTCCTGCGTCCATCAAGGGTTGGGACTCAGAGCCTGGAGGGAGCTGCCCGACTGGGATGCTGAAGGCCTACTGTGCGCCAGGTCTACTGCTCTCAGCCCCGTGGTGGGGACTCAGCATCTGCATGGCTGGGCGGCTGTCAGGGACATCGGGGGCAGAGGGACAGGGCAGAGAAACAAAATCAGGGAGGGCAGCTGCCACTCCACTGGGGAGAGGGGGCGGGGGCACCGAGAGCCTGACCCCCAGAATGCTGACTGGGGGCTGCACTCTGTGGGCTCCGCACACCCCGACTTTCTCGGTCTTGCGTTCCCCATGCCTGCTGGGCTGACAATGGGCAGCTTGGAGGCTGTGACCTCAGGCGCCGCAGGGGCCGGTCGGTGGGGCGCCCGGGGGGCACTGGGTGGGCAGGGAAGCACCCGGGCTGAGCCTCCTGGTCTAGGGGGCCACCTGCGCCGTGTGGCAATACCTGCTCAGTCCGGCCAGGTCTTTCAAACTTCCAAAGGAGCTCGGAACGCGGACATTTGTGGAAAGTGAACTTTTAAGGGGCAAGCGTTCGAGATGAGAAGGGAGAGCAGTGCCGTCTGGGACGAAGGTCTGTGGGTCACATCGGCCCGTGTTCTCCCCGTGTTTCCCCGGAGGCGGGTGTTCTGCGAGGGTCCCCCGTGCTGTCCGTCTGGGGACGGGAAACCCTGACAACGAGGTCCCGATGCCCGGCAGGGCACCACGGACACCACGCGTGTGGCCCCCACGTCCTGCCGGAAACCCAAGGCTGGTCTCGGGACCCCAGCCCAGGCCTGCCTGACCCCTCTGTTTCTCCATCGCTCGCCCCCGCCCCCTCCCTTCATCCAACGCGTAGCCTCCGGGGCCTTCAGCACAAGGGCCTCCAGACTTTCCTGAGATTCTTCCGGTAGCTGGATTCAGAGGCCCCGGGAGAGGAGGGCCGGCATCGTCTGTGTGTGCTCTTTCGGCTGCGACCCCAAGGCGCCCTGAGGTCCTGCAGCCCCTCGAGGCGTGGCGGGTGGCCGCTGGCCTGACACGCTGTGGCACGCTGGGCCCCGGGCCACGTAGCTGCGGAAGAGCGGCTCTGCTCCCCGTGCTGGGAGCCGCGTCCCCGGGCTGGGCCGAGTCTTTGCAGAGGCGCCGGGCGGGAGCGGGCCCCCGGCACCTCCGAGGCGCACCTGGCCGGGCGGCCCCGTGGAGCGGCCACCGCCTGGGCTGCGATAATTCATCACGGCGGGCTCGCAAACGCACTTAAGAAAGAAGGGATGATCTATTTTGTACACGTTCCTTAAAGGGATTCCATTTTAGCTCCAATTGTAATTTTTACCTTTTTCAGGGGAATTTATTGACACAGTGCCTAGCTCAGCCCTAGTTTTCGGCATCATCCCTTTGTCTGGTCGCACTCTCACCAGACGCTTAATTTGTCACAGCCCTGGAGGTATCAGAACTAATGAGCTTTGTTTGAATAGACTTTTTCCAGTTCATCTAGCACACTTTGGGGTAATCACTCAGTTTCTGTCTGCTTCTGATCCAAGGCATTGTGGGAAATATAAGAAAATAATGGTTAAAAAAGCAGTATAAATTGGTAACAGCCACAATTTCTGCAAAGCCCCGAAGATGTTATTTTTTTAAATTCACCACTTATTGAAGTATTGAGACTACTCTAAGTACGACATTACAACATAATATCAGAGGAGAATCTGATAAAATGCTATTTTTCAATTAGTCAGGAGTTTATACTTTGCCTTCTTTAAGCAGTTCATAGCTAACAAATCTTTAAACAATCCAACCTCTTAAGGTTGGGAAGTGGACAGATAATAACCAGGAACACATAACAGAGTGTCAGCCTGAGAATTTAAACATCTATTACAGGGAATGCAAACGGAGGGTTTCGTTGGTCGGACAATTGCACGTTCATTTTTCCAAAACAGCTCCTCACGGCCCGTGACACTGGCAGGCCTGGGGGACGAGCTCCCCAAGGGCACCCAAAGGCCGGGCTGGCTGCCGCTCCTCGCCCCACAGGCCGGGCTGTCCCGGGGCACGCAGGCTGCACGCTGTGTCTGCGGTGGGCCTTGTTTTCAGGGACCCCTAGGCGTGTTCCCAGGGACCAGAGGCAGGGAGTCCAGGACGGCTGAGATCTGTGAGTCGGAGGACCCCTGACCCCCGGGCCCCCGCCTGGAGAAGGAGACAGCTTTTCACACCAGTGAGGGTACAGAGAGGCCACCTCCACACCGGGCTGCCTCCTGCAGATTCTGAAAAAGAAATCAGAGGGCAAACACATGTGGCGTCTTTTCCCACCGACGATGCTGGTGGCCTTTCCCGGTGGGACAGAGTGGAGGCAGGTGGGACTGGGCTCAGGTGCGCACACCGGGCCAGGGGCTCAGGGCGGGGTGGCAGGTGGCTCTGGGCTAGGGTGTGAAGGTCGGATGTGGAAGGTCCCCGTGCCTCCCACGAGTCAGCAGCGGCCTTCTGCGAATGGGGACACCGGGCTCTGAGCTCCTGGCCAACCTGCCCCTGGATCACAGGGGGCAACTAGTGGGGCACAGTGAGAAGCCAGGGCTCCTCCCCTTCATCACAGACGCCAGCGCCCTGCCTGGGTTGCCACCTCCCCACCCCCCGCAGGTGAAACCCAGCCTCACCCCTGGCAGCTGCAGCCCCAGCACAGACTTCTGGCCAGGAGTGTGTGTGTGTGGGGGGCGGCGTGGAGGGCATCTCCCAGCCCTAGGAGAGGGGAGCAGCCCCGAAGCTCCAGGCCTGGGCCAGGGGCACTGCCCAGAAGGCTTCGGGTGGGTGGGGTGGTTCACCTGGGAAGGCGTGGCAGGAAGGCTGGGCGGGGCTGCCTGGTGCAGAGGGTTGGGAAGCCCTCCGGGAGGCGGCGACAGGGCAGCGCCAGCGCTCTGGGGGCCGAGAGGCCGGAGCTGGTGGGCTGCGGCCGCCCAGCGGGGAGGAGGAGGGGCCCTCGGGCCAGTCTCTTCCTGCACGTGGCCAGGCCGTGTGGCCAGTGTCTCCGCGGATCACCCAGGGCTGTGCCCACGGGAGCCGCCCCTCTGTGGGTGCCGGGCAGCCCCACTGCCGGGCTTTCTCTGCCCACTGCCGCAAGCGGTGAGTTATTTTGGGTGGCAGGGGTCTAGGATGGCCTTGCTTTGTCTGGGGGTTTCAGCTGGGGCACCCCGCTGCTTCTGGGAGAGGGCGTGGGGTCCGACGTGGCAGGGCTTCTGCTTTCGTCACGTCTGCCTCGGGCCAAGCCTGCAGTGTAGCCGCTGAGTGCACGCGGACTTGGGGAGTGTGGGTTTGGAATGAGCTCTCTAATGATAATAATATTAATAATAATGTTTTTATTATTAACTGTATTGGGGTAACGTTGGTTAACACCATCACATAAATTTCAGATGTGGGGCTTTATCACATGGCACCCGTGGGCTCCCACTTAACGTCCGCTCTGCCTCCTCGACCCCCGCCCCCACACCGCCCCCTGGTGGCCGGGATGCTGTTGCCTGTGACTCCGTGTTTTTCCTTTGCTGCTTTCTCTTTCGTGTCTCACGTGTGAACGACGCCGGACGACTCCGGTCCTTTTCCGTCGGGCTTATTTTCCGTAATGCGATGCCCTGCAGATCCCTGCGCGTCGCTGTAAACGGCGGTGTTCCATCTTTTCTTGCTCCGAGTCTGTTCCCTGGTGCGTATGCGCTACGCCCTCCTCTCTAGCCCGGCGAACTGCGCCTGCGGTGCTTCCGTGTCTCGGCCACCAGGCGAACGTAGGGGTGCCCGTATCTCTACAAATAAGTGTGTTCCAGATTTTTTGGTAGGTATGCAGAAGTGGGATTGCTGGGTCATACATATGGTAACTCTAGTCTTAATGTTTTGAGAAACCTCCATACTTTTCCACAGTGGCTACACCAGTTTACACTTTCACCAGCCACAGATGAAGGTTCCTTTTCTCCACATCGTCCCTAACACTTGTTACTGGTCTTGCTGATGATGGCCCTTCTAACAGGTGTGAGGTGGTACCTCCTTGTGGTTTTGATTTGTATTTTCCTAAGAGCTAGTGAAGCCGAGCAAGTGTTCTTGTAGCTGTTGGCCCTCTGTGTGTCTTCCTTGGAAAAACGTCTCTGTTCAGGTCCTCTGCCCGTTTTTAGATTGGATCGTTTTTCTCTTCCTGAGTTGTATGGGTTCTCGATATATTTTGGATATCAGTCCCTTGTTGGAGGTACAGTTTGAAAATATCTTCTCCCATTTGGTTGTTGCCTTTTTGTTTAGTTGTGGTTTCTTTTGCTGTGCAGAAGCTTTTTAGTTTAATGGGGTCCCATTTGTTTACTTTTGCTTTTGTTTCCTTTGCTTTTGGGGTCAAGGTCCCAAACCCCTCTGAAACCAAGGTCCGTAAGTTTAGTGCCCATGTTTTCTTCTCTGGGTTTTATTGGTTCAGGTCTTACATTCAAGTCTTTAACCCACTTGGAGTTCATTTTTGTGTATGGTGTCGGGTAGCAGTCTGATTTAATTCTTTTACCTGTGCCCATCCAGTTTTCCCATTAATGCCATTCAGTGAAGAGATTTTCGTATCTCCAGAGTATGTTTCTGGCTCCTTCGTTAAAAGTTAATTGCCCTTGTCTGTGTGGGTTTATCTCTGGACCCTCAGTTCTGTCTCCATTGGGCTGTGGTTCTGTTTTTCCACCAATATCATACTGTTTTGATTACCGTAGCTTTGTACCATAGTTTGAGGTCAGGAATGGTGACACCTTGTCTTGCAGTTTTTCTCTCAAGATTGCTTTGGCTTTTCAGGGCCTTTTATGGTTCCATACAAATCTGAGGATTTTGTTTTGTTCCAGTTCTTTGAAAAACGCCATGAGGATTTTGGTAGGGAGTGCATTACGTCTGTACATGGATCGCTGCAGGTAACGTGGACACGTTGACAATGTTAATTCTCCAGTCTGTGAACACGGAATGTCTTTACATCTTTGCGTCTTCTTTCAGCCATGCCCTGTAGTTTCAGCACACAGGTCCCTCACCTCCTTCGTTCAGTTTATTCCTGTGTATTTCATCCTTTTGTTGCAGTTGTCGATGGGATTATTTTCTTCATTTTCCTTTCCGATATTTGTTAACATGCTGAAATGCAACGGGTTTCTGCACAGCGACGTTGTGCCCCATGACTTCACCACGTGTGTTTGTCGTTTCTAATAGTTTCTGGTGGAGCCGTTAGGGTTTTCTGTGTATAGAACCATGTCGTCTGCAAGGAGTGACGATTTCGCTTCTTCCTTTGCAGTCCGGGTGCCTTTTACGTCTTCTTCCCGTCGGACTGCTGTGGCAGGACTTCTGGTGCCCTGTTGAGTCACAGGACGAGGGTTGGCATCCTGTCTCATTCCTGACCTCAGGGAGAAGCTTGTTCTCCACCACTGCCTGTGGTGACAGAGGAGGGTTTGTCCTCTGTGGCCTTGATCCCGTCGAGGTACTTTCCCTCTATTCCCATTTTACTGTTTTAATCGTAAATGCAGGTTGCATCTGGTCCCGTGTTTCTGCCTGTATTGATATGATCATATGTTTTTTTCTGATTATTTTGTCCACGTGGCATATCGCAATGATTGATTTGCCAGTGTTGAGCCCCCTTGCGCCCCTGGAATGAACCCCACTTGGTTGTGACGGATTTTCCTTCTCATGTGTTGTACTTCCTGCACTCGTGTTTTGTTTAGGATTGTTGCACCTACGTTCATCACACCTCCACATCGGTCTGCAGTTTTCCCTGTTGTGTTGACCTTGCCTGGTTTTGCTGTCAGGACAGTGCTGGCCTTGTACAATGCATTAGGGAGTATTCCCCCGTCTTCACTTTTTTGGAAGAGTTTGAGAAGCACAGCTTTCACACCTTGGAATGTTTGGTCAAGTTTACCCACATTCCGTCGCCCCGCCCCCCGTGTCCAGTCCTCCCCCGCCTCTCAGGTGTCTGCGTGCTGCACAGGGTCCCTCTGCTGAGCTACACTCTCTGACCCGTAAACTGGGGGAGAAATGGGGGAGCCTTCTCACTCTGCTGTGATGGGGGTGTCGCTCCGCGGCTGTTGTTACTACCGAAACCGTAGTTATCCATGCACGCCGTGTCTGTTGTAAAGGAAAAAGGAAAAGATGGGAAAAAACGTCCACACTGGGAATCTTAACCTCAGCGTCAAAGATACGTGAAGGGGATTAAGTCCCTAAGGCCAGGGTGCCGGCAGGGACCCCGGGTTTACTACGGTGACTCAGACTTTTTCAACGCTGCCCCCCACCGTGTCCCCTGGTTTCCAAACCAACCTTGTGAGAAGGACAGAAGCAAAGTTATTTAGCTCACATTAAAACCCCCCCAAAACCAAAAACCAGAATGGATTCCTAAGGAGAATGTCCCAGGTCAGGTGCCGAGCAGGGGCGTCTGACCCCGGGGTTGTTTGATTTGCATTTTGCTTCACGACCCGGACTCGCCCCCGTCACTTGTCCACGGTGACCCCGGATCATCCTCTTTTCTAATGGAACGTATCTGGCTCTCACTTCACAACACGACGCGCGGCTTTTGGCTGCAGGTGTTCGAGGAGACGCGGCGGGGGCTGCGAGCACCTAACAGCTGGTTTTGAATGGAAGCCCTGGTGCCGGCATCATTGCCCTCAGCATCTCCGTAAGGTGCACGGCCGAGGGCAGGGCAGATGCCTCGTGGTCGTCATCTCTTTCTAAGTTCAACAGGGTCTCCCTTTCTCTGGAATTTTCAGAGATGACTGCACATACGCCCTTTCGACAGCTACGCTCTGGAAGATTTCCTGTAATTTGAGATGGGTTTCACCCTCCTTTCCTGAGAGGCTCGAGAACATTCCCCACGAGTTCACCCTCTCGCCCCACGGATGACTTGGGGTGTGTCTGACGAGCAGGTCCCCTCCAGCCACACCTACCTGTACGGTGACGCACAGAGCAGCTCGGGAGTCAGAGCCAGACCAGGAGGCCTGCAGGCTGAGCACGGTGGCCTTCCCTCCTCCGGGCTCCGGGACAGCTCCCTGGGAACACGGAGACGCTCCAGGGCCAGCCGCAGGGCTCCCCCACTGCAGGCAGCAGAGTGAGCCCTGGACGGGCACTGTGGTCTCAGGTTGGTGGCGAGTGTGCTGTGAACCTTTCTGGAAGTCACAGCACCTCGCCGATGCTTCATTTTCTCGTTGTAAGGCCACACCCTGATTCTGACAGCTATGTGTGGTTAGCTGGGAAGGGTGAACCGGGTGGGGAAGCCTTGTCTCTCCCTGCCTGGGAGAGAATTTGGTTTTTCAGGTTGATCGGGAGCGTCCCGGCCCATCGGCGTGGCTGTTGGGAGGCAGCTCCGATTGAGTGTGATCAACGGCAGGATAGGCATTCTGTTAGTTTCACATAGTGAATTCTTGCAGCTTAAATTTGATGCGGAGTGAAAAGAATATTATAAATATTGTGCAAACTTCCTCAAACTTGTGATATTACAAAAAAAATGACAACCGAAGCCGTTAAATTCTGAGCTCTCGGATTCAGAGTCCTGAAGCCAGCCCGTCAGGTTTCTCTTTAATATCGGAGCTGACAGAACGTGACCCCTCTGGTGAAGACGTCGCCGGAGTGTGTCATAAAGCCCCTTCTCCGGGGTCATCTCCTGGAACTGGCTCCACGGCCCCGTGGTGGACTCAGCTTGGAGCGGCGCCCCGCCCCCAGGACTTCTTCCCCACCCAGCCACCTTGGGAGACAAAGACGAGGAAGGCAGGCCAGAATCTCAGGGGACTCAGATCACAGGAGCATCAGATGTACCCTCGGCCCCTTTCAGTTCTGGCCGGAGCCTTGGCCTTGATCTGGAGGGCCGGACCTCAGGGCCCTCCTCCCACCGCTGGCTGGGCCCCTGGGTGGGAGGGTTAGAAGCTCCTGGAGGAGGAGCGGGGTGCGGACTCCAGGCTGACCCCGGTCACTGCACACCGTCCTCACCGACACCGGACCTGAAAGAAAGGCCTGTCCTTGGAGTTCCGTGGCGATGGGACGTCTCTGAAGAGCCGAGGTGACTCTCGGGCACCTGTGGGGCGGGTGGAAGCCCTGAGTTGCCCAAGGCGCCGAGTTCTCACGGGCTCCTGATCCCATGCTCAGGCCCCACTTCTCAGCCGCAGGGTGGGGCGCACGGGACCCCGGGGCCCTGCACTGACTCAGGACAGCTGGGCTGGGGGAGGCCGGGTGGGAGCTGTCAGCAGTAGTGAGTTATCGGTGCTTTGGGAAGGCGCCTGGTGGGGGACCTGCCGGCTGCCTCCCCTCCGTTTTTCTCTCTGTGAGGGTCGCTGGTGGGCAGCGGCAGGAGGCAGCCTGCGGGCGGACGTGGGAGCCGGGCAGTCTAGGGGCTCAGGGCGGCCGCTGGGGCCTCCTCCTGCCGGGCACAGCGGAGGGGGGTGGCGCGTGGCGGGCACACCCCGGCTGTCTGCGCTGCAGCCACTGGACACTGGAAACGCTCAGCCTCGCAGGCGGGGACCTGAAGCCACAGGCGGGGGCCCTGGGCTGGAGTCGGACGTCAGCAGTGTTTTCATACCATCTGCAGGGTGGCCCTTGGTTTGCTTTCAGGGCGTGGACTGACATGAAGGAAAATGAAGGAGTTCTCCAAAACTGTTGGGGTCGTCCGGCCACAGAGCAGCTTTGCCTCACAGCGGGATCTGAGCGGGGCACAGCGGCCCCTTCGGTGGATCCTGCGCGCCATTCGCCGCGGTCCCCGCCGCTCCCTCGTGGCCCTGACACCGTTGATTCTCCTAAAGCAGCTGAAGGCAGTTTCCACGTCTCTCCCCTCAGAGCGGAAGTGGCACTGGTCCTTTCTCACACCTGCCCTGTCCCCTCCAGGGGTCCAGCCACCCGAGACCTTGGGGATGAACAGACTGTCTTTGATGCGAGGATGGGATGAGGAGGAGCTGCTCAACGCCCCCCCAGGGAGAGGGCTGGGGGCTCTGCAGGGGCTGGGCTACGCCAGGAGCAGTGTGTTGAAAGTCTAGCAGGTGGAGGACAGGCAGGGGCTCACCAGGACCCAGGGCCAGTGGCTCAGCATCGAAGAGTCGGCAGGTGAGGCTTGGTTTACAAGTCTCACACGGGCAGGCGGCTTTTCACTGGGTGACCTCTCTGTCACCACGTCAGTCCCGTGTGCCCGGCAAACGGGGCGGGTGCCTGGAGTCTCGGGAAATCTGTCGGCCTTTCTGACCCTGGGTCAGTTTTGGTGACAGAACAAGACCTATCTGAGCACAGGTGCGTCCCCCCTTTTCCAAAAGGGGGAATGACAGAGGCCCTAAGGAAGGAGGGCAGTGTGGCCGGGAGACTTTGCAGTACCTTTATTCATTGAGCTTCTTCTGGGGACAAAGGCTCAGACCTCTGCGGGCTGCCTGGCCACTGCTGGCCACAGGGGGCAGAGGAGACCTCCCTGGCCCAGGTGCATTTTGGACACTGAATCTCACCGCCCCCCTCGCCAAGAGAGGCCCCTGCAGCTCCTGGTGCGCGTTCCCCGTGCACATGGAGGGAAGCAAAGCACTCCCAGCAGCCTACAGAACAGACCCTTTAAACCGATGGCATAAAAATGCAAATAGAAGGCACGCAATTCCAAACAGAGAGAAATTAGGGAACTGGATTTCTGCCACGCAAGCTCTCGGCAGCCGCTGTCAGGTCTCTGTGCAATTTATCTGGATTTCGTCAGTGGTGGCGCACTGGATTTTGATAAAGAGCCGCAGATCGGTCCCTCTCCGGCTTCCGGCACTCGCCGCGCACTCGTAGGCGCTGAAGTGCCGGGAGTGTCCGACGCTGCGCGAGTTAATCATCCGCACTCCACGGCCTCGGGGGAGGGGGCGGCCGGGGGGCGGGGGCAGATTTGGCTTTTTAATCGCCTCGTATATTGTGCGGCTTGAGATAAATGACGCCGACGTTCTGAAATCTACATCCTTGCTTCCGATGCAAAACTGTAATTAATTTTGTGCAGTGTTTCAGAATTGATCGTGGTCACTTGAATTTCTAATTTTTCACTCACTTCAAAGACCCCGCTCTTTCCACCCCTTCCCTTAGAGGGACGTGCTCAGGGGCTGGGCGCTCCGTGACGCTGGTTATACTAAATGGCTCTCTCATGCCTCTTTTTTCGATAAGGTGAATCGGAGGTCAAGGCCTATGGCTGGTGTTTATCTCTTCGCTTGCATTTAGATGCATTTCCTGACTTACAGGAAATACCATCAAAACTTATGAAATTATAACGGAACAGTTCAGCGCCGGTTAGGTGTTGTGAAAAGCTCGAAAAGCTTCGCTCACTCATCCTATTCAGTATAAGACAATTAAGCACAATTTAGGCAATAATTACCCTAATTAACTACAGTATAATGTTTGAATGCAAGACTATGGCAACGTGGTATCGCTTCGCTGTTTAAATAATAACAAGGTTTCTTAATTTCTCTGTATTGATAGTTTTGTATGTGATTCTTTGTTTGGTGTATTTCACTGTAAAAATATTTGTCAGTGAGGGATTGAACAATATGAATGAATCTGATTACGCCATTGTCACAAGCCCGAGCATCCCCACTCCTTGTTTTTAATCACTACTGTAAACCTTGCACCCTCAGGGCATAGTTTTAATTTGGGTGTCTTCCTAATGAAAAGAAAAAAATAATTGTTTTGCCAGGATTTAATAATAAGCAATAAAATCAGCCAACCAGATTTTACCTCTGCATTCAATCTCTTTTTTATTATAAAACATTTTTGTCCTTTTTTTTAGATTACAGGCATAGATACTGAACATTTTACTAATAAATATTTCAGTTTGCTTATGGAGGCTAATGCTGTCATCTGAATATGGAATTATATTTCTTTCACGCTTCATTATCATTTCATGGTGGTAATGACAGTGAGGCGACGGAATATTTACAGGCTTTTCAGAAGACATTTATCCAGTACGGTCCCTGAAGGGCACCTAGGCTTAAAGATACATTATCCTGTGAAAGGCTGGGCCCAGAATCCCAATTTCTGCATCAGCCAATCAGAACTCTTCCCCCTTCAACACCACAGGCCCTGATTGGTCCGCCCTCCCTCCGCGCCCCGGGAGACTCGAGTCCTGGATTTTGGGGGAAATGGGGCTATGGCCTCAGTGGCCGCAGTCTGGGAAATGGGCACGTGGCTCGTGCCTCTCTGCTGCCTTGGGTCTTGACTTTGCTCTGGGTTTGTCCCAAGCACTTCTGTTCTGTTCAAATTATTTTCTAGGTGGTTTCCGACTCTGGAGCGGTCTCATTCATCGATGCTGCAGTTGGGGCTGGCGATGGGGAACCTCGCGCCTTGGGGGCACTAGAGCGGAGTGCTCCTGTGCGAGCCACCCGCAGAGACGGCTCCGCTGAGGGGTGCGGGGACCGCCTGCCAGGGCAGAGGCTGCCTGTGTTCCTGCTCTGGTCCGCAGGGGCTGCCCACAGCCCCAGAGTGGACAGCAGGGGGTCTGGGGACTGTGGGGGCTGGCAGACACGTGCCCTGCTCCCCTGGGCTCAGGCCCGGTCTTGTAGGATCTTCTGGTTTTTGAAGGAAATCTGAAAATCTGGATTTTCCAGTGAAATTTCCTGATTTTCAAATACCCGTAATTAATTTAAGCATTTCTACTTCTGTCAAACTGAAGCTAGACCAGTCTGGGCTGAGGACGTGGGGCCGGGTCAGGGCTGCGGGAGCCGGAGGCCCAGAGGACACCGGTGTGCGTCCTGCTGCTCCAGGGGACGAGGGGCCCTCCCTGGCCCCCTTGTTCCGGCTGCTGAACTTGGCCGAGGCGCTTTGGAGGGGCGTGCAGTGGCTGCTGGGAGGGGCTCCCCCTCCCCTCAAGGCCTTTCCCCAGATGCTGAGGGTCCCTGGAACTGTGCCGATGGCCCTCTCCTCTGGGCTGTGTGCTTGGCAGCTCCGCTCAGGGGTCAGAGCCTGTGGGCCCGAGGACCCTTCCTGGAGGCTGTTGAGCTATTTCTGAGAGTCGATGGAGGGAGGAGGACTCGGGTGCAGCGCATGGCAGGCCCCCGGTGGCCGACACCCGGCTGGGCTCTCAGCGGGGCTCAATATGGGCATCTTTTCTGTAGCCGCCAGCCCGGCTGATGCTGGGCAATGGGCTGAGGGCTGGCAGGGGGAGCCCTGTTGGCAAAGGCACCCTAATGTGTCTGTGGGACCCGGCAAGACAGAGACTGGGGGCAGGTCTGGGGACAGCGTCCCGAGCCTGGTCCTGCGGGCAGCCCGGCTCACGTGATTCGGAAATCAGTGAGAACCGAGCTCTGCCCTGAGGGAAGGTGGACACGTTTTCTCCGGCTCGTCCTTCTTGGACCTGCCCACAGTCAGGTTTCCATGGTGAATGCGCAGCAGGACGCGAGGCCGACTGGCCTGCGAGAGAAGGTGAGTCCTCGTGGCCTCAAAGGATCTGAGAAGGGAGGTGTGTGGGCTCTCCCGCCCTCCCTCCCCCAGGGTCTCCTGTGCTCCTGGTCTGGGGCAGGTGCGGGCAGGGGGACAGATGGGGGTCCAGACTCCCATGCCTGGTAAGAAAAGCCCAGCCAGGCGGGGGTGGGTGCTGAGGTCCTGTGTTCTGGGGGCAGGAAGGTGTTGATCAAGGAGAGTCTCCAGGCCCGGGTCTCTCATGGTCCTTCCTGGTATCCAGCCTGAGACCCCCAGCTCCAACTTTAGGGTCTCACATGCAGCTCCCCAGAATCCAGACGTCGGAGTCTCATCTACGCAGATGGTGAAGAAGGCCCCAGTTTTCCTCCCGGGATTTGGGCTTCGGGTCGGGAGGAGGCAGGGTGGAGGGTGGAGGGGCCCCAGTGGCCTGTTCCTGGCCACACCCTGGTTCTGGCCCCGGCGAGTCCGCAGGGAGCGGGCTAAGTGAGACGGCTGGATGAGACGTATAGAATGTCCCGTTAAATTTGAATTGTAGACAGTGAATCTTTTTTTTTAGCATAAATATGTCTCAAATACGCATGGGACATACTAATATAAAAATCACTTTTAGTATGTTATTGTAGTATTTAGCATATAGTTCAGTTTTGAAAGCATTAAGTATGTCTCATGCGTGTTTGGGGCATATTTATACTAAAAACTTATTTGCTATTTACCTGAGATTCAAACGTCACCGGGCTTCCTGAATTTTCATCTGTGGAGCCTGGAGATGCTCCCCTAGGCTGCTGGAGGGACCTGAGCATGTCCTCCAGCTGCCTGAACAGGGACGGGGACTTGGCGTGAGGCGGTCAACTTAGAAGCAGCAGGGAGGTGACGCTGAAACCTGAGTGCCCGGAGGAGAGAAGGAAAATGGGTGGACTGGGATGTGTGAGAAAGGAGAACCAGAAATTCCATTTCCTTTCCAACTTTCAACATTAGAAAATCACAGGGGTTAAACGATGCTTCTGAAACACTTCCAACCACTTACTGCTTGATTTCTAAGCAGAGTCACTCCTGGCTGTATATAATCACAAAGGAAAGAGACTTCACAGATCCAGGGCAGGACCGAAACGAAACACACACAAAAAAGCAAAAAAAAAAAAAAGTCAAAACCAAGATGTATCAGGCAAAACAAATCGAGAAGACACGGGGACGACGTTGGTGTCAGACGAAGTGGAATCGAGGGTAAAACCACGAGTTGAAACAGAGAACTGGTTTATTAATGCAGCTAATAATAATGGCATTTTATTAATACCGCCGGGAGTTTGCTCCTACCTTTATTCAGACAGTGCTGGGCCCAGGGCGGGCGATGCCGCGTGGGACGCGGCGGACGCGGGTGCTGCCCCACTGCACCTGCTGCTCCAGTCTGGTAGTGGAGCCAGGCCTGGGTCCCGACGTGCCCGGCGACCGGCTGGGCAGCGTGGCCCGCGGGCGCTGGGGGCGGTTCCCGGCGTTACCGAGCTCTCCTAAGGTGCCTCCCGTGGTCCTTGGCAGGCCTGGAGGGCAAAGGTTCTGAAGACTTAGATGAGTTCAGATTATACATTTGTTTCTTAAAATGAGTGATGATATCGCAGCCCATGCAATCTTCATGAAGTCACAGTATATAGATTAAATGTTCCAATAATTAAAACATACATGTACAGATACCATATTTTACAAAATGAACAAAAAGGGTGATTAAAAAAACTCAATTAGCAACTTAAAGTTTTATTAAAACCCCTTGGAAAACTCTTAGATCAAAGAGAAAAATCAAAGCTATTTTTGAGGATTAATTGGTCAAAGCTGTACTCAGAGGAAAACATATAACTTTAAATACCAAATTACTAACATAGAATAAAAATAAATGAATTAGGCACTCAACTCTGTCAGTTAGAAAAATAACAATAAAATAGACCTAGGAAGATACTGATAAAGACAAAACATAAGTCAGTGGATTAGAACCAGATAGTGGATTGCCAAATCTGAACGTGTGAAGTGAGTAGAGACATTTGCGGAGCCGTTCAAATAAAACAGAGCGGGAAAACACACGCAACGATGTTACATCAGAAAGGAGAACTATTCACGCATTCCAACAGTTAGAAAAAGGTGGAAAGGACAGTATATATTAATATAGAAAAGTCTTTGAAATGGGTGGTTTTCTAGGACAGTTTACACTGTGCATTTCAATCCTAGAATAAGTGAGCAACAAAGGAAGAAAGTGAAGATGTTAAAACAGACAGCCGTCTAGGAAACCCACTTAACGTCCTCAGAGGGAGGGGCTGGCCCCACTAATCCAGCCCAGAAGCCCCCAGTCCACCTGGTCCAGCAGCGTGGTCTGTTACCAAACCCAACGAAGTCGTGAGCAGACCAACGAAACCCGCAGGCCAGCCCGCACCTGCAAAGGAATGCAAGGTCACGGAGAATAAGTGCCGTCCACACCTGTGCCTGTGCTTCAGTGCGGCGTCATCGGCAGGTAACACGTGCATGCGTTGACTGCAGACATTGGGGAGACTGGAAGCAGGCTCAGGCCGTGATGCCCTCACCCCGATCCAGGCACCAGACCTGCCCGTCACCTCCCAAACGTCCCGCTGGCGGTGTGTGTCTGCGTGGGTGGTGAGCACGCGTCGCCAGGTTACGCTTTCCGTGCATTTCCAGGCGCACGGGACGGTGTGCAGGGCGGGCCCTGTGTCCTGGAGCTGGCCCCCAGCGCTCACCCACCTTGCAAAACTGGAACTTCATGCCCTCGAACGCCAAGTCCCCAGGACCGCCGCCACCAGCCTCTGGCCACCACCACAGCCCACGATCCTGGGAGTCCGAGGACCCTGAAGACCTCCGGGAAGTGGGACCACACAACAGCTGCCCTCGGGTGACTGACACCCTCACTTAGCGGAGCACCCCACAGGCTCATCCACGTGGCTGGATCCCCTTCTTTGGAAAAGGCTGACTAGAGTCACTTTGAGGGTACGAACCACATTTTCTCCATCCTTTCCTCTTTCGGGACACATGGGTCGGTCCCCTGTCTCGGCTCTGGCGCAGAGTGCCGTGCTGAACATGGGGTGTGGGCACATTTTTAAGATCTAGGTGTGAATTATTTCGGATGTATACTCAGACACGGGATCGCCGGGTCCTACGGGAGCTCCAGTTTTAGTGTTTTTGAGGAGCCCCCATCCTCTTTTCCGAAGCACCTGCTGCATTCTGCATTCCCACCAACAGTGTGTAAGGGTTTGTTCTAATTTCTCCACATCCTCGCCAACACATATCTTTTCTGTGTGTGATAGCAACCCTAACAGGTGTGAGGTAATAGGCCACTGAGTACCTTTTCATGTAAAATACCTAAATTTTACATTTAGGTATTTATATGTCTTCTCTGAAGACATGTCAGTGAGAGTCTCTTCCCCCCCTTTTTTTATTTTCTTCTATGGTGGGGCATTTCTGTGTATTTTGGGTACTAACCTCTTCCCAGGTGGGTGGTCTGCACGTCTCTCCCGCTCTGCAGGTGGCTTACCCCTCCGTGGACAGCGTCCTCCGCGGGGCAGTCCGGGCGGTTTCCTCGCACCCTGGCTGGCTCGTTCCGGTTCTGTTGCCTGTGCGCTGGGTTCCAAGTCCATGAAATCACCGCCAAGACCGACGTCCACAGCGTCTGCCCTGTTTCCTTTGACGAGTTTTGTGGATTCAGGTCTTACGTTTAGGTCTTGAATCCATTTTGAACTGACTTTTGTGTGTGGTGTAAAAAGGGGTCTATTTTCACTTTTTTGCAGGATATCCAATTACTACCCACACGGAAATGGAGAACTTGGAGGAATTCTTATTATAGCAACAAAACAACATCTGAAATAATTACACGATGACCATTATAGTCAAAGCAATAAAAAGAACTGGGAAATAAACATTTGAATGGTCAAATCAAAATGATTACTCTTTCAAGATCCTATGAGAAAAACCAGGAACATCATCCAAAATACATCCTAGGCAGGAGTTCAGCAAGTTGCCTGGTTATGAAACAGGCACATAGAAATCAGTAGACACCCTGTATATTAAACAAATAATAACACAGATGAAAGGAAGGAAAATACTCTATTTATACAGATCACACAAAATGTAATGTATCTAGACAAAAACTTAAGAAGTGAGCCAGACACATATGAAATAAATAAAAATTTCCTGAGGCTAATGTAAAAATAATTAAGTACATAGAACTCTCTCCAAATTGATTTATAAATAATTCTATTCTGGGAAATATTTTAAATTGGATTTTTTTGAATCTTACAAAATAAATCTAAAGTTAACACGGACAAATTAATATGCAAGAGAAGCCAGTAACTTCTCTATTTGATAATAAATGAACTTACAATGCTGCAGTGGACAAAAGTGTGGTGTTGGCGCCAAAACAATACGTTAAATCAAGGGAGAGGGACAGAGAGTTCAGAAATTAGCCTAACAGCATTAAACTTTCATGGGGTTTAGGTGCCTCTCTGAGTCCAAGACCATACATTAACGATTACATAGAGAAACTCATATTGTTAAAAAATCCAAGATGTAACAACTGTGTGCCTTGTGCTCTTAAAAATGTCGCTCTGGGAAATATAAAACAGAAACAAAAAACCAAAGATAAACCGACAAATCTGCAGTTGCAGCAGGAAAATCCTACACTTCTTAAAGAAATGACTGCTTCAAGCAGACAAAAATAGCAGCACATAAAAATAATGCTGTAATGAACAATCTGGTGCGGACCAAGTTGTGCACATTCTTTTTAGACAAACACCAGCCACTCACACAAATGGTGACATTCCAGGCAACCAAGGACAGCTCGGCGAATTCTGAAAAGGGAAGAAGCTTCGTTCTCTGACCAAATGAGAAAATAACAACAAGGGAAACGAGGAATAAATCTCTATACTCATAAATATAAAAACACTTATAAAAAGTCTTTTGCTCGTAAGGAAATAAAAAGTGGAAATTACTATTTAGAAACGAGCACTAGAGCATTGAATATTAAACCCCGTGAGGTGTGGCCAAAGCAGCAATCAGAGGAAAATTTATGGACTTAAAAACATACATTAGAAAACAAGGAAAATTGAAATCAAATGGACCAAGCATAATATTCAGGATACTAGAAAAAGAACACACACACAAAATCAAATCTGCACAAAGTAGAAGGAAGGAATGAAGATGAAAACTGACATCAGTAAAATAAACAAGAGCAACAAAGCCATTAGAACCGACCTATAAAATCTTCAGATTTGATTAAGAAAAAGGAAAGGGTATAAACAAACAGCATTGCAAATGAGCTAAGGGGGTGTGATCACAGGAAGAGAGGATTAAGTTTTAGAAGATTCTTTATACTAATAACTTGGAAAACATAGATGAAATGTATGATTTCATAAGAAATAAATGACCAAAATTAGCTCAAGAAGTTGTAGAAAATCCAAATATGCTGATTTCTACTGAAGAGATGACAAAGTTAGTCAAAGACACAGTCTTACAGAGAACATTCAGCCCAGGTGAGTTATTGTTTAGATCTGCTGCATGTTCAAGGAATAATTAATTCTCATTTGATAAATTGGGAAGATACTGACCTAATTCTATGCATCTAGTATATCTTTGGTATTATAATCAAAATGGAAGTCAATGTATTTAAAAATTGTTCATTTGATTTTATTTGTTATCCTTATCTGAGGACATTTTTTCATTGCTTTTAGAGAGAGAGAAGCATTGATTGGTTGCCTCCCTCACGCACCAGACGATTGTAAGTGCCTGCACCAGGAATTGAACCGGCAACCTAGGTATGCGGCCTGAACTCACAACTTTTCAGTTACCAGATGGCACTCCAACCAACTGAGCCACACCAGCCAGGACTGAAAAGTTGTTCTTTTATGGCAAATCAACACCCCCCCTCCAAATGTTACTGTACAAGAGAAACAGAAGAAAAATCCCAACATTAAGTTAAAGGCATCTTCCCTGGCCGGTGTGGCTCAGTAGATTGAGTGCAGGCTATGAACCAAAGGGTCGCTGGTTCGATTCCTGGTCTGAGCACATGCCTGGGTTGTGCTCAGTGGCGGCCACATGAGAGGCAGCCACACACTTCTCTTTCTCCCTCCTTTCCCCTCTGTCTAAAAATAAATAAATAAAACCTTAAAAAAAGAAAAAGGCCTCTACCACAAATCCATAGCAATGGTAGAATCATCAGATCCAAATCATGAACAGAACAAGTGTCCCTAACAATATTTATCTTAGTGTCAGATGAGAATGCTTAATGTTGTAAAGGCGTATATTCTCCCCAAATTAGCTGATAAATGAAATGTCCAACAACATTTTTATAGAAATGGTCAAGCTGATTGTAAACTTTATTTGAAAGAGTAAATGCATGGGAAGGGTCAAGATAATGTAGGAGAAAACCAAGAGGTGTTTTAGTTAAAATAGAATGGTATTGGTGCTAAAGACTTAACTAGAAGGATGGAATAAAAATCCAGAAATGGACCCCTGTGTGTATGGTTATTGGTTTGTGAAATATTGGCATTTTATACTGGGGGCAGTGGGAGAATGGACTGTTGGGCTGGCCAAAAAGTTCGTTTGTTTTTTTCCGTAAGATGGCTCTGGTGGTGCTTAGTTGTCCCTACCTTCATTTGAAACAATTTTGTTAGATTGTATTGCAACAGCTGTCGTATCAGCGTGCATTAAAAAAGACTTATCAAGATTGGTGAATTTTTGTGTAGCCATTTTAATATTGAAGGTGGAAGAAAATAAGCAACATTTTTGGCATATTATGCTTTATTATTTCAAGAAAGGTAAAAACACAACTGAAATGCAACGAAAGATGTGAGCAGTGTGTGGAGAAGGGGCTGTGACTGATCAAATGTGTCAGAAGTGGTTGCGAAGTTTTGTGCTGGAGATTTCTCTCTGGACAATGCTACACAGTCAGGTAGACCAGCTGACGTTGATAGCAATCAAAGAAATCAAGACATTAACTGAGAACAATCAACGTTCTACAACGTGGGAGATGGCTGACATACTCAGAATATCCAAATCAATAACATTATTGGTGAACATGAAAAATGTGTCTTATTTTACAGAAAAAAAATATAGACTTTTTGGCCAACGCAATATTTAATCAATTATGTAAAAAATTTGGAAAAAATAAATTATACTTTTAACATTTCATTATTCATCAAAGTAAGTTGCAGATGGATTAAAAAGCTAACTGTTATACAAACATAAAACCTGGAAATGTAGTAAAAAAATAGAGTACGTAATCCACAAAGGATAATATAAGTTTGTGTGGATACAATTAAAGGCTTCGAATGACAAAGGACACGGTGCATGAATGAAAAAGCCACTTGTTGGTGGACAATACTTGCAATGTTTATAACAGACAAAAGATTAATACTCAAAGTAAGTGTAAAAGTTTACAAATACCTTACAAGGAAGAGACCATTAAATCAAAAGGAAAACAATTAAACTTGACATACATGCACTGATATGAAAGACAACAAAGGTATATTGATATTTCAAAAAAGTAGGTTGCAGCATAATATGTATTATATGCTACCAAACCCTCAAACCCTCTTTTTAAAAGAAGATAGTGCTGTGCATTGTTCACTGGTGTGCACTTAGGTGTTTCGTGATTGACGTTCGGCCTGACTCTGAAGCTGAGCTCCGTGGTTCCAATCTCTGTTCTGTTGCCGGGGTGTCTCTGGGCAGGGTTCTCAGCTGCCCCCTGCCCCCAACACTGCCCCCTGGTGTTAGCATAAAGAATTTCTCTATTTCTCCGTTCCCAGAGGCTACTTTAGCTGGGTATGGAACTCTCAGTTGGCAATTCTTTCCTTTCAGCCACTTCCTTCTGACCTTCATGGTTTTAGATGAGAAAGCTGATGCCCTTGAACCTAGTGTTTTTCTGTGGTGATGTGTTGTTTTTCTCTTGCTGCTTTTAAGATTTTCCATTGTCTTTAGTTTTCAGAAATGCAATTATGATGTGTTTCAGCATGGATTTTTGGTGGGGAGGGGAGCATTTATTCTGTTTGAATTTTGCTTACCTTTTTGAATGTGTCGGTTTATGTCTTTTGTCAAATCTGAGAAATTTACAGCCCTATTTCTTTGAATATTTCCACCCCATTCTCCTCCTCCTCGGGGCTCCCAACGATACAGCTCTCGAACCCTTTGCTCATGTCCACAGGTCCCCGAATCTCTGCTCATTTTTTAAACCTACTTTCTGCTTGGCGTTTACGTTCGTCCACCTTTGCGTTCATCAATTCCTTCCTCTGTGAACTCCATTCGAAGTGAGCGTATCCAGCAGGTGTTTACTTTCCACCGCAGACTTTGTCCGTAATTGTCCTGTAATTTCCATGCAGCTCTTTTTAATGGGATGTCTCTTTACTGAGATTTCTCTAGTTTTTTATGTTTTAGGAGAATGGGCATTTGCTTATTGCATCACTTTCATGGCAGTTGCTATACAATCCACGTCCGCCACTTCCAGGGTCTGATGCCTCTCAGCGTTGGCGTCTGTGGGCTATGTTTTCTCATTCATGCTGGGATGTCCTGGTGCTTGGAGGGTGGGTGACCTTTGACTTTAGTCTGGACATCCTGGCTGTTATGTTAGGGGGCTCTGAGCCCTACTTAAGTGTTCATGGGAGCAGCAGCCACATTCCAATGACGGCATAATTTTCAGAGCTGATGTGGCATCTTCTGGGTCTGCCAGGGTATCTTATATTCCATGGGGCTCCCGGCAGTCCCGTGGGTGCTGTTGGAACGGGACGGAGCTGGGCCAGACTGGGCTACCTGGTCAGTCGTGTGGGAAAGGACCTGCCCCAGAGACAGAGGGCACTGCCTAGGATGAGTGGCAGTTACCCCTGCTGGCCGGGGAGGTGGGGCGTCTCCTGGGCACCTGGCTGTTGTGATGGGTCCCCTTTCCCAGTGGCCCTCGGGCTTCATGGGCACGTCAGGCCCTGCGGGGAAGGAGCCTGTTCATGGGGCTGCATGGTGGCGTGCTACCCCTTGCTGGTGGCCCCATGGGTCTCCGGGTTGGGGACAGAAGTCTTGTTAATTTTTGACTGTTTTCTGCAGCTTGTATCATATATGTGGGCAAAGGGCTGGCTTGTGCACCTGGCACGGTCTGGCCTCCCTGGAGGAGGGCCTGACAAACACAGCCTGGCCACAGGCTGCTGGACACACTGGCCACGGGTGGGACACGGCAGGGGTGACCCACGTGGTGTCTCCTAGTGCAGTTCTGAACTGACGCTCTGCAGGTGGCCCAGGGCACCCCTACCCCTGCCCCCACCTGGCCTCAGGCTGGTGTTCTGGCTTCACTGCTGTGGTTCTCTCCCGACAGAAAGTTTTCTGGATCAGATCCCGCCTTCCTCTCGCATTTCAGGGAAATCTCATGCTTTCCGATCTACCGAGGGGACCCCTGCCGTGCCCAGGGCATTGTAGAGGAGACACAGATACACGTATTTTCATCCCTGTCTTTTGAAAGTAGAGTTTTAACTCATCATCTCCATCTCATCTCCTTGTGATCTCCTGTGTTTGTTTTCTAAAACAGAGGTGCATTATGTTTATAATCAGCGAGAACATTAATGTGATTGAAACTTGTTTTTGTGGCCGTGTGTGGAACACCGTGCTGGGAGGGGCCAGGGCTCCGAGGCTTCTCCTGGAAAGACCCGGGGAAGTGAAAGCGTGCGCCTTTTGGAGAAGGCCTTCCGGGCGGCGGGGGTGGGGGTGGGGGAGGGGAGGGCGTTCCGGGGGCCCAGCCGCAGGGCTCCAAGTTCTCCCCTTCTTCAAAGTGCCGGTTTGTGCAAAACGCTAACACTACACATTCAAGTGACGCATAGATCAGAGGAGAATCATAGCTTGATGGCATAAATTAAAGTAATTATATTCATTAGCATGATAAAAAATATGCAAACAAATGTTTATTAAATGCAACCATACATCAGCTCCGAAGGCTGTGGCGTTGTTTATGTGTCTGCGTTGGCAGCGCTTTGTCACAAAGGGCCTGTCACCCTGGCGGGGGGCGGGGCCGGCTCGGAGCTCGCTGGCCTTCCCCCGAGGCCCAGGAAGGGAGGGCAGGTCTTCCTGAGTTTAGTGGGCGGAGGGCTGCCCAGCTCACAGGACACTTGTCACCCAGAGGGCCTGTAGGCATCTCCTCTCTTCAGCCTCCGAAGCAGTACCTGCCACTACAGGGAACAAGCTTCTCTGTCTTTGCCTGCGGGTTCCCTCTATGCAGCCCCGGGGGTGAGAAACGGGCCACTGACCGAGGCGGGGGGTCCTCGGCCGGCTTCCTGCCGGGGACCGGGTGGGCTGCTCTGAGGAAGCCTCTCCTCGTGCCGGAAATCACGGGGGCCGCACCCAGAAGCACTGTCCCAGGAGGAGCCGAGCTGGTGGCTGTGATGCTTGGGCACGTTGGGACACTTGTTTCGGCCCTGAGGGCTGACGTGTCCCGGGTGTGGTCACGAGTGCATGGGCCCATCCTGCTGCTGTGTGTACAGCCCACACTTGTTACTACGCCCAGCTCGGTGGTGTGGAAAGAGCTGGGCTGGGTACCTGACCTGTCAATCTGTCTGTCCATGCATCCGACCCATGTTGAGTGCGGAGAGGGAGGTGCCAGGAGTGGAGGGGCGCGGAGGAGGGAGCGAGTGGAGGTGGCCTGAGCTTCCCGCTGTGACACGGTGCCTCCCTGTGCTGACTCCTCCGAGTCCGAGACAGCCACACCCCCAGGAGGCCCTGCTGAGCCCCTCGTGCTGACGGGCTGGCTGTTGTTCAGCCTCGGCCGCTCTTTGTGGTCCCGGCTCATCGCCGGCCCTGGTCCCTCAGTGCCAGCTGGCTCCAGAGGCGGCCCCCGGGACGGCGCCACCCGCACCGTCAGGCTCCACGCCGCCCCGCCGCCTTGAAGGAAGCGGGAGGAGACGCCAGCCTGGGGCTCGGCGCCCGGGACACGTGGCCTGGAGTCCCCACGGCTGCGCCTGGGGAGGTTCGGTGGCCATCACCAACCTCATTTCTCCTTCTCTAAATCGGGGAGCCTGCGAAATTGATCTCTGTGGGGGGGTGAGGCTGGCGGGGAGAGGACAGATGCTGAGGAGACAGAGGCCCTTCTGCTCTGAGCCCACGGTGATCGGTTCTGTGGACTGAGTGCCGCGTCCATGTTTTGGGGACGGATATTTCGAGCCGTTTCAATCAAAAGTGGTGCCACTCTGGGCTCTAAACAAAGGCCTAGATTTATTTTTTTCCTGGCAGCACAATCCTCAAAGATTACACTTGCGGCAACATTTTTAGCCACGTCAACATTCCGTAGGAAATACAAATATGGGCATTATTTCACGGAGATGGCACCGGGTAATATAATAAAATGGATTTATTTCATCTTAATTTATTTAAAATGTGCATAGACAGAACTGGGATAAAATCCATGAGATGAAATATCTCGTTTGCATGAATATATTGAAAAATTCAGCCACCTTCTAAGCCAAAAAAAGAGGCAACTTTTTTTCATCCTCAGAATAATAAGAAGAATAGGTGCTCTTTTTAAAACAAGAAAATATAACCTTGACAGGGAGAAGTGATTCATGCCCCTCAGCCCCCGTGAAGGTGTGAGGGATGGGCGAGGGCGGCCGGGCGGAGGATCCGGCAGAGAGGAGGCTGTGGGTCGCAGGAAGGCGGAGAGTGGGGTGGTCGCCAGCGTGCGTCCCCAGCCGCTCCCTCAGCCCGCACCTCGGGGGACACTGCTGACCCCAGGCCGCTGGGCTGACACCCTGCCTTTGGGCGGAGCAGGGGACACCCCCACGGCGCCCAGTGTGTCCAGGACGTGAGGTGGGCGCTGTGCTCGTGGTGAGGCCAGAGGTCCGAGGGCCTCTGTCAGGGCCGCAGGGCAGCAGCCACGTGACCCAGAAACGGTCACGTACTGCTACCTGTAGTGACGCAGCCGAAGGGAAGGCCAAGCCGGGCGGCCTGGGCTCAGAGCCTGGACAGATGAACTCCGACCTCGCGTGAACGTTCTCACCTGCGCGGGCTCCGGGGTCCCCACCGCACAGTGAACTTGACCGTGGAAGCTGCCACCACAGACGCGACGTGGCTCCTGTGACGTGGTCGTCACCGGCACTTAGGGCGCGCCCGCCTTGTGATCAGCACCCCGAACGTCGGTGATCAGGTTTCCCTGCTGAGAACGGAAGTAACCCTTCAATCTCGTGTGTGCGAAGCTGTTAACCGCTTTCAGTGTCTTTCCTCTGCGTGTGCACACTTCTCCAGGGGAGAAGAGACGGAGGCTGGGGAGGGAGCTGGCGGGTGGCGCTGGGTGCGGCGTCACCTGGGCAGCTCCGGGGGCGGCGGCCTGCGCCCTCTGGCAGCCTCTTGCTGGCTCGGGAGCCTTGAACCTGGGTTTGACCCTTTCCTGTCCACCCCAGGTGCCCTGGGCCTCTGGGGGTGCGGCGGGAGGCTGCCTTCTCATAAGCCGCCAGTGCAGCACAGGCCTCGGGTCCCCCCCGAAGACCCCTGCCCACCCCTCCCCTCCGCTGTCTTTCATTCCCACCCCAGGCTGCGAGCAAACCCAGAGCAACTGCTTCAGGGTTTGAAAGTCAAGTGCAGACCGTGGATTTGGGGCCCTTTGGGCTCACGTGTCCGTCGACGTGGCTTCGAAGTGGAAATGGGTGGGGGGTTCCCACGGCTGTGTGTCGGGCGGGGAGTGGTCGGGGGATGGTCACAGTGGGCCAGGAACCTCCAAAGCCTGTCTTCCAAAGGGGCTGTGCCACGTGGCGCACCACCAGCCGCGAGTGGGGCTGCCTGTCACCCTGCGTCTCCGTCTGCACCTGGTGTTGTCAGTGTCTGGGTTTTGGCCGATGGAACAGGATGCAGTGGTGTCAAGTTGCCGCTTTAATTTGCATTTCCCTGGTGATGTAGGGCGGGGAACGTCTTTTCATTGGCTAATTTGCCTCCTGTAGGTCCTCCTTGGTGAGGGGTCTCCTGGGGTCTCTGGCTCCCACTTAAATCAAGGGTTTTTGTTCCTGTTCAGTTTTCAAGGCCCTTTGTACCTTTTGGGTGGCAGCCCTCGACCAGGGGTGTCTTTGCAAATATCCCCTCCCAGCCTGGGGCCTGTCCCCGTGCTGCCCGGACAGCAGAGCAGAAGGCTTTAACTTTAATGACGTCCAGGTACCAGTTCTTTCTTTCGTGAGTCACGCCTTTGGTGTTGTATCAAAAAAGTCATCGCCATTCCAAGGTTATTAGGGCTTCCTCCTAATGATCTTCGGGAAAGATAAATTAGACTATTTCCCACCCCTGCTGCGTCTGGAGGAGGGACAGGAATCCACAGCCCCCACCTCCACCTCCGGTGACACCCCCGCCCCTTCCCCTGTCCCCCCAGTACGGGCGTTCCCGGCCTCGCAGGCGGGATGAGCAGCTCCTGCTGCGTCGTCTCGGGTCCCTGGGGGCCTCTGGCCTTGGCCGCCCGTTCAGACGGGCCTGCCCACCTCGCAGGTGCTCTGCACCCACTGGTTTTTAGCGGTTTGTTAATAAGACGAGTGAGTGTCCTGTCCCCATGCTCCTGGCCACCTAGCTCGAGAGGCAGGCAGGAGAAATAAGTGCAGGGGAGACCCAGGGTCACTAGCGCCACCTCAAGGGACAGTGGACGGCTCCGAGGAGGAGACGCTGGAGCTGAGAACTGAAATGCGGCAGCGGCTGGACCAGGCTGGGGGCAGGGCCTTGGGGTGGGGTCTCCCCAGGTGTCCAGGCCCTGGGCCGCATGCCCCAGTGGACCGCACGCTGTGGCCTAGAAAGGGTGGCAGGCGGAGGGGCAGCCTGAGCTCTGGGGTCCATGTGTCCACGCGGGTCCCACGCCTGCTCTCCGAGCTCTGCTGCTGGGACACTCTGAGCGTGTAGGTGCCGACTAAACTCAGGGGACGCCGAGGGAGTGTCACTGTTACTACTGAGCCTGCCGGCTGTCTGTCCCCTGCCTTGTTCCCACCCTCCGTGGTCCTCAGCTCGGCCTGCGTCCCTGCCGAGCTGGTTTGGAGCAGCCCTCCGTGCTCGGAGCCCCTGGTGCAGCCCCACTGCCCCCGGGGGCTCCTGGCTCTACACAGAAACCCCCCCTCCAGTTCCCACTGGGAGTGCTCAGAATCTTCCAGAAGCTCAGCCACCAGTTCCTATAGAAACCTGAGCACTACTGCCAAGTCAGAGCTGCAGGGTGGGGCTGTGCCGGCCGCCGGCTGCTGGTGGCCGGGCTGGGGAAGCTCCCCCTCCCCCACCCAGCAGCCTGCGTGTCCCCCACGGGTGGCCGGCTGTCTAGACAGACGCATCTTGTCTGCATCGGACTCGGATCTTTGTCGGGCACGGGCCCAGGAGAAGCGCGAATCCAAAACAGCCCCGCCCGGGCGGACTGCAGCCAGGGGCATCTGCCCCGTAACGAGACCTTCATGTCGGGGGACCTTCATTAACCGGGGCCAGCCCGGGTTTCCCACATGAAGTTAATTTACTGGCTGTGCTGCTCGGACGTCACTGGGCTGCCGCAGCTGCTCGTGTGCGCCGGCCCCTTTTGGAAAGGACGTTGTTTTTAAGAGCCACTGTCTCGTGATTATTCCCTGGTGTCCGACTCAGCAACCCCGCTGGCTTCCTTGAGGGGCCCTGCGCACCTTGCGGGGTGTGTGTGTGTGTGTGTGTGCGCGCACGCACCTGTGTGCTGGGCAGCTGCGCAGGTGTAAGCCAGAACTCGGGGAAGCCTGTGGGTGGGCGTGTCAGACATTCAAAGACACAGATGCTCCATAGAACCTCGTCGGCGTCTCAGTGGGAGGACAGCCACAGTCGCCCACCTGGACCCGCAGCCCAGCACTGGGCCACGCGCCGACCCCCGGCTCGAGCCCCGCTCCCCCGACTCGGCCTGTGACCCTGCGCGGCCCCTTCCTCGCTCTGCGCCTCCACTTTATAGACGTGTCTCATGGCGTCGCGGGCAGAGCCGATGAGTCGGTGTGTACGCAGCCGTTGAACAGCGCCGGGCACCTGGGAGGTGCCCGGGAATGTCAGCCCGTGTGGCCAGCCCCTGTCCTTGTCACGTGCCCTCGGACGGGCGCTTTTGTAAGAAAGCCTCTTCCCACCCTGTCGTGCCCCCGATCTGCGTGGGCCGTTTCGGGGTGTTTGTGTATGTCCTGCCTCCCCTCCGACACCCCCTTACTTTGGAACTGGCGGCGTCCACGTGCGTGCGCGCCCCCTGCCTCCCCATGGCCATGACCACGGACCCTGGTGCTCCCCAGGGCCTCCTCCGGGAAGGCCCCCTGGGTTTTCCTCTGCTCCCACTTTGCTCCGGGGCCAAGTCCTCCGGGACGCCGGGGGCCAGCAGGGGCCTGTCCGGGTGCCGGGGTTACGTCCGGTAGGGCCTCCTCGTCGTGGTCACTGACTCACGGGCAAGCCACTTTGAGAAGGAGCTTCTTTCCACCAGTTACTTGCAATCCCCTTCTGACAAATTTACTCACTTTCTGAAATTCCTACGTGGTGAAAGTCGCCCTTTTCGGGGCACAGTTGTGAGTTCAGACAGGAGCGAGCGGCCACAAGCTCGTCAGCACCAGCGAGACGCTGACCGTCGGCGCCCAGACCCTCTCGTGCGTCCTTTGTCATCGGCCCAAACCTCTGCGGCCTCTGACGTCCCTGACCCTGTGCCAGGCGTCGGGGCGCCGGCCGAGTCACCCCGCCTCATGCGTGTCCGTCCCGCGTTCCTCTTCATTACCGGGCGGTGTGTTCTCAGTGCTCCCACCGTTTAGTCCTCTGTCTTTTTTCTATGTTTTATTTATTTATTTGGAGAGAGGGGCAGGGAGGGCGGGGAACGTCAATGTGTGAGAGAAACGTCGATCGGTCGCCTCTTGTACGGGCCCCAGCTGGGGCCCAGACGTGTGCGCTGACTGGGACTCGAACCGGCGACCTTTCGGCTTGCGGGACGACGCCCACCCTTGTCTTTGTGATCGGAGCTGGTGCAGCAGGTGTGCGGTGGCCCCTCTCTCTGCTTCTGACTTGCTGTCCCAACGGCTCACGACGCTGAGCCCCTTTCCCAGGCGTGCATCTGCTATTGCTGATCTTCTCTGGCTGAGCGTCTGCTAGAACTTTGCCTGTGTTTTATTGGGCTGTTTGTGTTCTTATTATTGAGGTTTGGATGCAATCTGGAGCGGAGGCCTGGGCCGGATGCCTGTGCCGGGCGCACTTTCCCCGGACGGCGGCCTGTCTCTGGCGCTCTGGAACGGCGTCTTCGTCACAGCAGATGTTGTCAATGTTGACGAAGTCCAATTCGCCCTTTCTTCTTGTCATGGGCTGTGTTTTGGTGTCATCCCACCAGTTTTCGATTTTGCTTTAATTCTCTTCAGACCCTGGGCAGCAGCCAGTGGGCCTCCCGGGCGGGGTGGTGGCGCTCCGCCCACCTCCCTCCCGAAAGCTCCCTCTGGGTCGTCTGGTCCCTGGCTGGAACCCCGCTTGGCGCGAACGCTGGCCTCCGGAGCCCGGGCGGCGAGTGTCTTTAGCGGGGGTCGCTGAGCTCCAGGGCGGGTCACCTGACCGCAGAGACTCACGCTTTCTGAGGGGCCTTCGTTCCAGAACCTTCGTTGCTTTTCATGGCTCTGAGCTCCCTGGGGCCACTGTTGTCCACCCCATCAGCTTCTCCGGCTTTGAGGCCCTCATCCCGCGAAGGGTGTGGGACTTCCTGCGGGTGGTCAGGCCGTGGCGGCCCCGTCGGATGGGCCGGGATGTGGACCATGCGCTCATGTCTGCACGGGGCCTGGATGGCAGGCGGGCTCCAGGAGCCTTGGGGGTCTCTCCATGCCCAGAGATGGGACGTCCCGTGTCCAGCTCGGTGGGCCTCTCTTTTGGCCGCTGCCCTGGCCGTGCCGGGCTGCAGCGGCCCCAACGGAAGACAGGGCATGTGGGCGTGAGTGGGCGCCTCCAGATTTGCCAGCGTGCATCTGGAAGTCACATCTGGAGTCCAAGCCTGGTGTTCGGGTGTCAGTGCTGGGGACCTGGCCTTGACCAGGGAGCCTGGGGCGGCGGGGAAGCAGGGGTCTCACACCACGGGGCAGGGCCACTGCCCCTGGTTTTGCTGCTCCTGAAACAGCCACGTTTGAATGTCATTGTCCCGCAGGACTGAACACAGGTCAGGACTCTGCCACCGAAGTCGATGGGCCTGACGTGGCTGCTGTGTGCACGCAAAGAAGCCTCTTCTCTGTGCGGTCCAGCCCCCCGGGACTCTGTCCCATGATTCTTAGGGACAGGGCCTTGCGTCAGACCCCCGAGTACCCTTATGTCATGTCGTCCACATCCCCAAAGACCACCGTGACTCGAGGTGGCTGGTGACCTTCCGTGGCAGTAACTCCCGCCTTTGGGCGTTGGAATTAATTTTCTTCCTCGTGCCGAGTGATTCAAAGCCCGGCTCGCATCCCAGGGGGTTCCGCCACCAGCAGCGGAGTCGGGGTGTGGCGCCTGCTGGCCCCCAGTGTGGGGGAGGGGCCTGGGCCCCCTACCCCCCGAGCCCTGTCTGCGTGTCCCCACGTGGACACGGCTCACGGGTCCGCAGGGTCTGAGCGGCAGCCTTTGCAGCGTCTTCTTGGCCAAACTGGGACTTAACGAAGGAGAAGCAGAGGTCCCTCATCTTTCAGGGTCCTTCTCGGAAATTCCGTGTTTGCGTCCATCCCCAGCGAAGCCCCTGCGGCTTCCATGCCCGGCTCCCCGGGGGTGAGCAGAGACTGAGAGCTGGGGACACCGCCCCATGAGGCCCCCTGCTGCCCCAGTCCCCGACCCCACGGCACCTTGGTCAGGACGCCTCCCCAAGGGGGCGTGGTGGCCTCCCCGGCCCGCACACAAACCCTGGGCCGCCCTGCCCCCACCACGTACCAGGTGAAAATCACCAAAATACCGTCGCCAGAATATTCACCACAAGTTTCTATTTTGTTCACTAGAAACTTTTGAAGCGCCACGAACATCAGAAGGGTGGTGGGGTGGCCGTGAGCCTGACGTGAGTGGGCCCTCTCTCTCACGAGGGTCCGGTTCTCGCCGTGGAATCAAGTCAAAGGCCGCAAGTCCCGTTCTTTCTGTCTCTGGGCAAGTTTCGAGCATGTGTCTCTCGCCCTCTCTCCTGGCACTCTTCTCGAGAAGCTGATTCTTCTATTTAGTCGTCCATCTCGCACCTGTTTGCCATGCAGTCTGTGGGCTTCCCACAGTCTCGGGGTGCAGCCTCCAGAGGAAGAGCCGAGAGCCCC
>CM052550.1:402924-462214 GCA_028533065.1 Trachops cirrhosus
CCCAGGACGGCTCGGCCCCGGGCGGGCCACCTTTCTGAGCCTCCGGGACTCCGAAGCCGCCGTCTCGTCACCAGTGCGCGCGGTTTTGGAACGGAAAGCACCGTCGCGGTGCCAGTTCCTACGATCATAAATAATCATAATTAACAAGGCTGCTGTATATTTATGTTGGTTTGTTTTCAGACACTTTTCATTTTATTTTGAATTTTTTCATATTGTGTTGACTCGAAACACTTCTGTCTATAGTGTGGCGTGCTCCGCAGAGCTCGGGGGAGCAGCCTGGTTGCTTTGTCCCCAGAAGCAGACCCCAGCCCGGCGGTGGCGCCGCCCCGCGGCCAGGTGCGCAAGGCGGCGATATCGGCCTCCCCACAACTCCCGGGCCTCGGAGAGAAAGACTCGGAGCCCAGCGGCCACGCTGGCTCTGGGGCCAGCAGCCAGCGCCTTTGTGACTCCCCCTGCCCCCAACCCCCCACCCGTCCGATCCCCAGTGCTGCCACAGGAAGGCAGGCATACGTGGGTCTCAGTGTGAGTTCTTGATAAGCGTGGGCAGGTAACTTGATGATGAAAAATTGCTCCTTGTCTGGAGATGCCTGATGGCTCGTGGTTACAGCCCGGAAGGGGATCACTCCCTCTCCTTCTGACGCTGAGAGAGAGGCTGTGGCCGCCCCCCGCCCCGTGATCAATAATCTATGACCCATGCATTGATCTGGGAGGAATGCTCAGAAAACTCGATATCAGGTGGAGTGGATAGAAGGTGGACCTCACTCCCATCCCCCCGGCTGGTAGCACTGGGTGGCGTTTCGGGGGGCGCAGCACCCCCAGAGAATACATTCCCAGCGGTGAACTGATGGCTGGGCCTTTCTCCCTCGGAGTTTCCCCCGAGCCCCTCGGAGGAGGGCCCCCCCCCCACTCAATGCTTCCTCTGTGGCTGTCACCCCGAAGTCCCTCCAGCTGGAAGAAATGAAAGAAAGTGTGTTTTTCCTTCTTTTTTCCGGCTTTCCCTGGATTGTGATTTTAAACTTTTAATATGTGCATACTGGTGAAGCATCGTCCCCACTTAAATTATTTGTCTCCCCGTGCGGCAGTTTTGCTGTAAAGTGAACTATTCGTGTGGCTTTCAGGCCCTCCGAGGGCTTCCACTGCGGCCTCAGGCCGGGTCTGCGCAGGCAGAGACCGCAGATGACGGCGGCCGCGGTCCCCGCTCTCCTGTGCGCATCGGGGTCCGTCCTCCAGAAGCAAGAGCCATTTTATTCTTTAAAACAATTTGTTTAATTCCGCAGCCGCTGGCAGTGGGGCTCCCTAGCCGGGGCCTTGGTGGCTGTTGGGGTGCCTTGCTCCATAGTGATTCGTCCCTGCCAGGACTCAGGCCTGTGGGCTGTCCCCTGTGGGAGCGGAGCCGGGAGTGCAGCTGGGTGTTGGCGGCTGGCTGGGGGTCCCCTGCAGAGGTGCTGGAGGGTGAGGGGTGGAGGAGATGCCTGGGGGGAGGGAGGGACAAGTGCTGCTCTGGCGCCCCCTGGAGGTCGGGAGAGGCGGCTCGGCAGTTACCATGGAAACAAGGGGCCCAGGAGCAGAGAGGGCGGAACCTGGCCCCAGGGTGTCCCTGGTGGATGGAGGCCTCCCGCTGGCGACTCCTAGGGAGATGGGGGGGTGCTTTGCAGAGGGTAGGAGAACAGAGCCGTGGAGGCAGCGGGCCCTGTGGTTCGGTGCTGAAAGCGCAGGTGGCCCCAGTTCAGCCGCCGGGAGGCTGGTGAGGTGTGGACACGCCCGTTTCGCAGCTGTCCCCAGCCCAGGCCAGAAGCCCGTTCTTGCCTGTCTGTCCGTCCTGCCCTGCCGGCCCCACATCCCAAGTTGGACCCAAGTCCCACCGAGGGACGGACGCTGGGCCTGGCCGAGGAGGTGCTGTGCTCACGCGGTTTTCGGGCCTTCTCCTGCTGGCTGTGTGTCAAGTGTGTTGCCTTCCCCGCGCACCTGGTGCCGGCGCTCTGAGGTAGGACCGTGTTCCTGAGCCCATTTCACAGGTGAGGACACTGAGGTGCCGCAGACATGGCACTGACGTCACAGACCGCACGGGGGTGGCTGCCGCTGGGGTGCTGGCTGCGCCGGAGGCTGACCAGTGGGCGAGCACCTCCCCTCACCTGGGTCCTGCACCCCTCTCCCTCCCCCAGCCCGTGCCGGCCTGGGGACCTCTGAAGGCACAGCACCTTTCTGTCGTGATCGCCGCCCCCGCTGGTGGGCTCCACGCTGACTTGACTCCAAAGGAGTCAGAGGCAGGAGGACCCGAGGTGGCTGTGCGGCCTGGTTCCTGTCTCAGGGGGCCTCACCCAGCTTCAGCTCTGCCCAGGGCCCTTCCCCTGCGGCTCCTGTGTGCACTGGTCCCTCCGGGCACCCACCACCCCTGTTTCCCACCTGGACAGAGCCCACGCTCGCCCCTGGGCCCATCTGGGGTGACATGGGTGTCCTGCTGCTGCCTGATCACACAGCGTCTCTCATCTGGGGAGACACCAGCCGAAACACCTAATGCACCGTGAGACAGGCGGGCAGGTGAGGCTGTCCCCGGCTCACTGAGGAGGGGACCCAGGGCGAGGCCGGTGGCTGCAGTGACAGACGGGTCCATGTCGGAGCTGGGGCTGCAGGCGAAGCCCCCGCCTCCGGCTTTGCTGTCCTTGCGCTGGTGCTTCCCCCTCATTGCTGAGCCGCCTGAGAACGGCCGGGTGTGCGTGGCAGGCGGGCTTCCTCTGGGGCTCAGCTTGGAAGGAGAAGCGAACCAGGCCCGCAGCCCCCCGATTTTCCAACTGCTCCCCCCGCCTTCGGCAGGTGCCCCCACTCAATCTTAGATGAGAATCTGTCCATTTGAAAAGACATTAATGCTACTGAGATGTGCAGGAAGAGGGCTATTTGCCCTGTTGACCAACAAGAGAACATAAAGTGAGTGATTAGCGGAAGACGGGAGGAATGTGTATTTACATGTTATGATGGATGCAGGGCTGGAGTGAGCAGCACAAATGTATTTTTAATTCGAGTGTATTTATTACTTGCGAAAGTGCAGACTAATTGCTCCGTCTCAGTCCTGGCACCAGGAGGGAGGCTCCTGAGGACCCGCCCCCCTTCCGTTGCTTCGAGCCCCGCAGGCAGCTCCTCTGCTGGGGGCCGCTGGGGTGCCGGGGGGTTGGTTTTTGGAAGGACACAGAGGACCGAGGGGGTCGGATTTAGTAGCGCTCGGTGCCTGCTCCTGGAATTGCCCGTCCAGGTCTGTGCCTAGTAGGGACGCCCACCCACAGCTTCTCCGTCTGGCACTGAGGCACAGTTCAGTGCCTCCTCGGTGCACAGCAGAGGGGACCGTCCTCCAGAGGGTGCCGTGGGGCGTGGCCACTCGGTCCACCCAGCCTTGGAATCACGGGGCTAATGCCGGTCCGGAGGTCCTGGCTGCGGTCGCCCCTCGTTGTTGGGGTCGAGGTGGGTTCTCATCCCGGCTCTCCCTGGCTGCCGAGGGTGGTTGGGTCGCAGACTTCCCCCGGGCAGGCGGCCACTCCAGGCGGCCGACTCACAGCCTGAGGTGAGGGCAGGCGCCAGCCTGGCGGGGCTCAGCGAGGTTCGGGCAGAGGAGACCAGGGTGGGCGCCCTGGGTGGGCACTGCTTCCCCGTCCAGAGGCTCAGGCCTCTCTGCCCCGGTCCTTCTGAGACGGACTCCCCACAGATGTGTGGCCTGAGGCTGTGGGAGCTGCTCTGAGGGAGCGGCCGCGCCCGGCGACCCAAAACAACCGGTGAGAGTCTCGCTCGGGTGGCAGCGAGATGGGCCCGCGTGCAGCCAGGGTGGGGACGCACGGCTGCGGCCGGTGTGTGACCTCACCTGCGTTCTCCCCACAAGGGTGTGCTTTCCGGGGGCCTGGGGCGGGGGAGAGGAGGGACACTTGGGCACAGTTTCTGCCCGTGGCATTGGTTAGCTGGTCACCTGATCACACCTGCAGGCTCGATTCTCAGCCTCACAAACCCAGGACCTGGGCTTTATTCAGAATGTCTTTTAGGTACAGACTCACATTAGTCAAAGCCCCGAGACTGATGTATAAACCCAGAAACCCAGTGTGATACTTGACTGAAGAAGACAACTGGGCTCTTGAACTGACACCAGCTGGCCTTTCTTGGGGACATGCCATGTTCTTGCAGCCACGCCTTCTGTCTCCCCCAGGTGCTCAATGACACCAGCAGGAGAGATGGGTCAGCCCCTTCTTCTGAAAGGACAGATGCAAACAGGCGGGGTGCTTCCCGGGCAGTCTGAGTTTCGGCTCTGGCTTTCTGCAAGCCCGATCAACTGGGCGTGGCTCAGGAGCGCTGGCGTCTTGGGTGCCCCATCCTGGGCGGCGTGAGAGGAGCAAGGCAGTAGGTCGGGGATGGCTGGTTCCCAGGTGCATGGGCCTCTTCCCAGTGGCTGAACCGCCTTTCAAAGCTGAAAGCCACAGAGAAGCCACAGAGTGGATGGGCCACAGCAGGTCAGGGCACGTGAAGTCACGAGGAAGGAGAGCCGTGGAAGAAGGGGGAGCCGGACGGTGAGGGACACACGCAGACAGAGATGGAGTGGGGAGGACAGACAGCGCCGATGTGCAGGCCTCGGAGGCCAGTGGGGCGTGCACGGGACTCGCTGGGCAGGGCCTCCGCTCCCCTGCTGCCCGTGTGGCCATGGCACTACACCCAGACGTCACGCCGGGCGTCTGCCTGTGACAAGCACGTCACAGTCACTCCAGAGCAGGGGTCTCCGGTCAGGCTGGTCCCGGACAGGTTTCTCCGCCGGGTCCACATTACACGGCCACGAGCTCTACAGGCCCCTTGCTGGGTGCGGGGGGTGCGGGCCGTGGGCCGGGCTGCAGGGGGCCAGGCCGGGCCAAACACACCCGCTTCAGGTCTCAGCCAGGTCCCCAGTCTGAGGTGCCCGCCATCAGCAGCTGCCCGCAGGGCCGTGCTGGTGCCCCCGCGGCGTGACGGCTGGTCCAGGAAGCACGGGAGGGGGTGTTGTCTGCACCGTTCAGCAGCCGAGTCCTTGAAAAGTGTGCTAGTGTGTTTCCTCAACGCCGCCGTCGGATTCCTCTGGGGCGGGTTCCCAACGCGGTTCTGAGCCCTGGGGCCGGGGCCGTCAGCGTGGGCAGAGCCCACCCTGTCAGTGAGCCAGTTCCAGACCCTCCCGTGGGCGGCCGCCCGGGGCAGTGGGGACTGGACAGATCGTGGCGTGTTGGAGACACGCACTCATGAAAAGGCGCAGCAGCGGCGAGCCGGCCCCCTGCTCTGGGGGGGTCACCCAGGGAAGAACGGCCCGCTGAGGTGGGAGGGTGGCCGTCTGCGCGGCACCTGCCCGGAGCAGGCCTGTCGCCGCCGGCGCCGAGCTCCTGCAGAGGCTTCGAAGGCGTGTCCGACCCCACGCATGTTCCTGGGTGTGCCGACCTCGGGGCTCCACCGGCAGGTCGACGGAGGGGACTTCTGAGCGTGACCGTCCAAGGGCTTTGCGTTCTGTTGACGGAGCTGTCCCCGAGCCCCCTGGTGAGGACACAGCCAGTGTGGCTCTCGTTCCTGGGGATTCCCTGCTGAGACCGGGCACCTCAGGCCGCCTCTCGAGACCCCTCTCTCTGGTCGGCGGAGCGTCACGGTCTCCCTGTTGGGAGAGGGGCCGCGGCTGGGGCCGGGAGGGGTCTGGCTGGCAGGTGTGGCCCGCCTCAGGGCGGACGTGCGGTGGGGAAGGCGGGGGCTTGTTCTTGTTCTTCCTTGTGACCCCCTCACTCCGGGGGCCCGAGGTCTGAGTTGCCGCGGCTGAAGGGGACGCTCCCTCCACTGGGGGCACGATCTCCTCCCCACGTGAAGGACGCTGTCCCTCGGGCTCGGGGCTCAGAAGCCCCCGGTGAAGTCTGAGCCCCTCAGAGGGGCCCACAGCCCTAATTCACACTGCATCCCATTTGCACGTATGGAATTGGCTTTTTGACAATGTTCAAATTAGCACTTGTTAGCATATTAATGAGCTACTTTTATTTTTTCATTACATGACCAACTTGAGTGTAAACACCGGCCCCCATACGAGGGTGAGGCCAGTGTCCCAGGAGATCACAGTCCCAGAGCTTTCTGTGGGGGCCCCGGGGGGCTGGCTCCTGGGTGGGCGTGGCATCAGCCAGAGCCACAGTCTCGACGCCGGGACGCAGACCCCGACCTGGCCCGCTCCGGTTCCGGACCGTTCCGGACGAGGGATGAGGTCTGTGCTCCGGGCTCCAGGGACCAGGCAACCGCGAGGGCGGTGGCAGGCCCTGGGCCGGAAGAGGCGGCGCCTCGGCCAGCAGGGCCGGAGCGGCGTCTGCGCCCACGCTCGGAGAACAGGTGGGCCGCGCGCCCCGGGTGGCTTCCCCGCCCTCACAGCAGCAGCTGTCTCCACGATGCTCCCTCCGTCTGAGCTCTGTTGGCTGCATTCCGCTGTGACGCGCCGGGGGCCAGTGTCCGAAGCTCGTCCCAGGCCTCGGCAGCACCTTGTCCGGGGCTCACCCGTGCGTTTTCTGGAGTCCCGTCGGTAAATCGGGAGCATCCCTCCCCACGAGGGTCTGTACCCCTGGGCTGTGTGCACCCAGGGGAGGGGCCCACTGTGCAGGGAGAAGAACCTGAAAGATGAGACTTTACACGTGACCGCCGAGTGTGAGCCACCGGTTGGAGACGGGGCCCCAGACGTCGGCCCAGTGGCCTCTGACCGGCGGCCACCCAGCTGACCGGAGCCTGTGGCCCGGGCCCTCTGGGAGGGAGGGCGGCTGCACATCCAGGGACTCAGCCACACCAGGCTGTCGAAGACCAGAACGGGCCCGGGTCTTCGGAAAGGCCGCGCTTTCTTGGCCCCTCACTCGGAGGGAGCCGACCCGGCCCAGCCGGAGTCACCAGCCGCAGAGTACCTTCCTGCACGGCGGCCCCGCCCTGGGCGACAGCGCCGTGCTCCGGGGGCGGCGACCTGCTCGTCTCTGTCTGTAGGCGGGGGCGGGGGTGTGCTGATTGCATCTCAAAAACAAGAGTTTGTGTATCCGCTGGGTCTGGAAATAATCAGTAACTAAGGTAGCAGAGGGGGAAAAAAAAGCCAGCTCTTGATGAGTAATTTTAAAACCGCAAATATTTCACAGCTTGGTAGACTCTAGGGAAGGCGTCTCCCGAAATGCAACTGGGCCAGAAGGTGCTTATTTTTGGAGACCTGGGTGCCGGTAAGCGTTTTGTGACCCAGGAGAGGAGACCCTTCTGCCTCCTGTCATTCCCGTGACGTAAAGAACCCTCATGTGTCCATCAGTCTGTCCGTGAGAAGGTGCCTTCGTCAAGAGGCGCCCACATCAAACCACAGGGGTCACGTCACTGAGGGTCGCCGGGGGGCAGAGCTTTGGTGCGGCAGGAGCCAGGGGCCAGATTGCTGTCCTCTGCCTCGGCTGGTCCTCAGGCAGCTCGGGCCCTCGTCCCGGGTGGTGGCATGGCCTCCATCAGCATCTGTCCCCTCAGGAACCACAGGAAAAAGATTCTGTCTTTATGCAAAGCATGCCCCCCCACTGCTGTTATTGAGTCAGGCTGGCCCTCCTTGGTCCTGCGCCCACCGAGCCTGTCACAGGCTCCTCACTGCCGTGGGCCGGCCACTTGCCTGTCCCTGGCGCAGGGAAGGGACCCGCACTGCCCAGTTCCCTGTGGATGGGACGGGGGCGGTGACTCCTCCGGGGGAGTCGGGTGCTGTTTCCAGCGGGAGCAGGAGGGCGGCTGGGCAGGCAGACACAGCAGATGTCCACCCGGCAGTTCTCCAGCCGACTGAAGTCAGGGGCGAGTTACACCCCGGGGACCGTGAGGGAGCCGATGCCCCCCTGGCGGGGGCCGAGCCTGGGTGGGCTCCTTCTGCGCCAGCTCCCTGGGGCGCGGTGGCTGCTCAAGGAGCCGGCGACAGGGCTCAGGGAGAGTCCTCCCAGATGGCCTCCACATTTCCCTTCTCGCTCTGAGAGGCAGACCCACCCTGGTCCTCGTGTCCCCGACGTGGGCTTTGGGAGGTTCTCCGGACCCTGCGGCTCCCTGGGTGGCCGCGGGGTCACACTTGCTTCTTGGACTCTTGCGAGTGCAGCCTCTTGGGCCCCGAGAGTGAGCACTGCAGGAAGCCCGCCTCAGCCCTCTCCTCTCACCGCTGCCACCTTGCCCCTAAACTCCTGTCCCCTAAACTCCTCCCGCTGGCAGGTCCTGGAAGGACTCACTAGAGGCCCCTTAGCCCCTTGGTTAATATCCCTGCTCCGTTTTCTCTGCGGGGGGGGGGCGGTCACTGGCTGGGTGGAGGAGGGGGCAGGGAATTGCTGAGAGGGGCAGCTGCTGAGACCCTACAGCTGCATCCCGGCCACTTGGGGTCCCGGGAAGGCTTCAGGGACAGACTTAGCCTGCTCCTCGGAGGGCCCCCTGGCTCCTCCTTCACCCCAGGTGTTTATGCCCCACCCCGATGCCCCCTTCAGAGGCCCATAGGCTTGGCCACCTCCTCCTACTCATTAGGGCTGAGCCGCCCCAGGAAGCAGCCGGGCCCCCAGAGCCTCCTTGTTTCGGAGTCACTGAAGTTCACGGCTGAGCCGTCCTGTGCCTCCTGCACTGAACTGAACTGCAGTGACGTGTTCCAGTCGCTCTGAATTCATCGGGGCCGAGCGGCCCTCCTCCATCGCAGCCTCCACGTCGGTTTTAAACGTAGCAAATGTGCCTTTTCAAACAACCGCCTGGGGCGGCCTCTGTCACAGGAGCGGCCGGTGGCTCCTTTCCCAGCGGTGGCCCTGGGTCACCGGATGGCAGTGGCGTTTTGGGAGCCTCGATGCGTCTCCTGGCTGCGTGGTCTGCTCCCCTTGCTTCTTCCCCTGCCCTGACCTTGCTGGGCAGGGCCCTCTGGAGGGACAGGGGCCTCAGAGCCTGGACAAAAAACCTCCCCGGAGAATCAGCAAACTGTCCGGGAAGACAGGGAGCCCAGAAGGAGGGCCCGGCCCGGGAGGGAGGAAGCCGGAATCACTGGTTTGACACTGACCTTCAGGCGAACTTGGGGACGCTGTATCTTCTCTGTGCCTCAGTTTCCTTGAAATCCCTATCACCGAGGTGAGGGGCACCTGGGCTGTTATTCTGGGCTCTGCGTGTGAGCCTGGGAGGGTCCACGGACTTCCCGGGGCTGTAAACCACTAAGTTGTTTTTTCTGGGGAAGAAAAGAGCATTCAGTGACTTTTCACACACCGCGGCTAAGATCTCGTTCCCAGGAACCTGCCCGGGGGGGGGGGGCTGCCGAGGGCACCGCTGAGGCCCAGGGGCGGGGCTGGCCGCCGCCCGGTTGTGACCGGGACCACCGGAGACGTCCCTGTGGGGCTCCAAGGGCCGGGGCTGGGGAGAGCCAGGGGGCTCCCTGTGCAGCCTGACCTCCCGGAGGAGCCCCGCAGCCCCGTGGAAAGCGGAGGGAGGAGCACGAGTCGAGTGGGAAACACGTACAAACCGAAGCTTTTAGCCCGAGTAACCGGACCCGGTGGGACCAGTTCGTGACTCTTGTCTGGTGAGAGTGTCTGCCTTCCTGTCGGCCTCGCGGCCACGGATGGAGCTCTGGCCCCCAGGGGCACGGCGCTGCGGAGGCCCCTCGGCCACGCCCCCTCTGCGGGTGCGCTGCTTCCGTCACTGTCCAGGGGGCATCGTCCCTGGGCCCTTCACCCGCGAGACTCGCGCAGGCGTCCTGGCCTCCAGGCGCAGAGCCAGTGGGCTTCCTTGAGCTGACGGAGGAGCCCCCCCACCCCCGTCCTGCTCCGCCCAGGCCGCTTCTCTGGCCTTCCGTCAGGTCACCGCACGATCTGCCGCCCCCTCTCTGTCCCGCTGCGCTTGGGCTCTGCCTGCAGACGCGCCGCGGGGCCGCATTGCCGCCGCCCTGCGGCTCTCTGGGTGTGCACCGGCTGAGCGCATCCGCCTGGCCTGGACTCCTCCGCGTCGGGAGGCCGCTGTACTCGCCCCGGGGGAGGCTGTGCCGCTGGGGGTCCAGCTCGGTCCCAGCGAGGACGCCCCGGCCCCCCCAGTGGTCCTCCGTGCCCCCGTACCTAGAAAACACGCTCCCCCCGCCCCGCCTTCCCAACCAGAAAGCCTTCTCAGAGGCCACGCCGCTTCATTTTTATCCCCAGTCCTGGAGCTAAATCAATACCCCCTCTCCCTGGTCATGGAGGAGTATTAATACAAAGTGGTTTTAACAGTTTTGTGAGAGGGCGCAGGTCTGTCTTTCGGCAGGAAAGCCGGCTCGCCGTCTGGCTAGGCAAGCGCCATCCTGGGTGCTCACCATCAAATAGCATTGTGTGATGGAAGTTTTGTCTTATGAAGGTGAAACTTGGAGAACACGTCAGAATCCTCATTTTTCTGTGCAGAGCGACCAAATGACCTTCCTATACTGCCACATAAAGTATAGACTTAAAGTTAAATGGCCCGGTGAGTCATTTAACATTTCCTTAAAGAGTAACTTCTTCTGTGACTATGGATGTTTACATATGGTTTTCTCTCTGGTATTTACCTTTTAAGAACGGAGGAAAAACTGACACTCTTTTTTGGAACTGTTTTTTAATGGCCTTTGTTTATTTCTAATATGTGGCGTTCCAGGCCCTTGCTCTAATGATTTTTTCCACACTGCATTGATAATTAAATTCATTCATTTCCCCAGCTGCACCATTCCTTTAAATAAAAAGTTATGGGTAATAACACCTCTTACGCTGAAAGTGCAGAGGAGAAAAGGGCACAGCCGGTCCGTTGCAGGGAGCCAGGCGCACCCCGGGGGCCGGCGCGGACGGGTGCCCGTACCCATCGTCTGGTGCTACCCGAGGGGTACGATGCTCTGATCCCGGAAAACACGCATTTCGCTCTTCATATTCGTAACGACATAATTTATCTCCATCTGTCCTGTTCGGATTTTTAGTTCATGATTTGTAGTGACGTCACCGAAAGCACTGAACGCGTTGGCATCTGTCAAGGGGTTGGGGACTGGCTGCCGTGGCCGACCGCGGGTCTGGGGAGGAGGGTGGCTGACGCGAGCCGAGGCGCCCGGCGCCATAAAAAGCTCCCGGCGCAGCCGCGGTCGGGGACGAGAGGGCCGAAGCAATGAGAGGAGGGCTCCGTCCTGGGCTGGTGATTCACGTGTGGCCTCTGTAATTTCATGGACGCTGTAAGGATTTGGCTTTTACACATTTTAATTTAGTCCGGAGATGTTCTTATTTTAATTATCCCCACACAAGGGCACAGCACCTCTCTGCAGTTATTGCTCTGTGTCACGTGCGCACACAGCAACAGCCGTGTGGAAAAAGCCGGCAAGACGCCTTCGTGTGGACGGCCAGAGGGCTCTAGTCATTTGTTTTAATGACACTGGTCGGGCCCTTGCATTCTGAAATGGGATTTTTAAATATGCGAGGGGCCGGCAGTCGTGAACGTGCCCACCCAGTCACACACGGAGCAGAGGAATCGTCTCTTCCATGCCCCCTTCGAAGGACAGGCCGGGGCTTTGGGGGCAGCTGGACGGGGGTGCCTGGGGCCCTGGCTGTCCTCGCCGAAGTCGGGGGGCATGGAGTCGGGAACCTGAGAGCTAATCGATTCCTGCTGAGTCTCTGTGGTCACATTTCGATACAGAAGGACCCATTTGGAGAAATGTGATATTTTAACTATTGCATGGGGCTTGATCTGCGGATCTGGGCAAAGAAAGAGAAGACAAAAAATACATATAACGTAGAAAATAAATACAGATACAAACTTATACTGTCTATACTGATAAATGATTTATACTTGTTAATGCACACGGTACATGTGTGGTGCATACGTGCTGTGACATGTATTACGGTAGCTCACATACATGGACCAGCCGATGGGAGAGCATGTTGACAAAGGCTGCAGCTCAAGTCACCAGCGCACAGGCTGTCCTGCTGCTGGGAAAGGTGACCCCTCCCGAGGGGCATTTCTGCCTTCCCCCCGCAGACAAACAGGAAGCAGAAATCCCTGGCACTGCCCTGCAAACCCTTGTTCCCGAGCGGCGAGGGGCACGGGGCTCTGTGGGGGCACCGGGGGCTCTTCCAGCCACTCAGAGGGAAGCCCCCCGCCCTGTGGGCTGGCATGGTCGGTGTCACCCAGTGTCCCCTGCTTGAGACCACCCCGATCCCCATCTCAGCTGCCAGAGCTGCATGTTTCACAGGGAGGAGGGGGGCGAAGAAGGGGTTCCTGGGGGCCCGGGGCCCAGCCTGCAGGCGGACGTGTCCTGCTCAGTTCTCAGGTCGTTGGGAAGAAACAGACATGTGATCGACCATCCCGATTTCTGTCTCCTCTGGAGGTTTGGACGCGCTGGGAGCAGGTCCTCGGGTCCCAGCAGAGCGGTCGGTCAGAGCTGGCTGTCAGCCTCTGTGGCTGGTGCGGCCCCGTCCTCCCACCGCGGGCTCTGTCCCAGGGCCCCTGTCCCCTGTCCCACGGGCCGCCCGGCTGCTGCGGGTGCTCATAGAGCATGGGTGCCCCTGCCCCGGACGCCTGCCTCCTTGCCCCGCGTGGCCAGCTGGGGTTTGTTGCAAGTGACAACCGGGCTGCGGGGCGTCAGCCACGTCACTCAGAGGTGGCATCTCTCACCTCACCCACGGGGCCATGTTCTTTCAGCCCCGACAAAGCCGGGCTTCTGCGCACAAGGCCTCCCCGGCCTTCTGGAAGGACCCCCGGGGGTTGATGTGTCGGGGTTTACCAGGTAGCCCCCCTGGCATCGAGGCCACTGGGGCAGAAGGCTGTTAGTGCCACACCTGCCTCAGGCAGAAGGGGTTCCTGGGCATTTGAGGACACAGTCGACGCAGGGATTGGCCGTGGCTAAGGTCGGGCTTCATGGCCTGTCGTTCCCATGGCTTATTTCTCCTTTCCCTCCCAGTGGTGGTCCGATGAGCACGCGTGTGTGCGCGCCCGGGGGGCTCCATTAATTCCGCCCAGGGCCGCACAGGGAGCGCCGCAGGGAGTGGGCGGTGGGGGGCGGCTCTGTGCGAGGCCGCCCCCACCCTCACTGGGCGCGGCTCTGAGGCCCGTTTCCTGCCGCTGTTTCCTACAGGACGGGAGTCCCTGGAGCCGCCAGGGCCTGAGTCATTTCCCTCTTCGTGCCTGCAGCTCGGGCTCGGTGGTGCCGGGGTGGGCGGAGCCGCGGTCAGTGGCTCTGCGTCCTCGGTGGTCGGGGACGGGCCGTTGCTGACCTGGCCTGTCTGTGGGGACGCAGAGCTGCAGAGGCGGCCCGGGTGGAGGCGGGAGCCGAGGGGCCATGGCCTTGCTCCGCCACTTCTCAGCATTTCCCTTCCGAAAAGAAGGGGGGTCGGGTGAGACATTTAAGGTCACTTTGCCTGTCGAGCCTCTTCGGTCCCCTCTCCTGTCCCCACGCCCTGTGCTGTCTACTTGGGGCAGGCAGACCAGCCCTGGGACGGCCTCTCGGGGTGTCCCGACCCCGTGTGCACCAGAGCTGGCAGTCCTGTCACGTGCCGTTTCATCCCGTCGGGGACAGGAGCCACGAAGCTCTGGTCTCGAGGAGACCTGCTGCCTGGGACTGGGGACCGGCTGTGCCCTGCTTTCTTGCATCCTCCACGACGCACCCCCTGACCCCGCAGCCGGGCTGGCTCCGGGCGGAGGGGCAGCTTGTCCAGCACCATCCTGACGGCACGGCCAGAAGACACCACCTGAGAGGGGCGCCAGGTCCCAGCTGGATGGCGTCTCTGGGGACTGTGTTCTGAGGCTCCACCTTCGCCCGTGTCCCTGGGGAAGTGGAGACGGTGCAGCACTTGATGCCCAGTGAGGACAGAGGCCATCTCGTCGGTCCCCACGGGGTCTCTGCTCCACCGCGAGGGAACGGGGTGCAGCCTGGGTTTGCGGGTGCACAGGCCCAGCAGCTCTCGATGCGACAAGTGAAAACCCTTTCACTGCGTCGGCAAACAGGCTTTCTGGGGAAAGGAACCGAGAAAAAAAATCACCAGAATGCCTAAGACGAGGGAAATAATTCTTAGCTAAAGGTCCCAGAGGAAGGAAATCCTTTTTTTCTCATGTTTAAGCCCAAGGCTTCCTGGAGAGGTGTCTGCGTCGGAGGTGGGGCACGTGTCTCCATCAGGGTCCCCAACGCAGGGGCCAGCTCGGGCGGGACAGGGGACGGCAGGGAGCCCGTGGGCTGGCGGTCTTGGCGGAGTCCCACTCTCCTCGGCCACACCTGGCAGGGTGGTGACTCAGGGAGGATGACAGCTCCGGTGGGCCCCCTTGCGTCCTGGGGGGCTGCCCTGCACCTGTGGCCCCTGCCCCCACTCCTCAGCTGTGCCCACGTGCCAACCCCCCACTCAGGCCCTGACCCAGAGTCGCTGCGGCTCTGGGCCCTCAGCTTTCTTGCCTGGCGATGTTGGAAATGTAGCATATTTTACTCTCCATGCCCCCCACTCACCCCTAAATACCCGCACCCCCACACAACCACACTCTCACACATACACATGCTGGTGAATGAACGTTTGGCCTCAGAGATTTTGCAAGGCGGGGGTCCTTGCCGTGAGACCACCCAAGGCAAACTAGGGATCTGTTTCAGACCGTTGCCTCCAATTCGAAGAAGACACTGGGTCCAGCGCTCCAGAGGCCGTGGGAGGACCAGCGGTGTGGTTCGCCGAAGCACGGGATCCTTGCGCCTTTGTCTGTGTGGCTCCTTCTCCCCATTAGAAAACAGCACGGCAATTTAGGACCCCCTCCCCCCGCAGCGCCTGTCCTGTGCAGAGGGGTTTCCACAGACGCGCTAGGAGATAAGGCGCCGGGGGCTGTGCGGCTGGCATCAGTGAGGCCCGTGTGACTGTCTGGCAGCGCGCTGCAGCCCGGAGCGGCTGCGGAAGGTGAGACCGGCAGGCAGCACTCGGCTCCATTAGCCTGGCCGTTCACACCTGCGCTTTCTCCCCTTGCAGGTGCGGGTTAGCATGAGCACCTCAGGTATGTGCAAGGATTCTTCAGGAAAAAAGAGAGGAAAAAAAAAAACCCCAAGAAGCCTAATCAGAAATTACCTTACTGGTAGTAGAACCTAAATTCATGAAGATTTATAAAAATAGATTTCTTTGAAATGCCAGGCAAGAGATCTGGAAGCATTCTGGCAGGCTGGGTGCCGGGGACCAACCTGCGCCAGGTTCTTCTTACGTTAATAAATATTCATTTTGTTTTTTGGGGGGATTCCAAGTCCTAGGCAGAGGGCCCTTACTGTAGAAGTGAGATCTATTTCTATAGCAAGGATTTTGGGTTCTGAAGCATCAGGTATTATTTTCTAAAAATGTAACTCTTTCCTAGTAATTCAAACCTCCCGGGGGGCTGCAGGGAGAAGCGTCGGCCACACGCTTTTCTTCCTGGAGCCGCTGAGCCAAGCCAGGTGGGGACAGGTGCCCTCCCCGCCTCAGCCCCCTTTTCCTGGACGCGCAGGAAAAGGTTCATTCAATATTGATAGTATTCCGCTACATTCTAACCAGCAGCTCGTCAGGAGTCTTACACAAACCGTGCAGCGAAGGCATCTTGTTTCCTGGTTTTTGCCTTTTTTGCCCGGAAGAGTCCGTGTTTTAAAGGGACTTCATGTCCCTTCGAAGCCTGCGGCCGTCACGGTGGAATGCCTGGACACCGGGTGTCCGGACAGCTCCGCCCGAAGTGCCTGGGAAGATGACGTCATGATTAGTATTTTAAAACCTATTTTCCACTTGTGCTCAATTTAGCAAATTTTGGGCTTGAAAAACCTTAAAATATTTTTTCTTCATCTGGAAGAGAGAAATATTGCTCACAATAGCTAAAAATAAATGCTTTGTCATCTAACAAATATTTTAAACCAGACCAGCAGATAAACTCCCAAGACGTTACATTTATTTTTAAGACAAAAAGGGAAGGGTGGGGGCGGGGAGGGACCCTCAGTTGCAGCTGTTTGCAGAGTTTGGGCGCAAATATTCTCTCATTCCTTTGCATGATTTCGATAAAATTAGGTCAAAGAAATGTTCATTTGAAAACAGAGCTTTGTCATATTATCTACAACACATGTCTAGCAAATTTATGAATCCAGCATTCATCGGCGCAAAGTCCCCGCTCCTAATGAATGGTTTAGACAGCATTGTCATCAATTTTCCGCAGGTGCAGCCGAGGCAATCAGTCACTTCAATCAAAGCCCGTCAGCTCTGTCATTTTCGCGCCCGCGTCGCGGGGCTCAGCGGCGCCAAGGCTTGGCCTGCACTTCCGCCCCTGGCCTGCGGGTGGTGCTTTTGAGCAGCGCTATGCGCGGAGCTTGGCTTGGATTTCATAGCACCCTTTTCTTCTTCTTTTTTCCCTTTACTTTGTACTAACATCATATTTCTTTTGTGATGTTATGGAGATAAAATTGCACCGTGTGTTTTAACCTGCATTACAACAATCTCTTATGGCAAAAAAAAAAAAGAAAGAAAATGCATGCAGATGAGTTAGAGAAAGTGCAGGTTTATTGGGTGGGGCTGGTGGGGTCGGGTGGGGGGACCGCTGGCTGCCCTGGAGTCCTCGCCCCCCTCGCCCTCCTCGCCCAACCTGCCCGGCCACGCTGCGCTTGTGTTTGGCCTCTGAGTTTGGAGCTGCTGCCTGAAGGGTGAAGATGGCAGAGGCAGGCCACCTTTCCAGTCCCTGTCACCTGCTCCCGGCAGCCTCTGGCTTCTTCCCCAGGGCCCACTTTATCGGTGTCAGGAGAGGCACGTTTTACTACAGCCCGGCGATGGGAATGACATGCCTGCCTTTGCATCCCTCGAGCGGCTTCTCCTCAAAAGGTGAATAGCACCTTTGATCCCCCTCGCTCACCTTAACGGACTCATGCAGGATCCTGGGAGGGAAAAGCGGAGGCTTTTCCATGTCACTGAAAAATCGCCCTGTGAACCAACCTCTACAGCCCGGAAAGGATTTCAGAGGTGCCGACGACACACAGGTTCGCCTGCATACCCACAGACGAAGGAGCCGGCTGTACCCTGAGAACCACGGCAGGGGCCTTGTGAGGCCGAGATACACACACAGGCAGAGAGCTCTTAGCCCTGCTCCCCGTGATGAATAGAGTTAACCTTTGCACTTTGCCAGAAGTCAGTAAGTTTTCCTTCCCCGTTCGTTTCCGGAGGGTCTGCACTGGAAATGCGGGGGCACCGAGCACACGCACGTTGTCCTGGCCTTTTTTGCTTAAGGCCAGCAGCCGGACGGCTGGGCAGGAGACAGGCGCCCACATTAACTTATTTAAATTGTGGGGTCACTTTTATTGGCAGGCACTCTTGAATTTATTCCGCCGGCCTGAAGACTGCTTAGGCGATTTTCCCTTGCGGACATCACCCGGGGTCAGTCCCCCCAACCTGGCCGTGGCCACATTGGAAAATGCGTGTGGTTTCTGAAGAATGCAAATTCTAAGGCCTATAATAAAAATGTACTTTTTAATAACCCGTGGTGTCACTTGGCAAATAGCTTTGATGTAGGCTCGCTGCCTGCATGACGCTGGAGCCACCCCTGTCACCCGCACCTGCGTTCACAATACCTTCCCTGAGAGAGCAATTAGGGGCCGCGGAGGCTGAGCTCCTGCTAATATTTGAAAGTGTGTGTTCGTCTGCCGCGAAGGGAAAGGGCTGTGATCATCTGTGAGGAGAGGGAGGAATCCTCCCAGCTCCCACCCCTTCGGCACCTGATAAAAATGCAGTTGGGAGCCCGGAGTCTCGAGGGCTGCCTTTTCTGCGGAGAAATGAAGACCGCCGCGCAGCAGCCAGCGGGCTCGCCGGGGGGGCTGCGCGTGGGCTCCCTGGTACAGTGTGAAGTTAAATGGTTCTGTCTGCTTCTTCTCTTGTTTGTGTCACTTGTTAAAGATCCCTCGCAAGGCACCTGCCCGGCTCCTTCCCGTTTATTACGACGGAGCAGAACCGGTCCGGGTGCATTGCGGCTGCCTGCGCTGCCTGCCAGGGCCTGTGGGGTAGATCTTAAAAAAAATTCCCCAAATATGAAAACATTCGGTCTTCATGTAACTGTAGGTCTTGTAACAAAAGGTGAAGTGACACTCAGTGTCCATAAATCAGAGGAATGGGTGCACGGGAAAGAATCAACAACCCAGTTACAACGTGTGTGGTCTTCTGGAGGCGCTTTGTGTTCTGTGTGTGTGTGTGTGTGTGTGTGTGAGAGAGAGAGAGAGAGAGAGAGAGAGAGAGAGAGAGAGAGAGAGAGAGAGAGTGTGTGTGAGCGTCTGCCCACATTTCTCAGGGATGGCAAATATTTCCACATTTGGTTTTTCTTCTTCTCCAATCCAAAAGAGAATTTCTTTGTTGTTCCTGCTGCTGTTTTCTTTCTAAAAGGCAGGAAATGAACACTGTCCTCCCTCCCCGCTGCCCCCGTGAACTTGTGGTGAAAAGATCGCGGCGTGTTTTGACGAAGCCGGTGGAATGTTTTATTAATCGGAGCAGAAATGAAAGCACTATGTCTTTAAAAGGGCCCGGCCGCCCAGGTACGCAGGGAGCCCGGGAAAGCGTTGACCAAGCACTCTGCACGCAGACAAATGTCTCCTCATTGTGTGATGCGTGCAGGCCGTGATAGATGGCTCCTAACAACAAAGCGTGGCCACAGAGACAAAATTAGTGTTGTTTTAATTACCAGTGTCTGTAATGTTCTCTATCCATAACTGCCCGGAGCAGGCTGTCGCGGGGGGACCGGGAGGCGACCCCACGCGGCTCCGTCGGCTCCCGGGCCACCGTGGCTCCCTTTGAGGAAAGTTTCACGCTTCCCTCGAAACATTTACTTAGAGCAAAAAAAAAAAAGGTTTCTCATTTAAGAGAAGTGCCTTTATCTTTTTCTTTCAAAGCGAAGGAGCAAACAGATCTTAAATGCTATTCGCGCAGGTCAGAATAATGGGCAGGAAGTGGAACCGGCCCTGACACCCTTCACCCAAAGTTTACCCTCTCAGAGCGGAGCTTTTTGTCCGTCACCAACAGCACGATGACACTAATAGGGAGGAGGGTTCTTCACTCCTGAAGCCTCCTTGAGCAGAGACGGGCCGCACTTCAGACATGAGTAAGTGTGTGTCTTGTGAAGATGAAGTCTCTCTTACTTTCTGAGCTTGCGGGAGATGAAAGATAGGCCGGCTTCTGGAAACGGCCTGCGTGGCACGTGCTATAAATGAGCAGGGAAAGCAATCGAGCTAATAGATTACAGTAATTATCCAATCTTTGGCTAGTTTGTATTGGCAAACTATAAATACAGTACGCGCGAGAACAAGGTGCTTACAGAATGTACATGAAAGGTCATTGTAATTTGCAAGTCGCTAGTCATTAGAATATGCTAAAAACCGTTGCTTCAGGGCTCAGATTTTAATGATGAATACATTGATTATTAAGTAGCAGAGGAAAAATGTCCATGCGCGGCTGGGGTGTGATGATAGGTCGCTTTATTTTGGGAAGGAAATCAACTCAGCTTCAGAACGCATGCATTGAGGGATATAATTGCGGCGAGGAAAATTCCTCCGAGGAGCTTGGCACATATTAAAAGCAAAAACTTGAGACATGTTTGTGATAAGATTACTAATAAATCTCTGGTAAGTCTTAGACTCCTGACAATAATACAGCAACACAGTTCTCCATCTCCCCCAAGCTGCAGAATTTAAGATCAGTCACAAACCATCTAAATTACAACGGATGCCAGACAGATGCGGCCCTGGACGGGCCGCTCGGCATAAATCTCTCGTTCCTTATATGCAAATTAAACTCCATTTTAAAAGATAATTTTTCACATTGTGATCGCCTTTCTTTGCAAAATGCTGGTGATTTTTTAACAGGGAGAGAAGAAGCTGTGCTCCGGCCCCGGGAGTGGTTTCGAGCGAGAGGGGCTGCTAGAGGAGCGCGGGACTGGCCGCTGGAGGTGGGGCCAGTGGCTGGGAATGGCGCCCCGAGCCCAGCAGCCGCCGGGGCCGCCGGCTGTGGGCAGATTCCGCCTCTCGCACTGCAGAGCAGGGTGCGAGGCCGGCTGGTTCTGGGACTGAGGTCTGTTCCCTGAGCCCCGCCCCTCCCCCAAAGCTCCCAGGCCTCGGTTCTCCTGGTTGGCAGTGATGTGATGTCACTCACCTGGGTTTCCTAGGAGCACTTTCCGAAAAGGGAAGTCGCTGCGGAAACAGCCCGTGGCCCTGAACTTGGAGCCCACAGTCATCTTTGTCGGTGGGTTGGCTGGTTTGCTCTGTGCAGGCACAGCCGGGCTGTCAGTGCTCTGAGAGCGCGGACAGCGTCCCCTAGGAGCAGCTCCAGGAATGCCCGTCTCCCAGGCCCTGAGCCCGCCCCCCAGGTCGCTGCTGGGCTGTTGGCGGGAAACTCGGAGAGAGTGAAAAGGATTTGAAAGAGCGGGGAGAGCCTGCTGTCTCTGAAAGCTAGGACACCACCGTGTCACTCATCGCCACCTGCGGTCCACACACACGTTCGTCCCCTTGGGTGGAGCCGAGGGACAGTGAGGCCCCGCAGGTCCCCAAGGACAGCGACGCTGGCGGCGTGGACCCGGCGGAAGAGCAGAGCGAGGTGTCCAGGGTGCACCGTGCTCACTGGGCACAGCGGGACCGCGGGCAGGGGGCAGTGTGTCCCTCCCGCCAGCGACACTGGACTGGAAGTCTGGGTCTGGTCAGAGGCTGGGAACTGCCTGTCCCCTCTGCTGCTGTAGGGTGGGACGGCCACCTGTGCCTCTGCTGTTTTCTCGGGCGGATAGAGGCAGGTCCCAAGGACGTGCTGGGGCCTCAGCGCTTCTCTCTGTGTCTGTGTTCGTGCCCGCACCCCGTGTGCGCGAGCACGCGTTCTGCAACTGAGCGCCCTTGAAACGGAAACCAGGAGCTCGCGGATCCGCGCCGATCCAAGCCTGTCCAGTAGGCGGGGTGGGCGGGTCTCGGGGGGTGTGGGGGCAGGGCAGGGGTTCCTCAAGCGGCAACACCGCCCGAGGGTGAGGATACAAACCTGCTTCACCACCTCTGCTTCCCGGCCCGCGAGTACGTCCTGCGTGGATGCCCACGTACAGCAGGTGCTTACGAGAGGCGAAGACGCTCGCAAATCAGAGACAAACCGCAGGCTGGAAACGCGTGTCTCGGGCCGGCTCGGCGGAGGCGAGCAGCCGCGTGGCTGCTCTGCGTTAGCGCGGGTGTCCCTCCGCGTCTTGGCACCGGGAGAAGCCGGGATGTTGAGCCTGCGACGCTGGCCCGGTGCACAGGCTTCTGCAGTGGCGTCCGCGCTAACCGTGGGGCACGAACCCGGCCAGGCTGCCCGCACGCCACAGCGAGCCCTTCCTGCCGCGGGAACCGACAGGTCACTAATTGTGTGTTTCCGCCACAAGGCCCGCGTCCTCTCCCTGTCTGGCAGCGTCTGCGATGGCCACCCGTGTCCGCGTTCCTGCCCTCGGCGCCTCACGTGTGTTACAGCCGCCAAGGCCGACGGCTGCTTTTCCTGGTTTGCTGTCCGGAGCACGGAGCCCCCCAGGGGCGTTGGGCGTCCTGCGTTTTCCTCTTTTCCGATGTGCACTTTTTTTTTGCAGCTTTAAAATACTCCCCACCCCCTTGCCCCCCAAATCTTTAAGGTTTGCTTTCAGGATGCACTTGTTGTACTGGGTGTAATTGGCCTGTTACAGAGATATTAATTAACATGTTGGAAATGTTTTCTTTATTAATGAGAAATTCACACATTCCATTTAAATTAATTTGTATAGTTTAAAATTAATTTATCGTGGCCTTTGATGACCTCAAATCTACTAAGACAAAACCAGAGTATTGTACTAACTGTTAAACCATTCATTAAACATTTTATGCAAATAGTGTTTGTTTATAAACAAATTAACTGCAAGGATTTTCAAAACAGGTGCTGTGTTGTGAATGCGTACTAAATGATGTGGTGCTGAAAGAATTAATTAGACCTTCAGATGTAATTAGTCGCAATAATTTGTGTGATTAGCGGCTTGGTTAGAAGTAAGACAGCGCATTGTGGCTCCGAGTCTCGGCTGTGGCTTTGTCTGTCACGGGGTGAGCGGGCCTTCTCCTCCTTCAGGACGGTTTTCAGAAAACCGCTGACGTCGCTGGCCGTAGTTGCCGAGGGTCCCATGGGGGGGGCACTGTGGTCCCCCCCGCCGCCCCACCCCACCGCTCTCCCTCCGTTTCTTCTCTCATGCAGCCACGAGAGGTGCCGCGGTGGGTCCCCACCTTTATGATTTTTTAAAGGAGAAAGTCGATAACCCCAGATCTCTCCGTCCCCAAGGTGAAGGATGGCGCGTGACCCTCGGAGGGTGAAGGGATGGAGCACAATGGTTGTGAGCCCAGCGGAACATCCCGCGCTTCAAGGCGGGCCGTCAGCGCCGGCGAGAGGCTGCCGTTGCGTCTGACGTCGCCGTGGGGCGTCTCCGGTTCTGTCAGGAGACGGGCTGCTGCCGTGAGCAGCTCGGTGCACGGGCTGCGGACACGCCACCGTCACGCCGATGGCGTGTTGACGTGCGTCCGTGTTCTAGGCTGAGGCCACGCAGAGGCCTGGCCCGCGGCACTCAGGGGTTTGTGCTCTCGCGCCACGCGGCGGAGAGGTGTCCCCCGTGTCTCCCAGCTGGGGTTCACTCTGGGAAACAGGCCAGAACTACTCATCCACTCACTCACTCACTCATCCAGTCACTCATTCATTCAGTCGTCCACTCACTCACTCACTGTGTGCCCCGGGGGGCAGCTTCTCACAGAGACAAACAAGTAATTCTTTCGGCTGATTCTGGCGACAGAGATGTGAGGACAACACCATACCGTCACCTGAGATGGGTGGCTGATGGTGGAGAGGGGCTTCGGGGCTCCCCGCCCCGAAGGCTCCCTGTGCTCTATGTTAGTGGGAGGGCACCGTGACCGTAGTGCACACTGATCGGTGTGTGCGGGGCGTGTCACTGACGCGGCACGTGTGGGAGCGCCCAGCACGGGCCTCCGGGAGAAGGGGGTGCCCGGCCCCTGACGACGCGCCGGCTGTGGCCTGAGCCTTGTGGGCAGTCACAGGCCCCTGCGCGTAGTTCACATTGTGACGTCCTGACGAGTCCTAGAGAAGAACGTGGGCGACCGTGCCTCCTTCCGGCACGCCGCCGCTCTGAGCAGCTGCCACTCTTGTGCCCTTCCCGAGGCGACGGTGACAGATGAAGGGGTGGGCCCGGCGTCTGCAATCCGCTGTCAGTTGTGTGTGTGTGCACGCCCTGCTGATTCTGAAACCTGCTTGGTGCCAGCAGGCGTGGAGCAGCTCACAGAAGGCTCCTGGACCGGGGACGCCGGGGCGCCGTCCCTCCAGTTCCGGGCCGAGGGGCCTGGGGCAGGGCGCCAGGAATCAACGATTCTACTGGTGACCTCGAAGGGATGGAGGATTTAGAGATGGAACTTGTGGGCTTCCACAAGACCAGTACGTTGGGGTCTCCATGGGTTGGATCCCGTCTGTCCTCATTCCCAGCTGGTGTTTGCCAAGCTGCCCCTGACTGAGGTCCCGTCCGGATGGTGTTTGAACTTGAACCGAATCACCATGCGTGTGTCATCAGCGGCCGCACTGCATCACTCCGGGCAGTGAAGGATGGAAAGTCAAAGAGTGGGGCCGCTTGATTAAAACGAACAATCAGGGGAAGTTCTGGGAGATGGATGCGAGGGGCCGGCCTGCTAATTTATGTGGACTTGATTCCGATGGCGAAGGGACATTTTTTTCCCTCTGAAACTTTTAAGAAATTAGGTTTTAAAGCTGCACCGGTACAGCACTCAACTTAAAACAGAGGCAGATTGGATTTTACGGGGCTCGCCCGCGCACCAGCACTCTCCGATATTGCACCTGCCGGCTGGGGGCTCGGGGTGGGAGGCGGGGCGGCAGTTCCCGGGAAGGGCACCACAGCGATGCCGGGGCTGCTCCCCCCCCCATATGGCTGCTCTCCTCTGGCATTTGCAAGCCCGTCCCCTCCTGGGGCTGCGATCACGGGACATATTTCCTGAGGTCTCAGGAGCTCTGCCCGCAGGTACCATCCTGTCCTGCAAGATTCGCCGTGGCTGCTCACCTGACACCCCAGGTACCATCAGTGGTTTCTCCCTCTGCAATGACCTCCATGGCAGCATCTACGTTGTCATGACCTGCGTGTGTGTCCTTGGGCAAGTGCCTGGTGTGTGTACCCCAGCACCTGCCCAGCACCTGGCCAGCACCTGACCTGCACCTGGCCAGCACCTGTCCTGCACCTGTCCTGCACCTGCCCTGCACCTGCCCTGCACCTGTCCTGCACCTGCCCTGCACCTGCCCTGCACCTGTCCTGCACCTGCCCAGCATCTGCCCAGCACCTGCCCAGCACCTGGCCAGCACCTGGCCACGGGAGCCACTCACAGGAATGCCGGAGGAGACAGAGCACCAACCTAGTGCCCAGCATGCCTGCTCCTGACGAAGCAGAGGGCTCCTGGCTCCTTCCGCGTCTGCGTGAGGGAAGCAATCAGGAGATCTCCGGGTGGACCCAGCCCTCCCACAGGCCGGTCCCAACGTCTTCTCTCCCCAGCTAGAGCAGGGCTTGCCTGTGCCTCATGGATGGTCCTGTGAGTGCATGTCAGATGTTTTGAAATCTCGTCCAATCGCTACCAGGGAAGACCCAAACAACCGTCCTGGTCTTTTCCTTCCTGGTGTGTCCTCTGTTCTGAGCCTCAGTCTCCCCCGTTGTCAGTGGAGCAGACCTTGTGTGTTAGGGTTTCTGCCCGACCTGATACTTTAGGGGTCTATGTTGGGCCTTGAGAAAGTCACAGAACCAGGGGACGAGTTAGACCAAGGTATTTTCTTTGTCTTGCTATGTCTTCTTTAGTTTTTGGTGACCGACTTATTTTGGTCATTTTCTTTCTCTTTCTATCTCTTTCTTCATGGTGATATATGAACAACCAGTGTTTAAAACAGACCTCGTAGAATAATACTTGGACTTGAACAGAATTCTATTCAAGCGTGTGCTCCAGGGTGTTTGGGGCGGAGTGCAGCGATCGAGGGCACGTTTGAGACTCGGCGTCTGGAGCTGGGCAGGAGGCGTGGGGAGAGAGAAGGGCGTGTCCAGAGAACCCCGGCGTGTGGGTTGGGTTTGAGCCCCCGGGACGCAGAAGTGGTGGCTCTTTGTCGGGAGAGCTCGGGGCTGTCACAAACGAGGAAGTGGCCTGAGTAGCCACAACGATTCACACGAACAGTCGCCCTCGAAGAGCCAAGCGATCTTTAGTGTCTGCGAAGCACAGGAGGCCCCCGCCCCAGTTTTCACTGACAGAGGCACCTGGGGCCCTGTTTCACGTTCCCTGGGCTGAAGGTGACCTTGAGGGCTGGAAGGACGGGGTGGAGGTGGGTGGAGAGACGTCTGAGGATGGAGAAGCAGCGTTCTTGTGGAAGTGCCTGGGAGACTTGGGGTCCTGTGTGGGTTTGTGGAAGAACTCTTCAGGGGAGACGGCCGGGGTCGGGGGGCATCGACCCCCTGGGCCTGAACTCGTGAGGTGATGCTGTTGAGCTGCCCCTTCCAGGAACAGAGAGGCTGTGGACCGATGCTCAGCGAGGGGCTTGTGACGAACCATCGTGATCTCCAGGTGCCCGTTCTGCTTGGGGCCGTCCTGTCTCTGCCTAATTCCTACACTTTAAAAAAAAAAAATCTAGGTGCTTTTCAAAGGTGTCATTGGGGGACTGTGTCTCGTTATACGGTGGGTTCCACCTGAACACCGCTGGCGTCTGGGAACTGGGAGAGCAGGAGCGAGTGGGGTGAGCAGACCTGTGTGAAAAGGGGGGCTCACTGGTCTGGCTCAAAGGCAAGTGATGGTCACTCCTCCTTGGTCCGGGCAACGTCCCCGGTTGGTAAGGGTGGCCCTACCCCGAGCGCTGCCCTCCCCCAGGGCTTGGCTTCCCTGTCGGGGGCACCGCGATGACATCACGAGCCCAGCCTTCCATCTGGTCTCCTCGGGGCCCGCGCCCGAGGGTTCCCACCACCGGTGAGACGGGAGGCGGGCCGGAGGGACCGCATCTCTGTCCTTCAGCGTCAGCAGATTCGAGCCGGGGTCCACAGGTAATTGCATTAGGCAGCATGCCGGTCCGTCTGATGGTCTTTACGAGCCCCTGTGACACAGTGTGCATGCTCCAATGACTACAGGAGTTTTATTTTCATCTGGTTGTTATATTGCTATAAATATTTTTGCATTTACCAAATAAAGTGGTTGCTATGTAGAGATCATAACTTCTGGGACCTAAATTTGCTTCAGCTGATAGGCAAATTATAGACTACAATATGTGATCAAACAACAGAGAGGGGAACTTAAACAGAGCGGACCCTGAGGACGAGGCCGCGTGAGACCGTGGGGGATCGGGGTAAATGGGAGTTTCAGCGCAGCCCGCGCCGGTTCCGGCAGATAAATTACGCGCTGCCTTTCTGTATCTCTTTGGGACCGTACTACATAAATTATGACCAAATATAATTTAGGCTATCAGCCTATATTTCTGAACATCCATCTTGTACATTTTAAGTACAAAATTACCATTTTGCAGAAGTATAAAATTGAGACAAATTTTTTTCCATCTGCGCCTTTAACTCCCGAGCACTTTATAGCAGCGAAGGGCAGGAGGACCTCGGTGCCATCCGGAGGGCCCGCGACCGTATAACTGTGTTAAGATCTGCGTAAACGGGAATCCAGTTCGGGGGGGCAGTGGAATGTGGAATTATGTATCCTTTCTCAAATGGAGATGTAACTTTTATGTAAAACCGCCCGTCTCTGCTTCCCCGAGTGGGGCGGACTGTTTACGCATTCCAAGGCGCTGACGCGGGCTCTGTGTTTACGGAAAGCCCTCGGAAAGCCCTCGGCGGACACCCAGAGCAGAGCCAAGGGGCAGGCTGGGGGGCCTCCCGGAGACCTCCGGCTGTCGGCCTGGACTTGAACTCCCGTGGGGCCCACGAAGATGGCAGGGGACCTGTTCTGCCATTACCCGAACTGCACCTCCGCTTTCTGAGCCATATGGGGGGGCCTTGGAGAGCCCTGGTGCCGAGCCCCCCAGGGAGGAGGCATCTAAGGAGGCCAGGGTGGGGCACGGGCTGGGGGGCGGGCACAGGCCGTTTCCTTCCATCTGCCGGACAAATGGAAGATTCCCACGGGTGTTGAAAACCTTGGGCCAGGGACAGAGCAGCCCACGGGCCGGATTTCCTCACGGCTCCAGGGACGCCGCAGCTTGGCATGGAACGGAGGCTCCTCTCGGGTTGGACGGCTGGTCGTCTGAGCCGGCAGGAGCCCCTGCGGTCTGTGCTGGGAGGGCAGGCAGGGAGGGTGGGAGACGGCACCGTTTCACCCCCAGCCCGCAGGCCCTCCCACCCCCACCGCCCCGCACACCCACACGGCACTTTCAGAGCGTAGACTCCGCTTCCTCAACTTTCTTTGCGCCTTTGGGTGTCGTGGGGCAGGAGTGGGTGGCCACAGGGACAGACCACGGGAGAGCGTGCTATCTCTGTTAGCCCTTGCCCCATGCCTCGGTTTCCCCACAGCGGGGTGCAGGTGGACAAGGGGACTTCCTCGTTCCTTCCTGCCCTGCGTTCTGTGGTCCTGCCCCCGTCCTGGCGTTTGCTGAAGTGTCACTCTGCCCGCTGCTGCTCCTGCCGGGCGGGAAGCTCCGGATGACAGTCATGGGTTCCAGGGCAGTGGACGGTCCCTGAACTGAAGGCGGGTGGTTTGTGGGGAACCAGGAGGGACCTGGTTTTATAGATCAGGGATGCCGAAATGCAGGGTGGAGGCACGTCGGAGGGGGGCGGCGTGGGCCCCGCCCCAAGAGCGAGGGCTCTGAGGAGAGCCCCCCGCAGGGCAGTGGGGACTGCTGTGGGGGTTCGAGTCCTCTGAGCCGTCTGGTGGCGCTGGTCTTCCCTGACAAAACCGAGAGGCCGGGGAGGGATGGCCCGCCAGCTCAGTGCCTCACACTCGGGCGTCTCTCGTCAGCGCCCAAGACCTTTGCCTCCGCTTTGTATGGCAAGCTGGGTCTTGTGCTTGGCTCTCGAGGGGGAGGGGCTGCTGTTGTCTGCAGGGGTGCTGGGGTCAGCAGACCACAGTCTTCTATCGAGTGAACGGGCTGGGGAGCCCGGGGAGGCCGCAGCCACTGTCCTCCGGGCCACTCAGAGCTCGCCGAGCCTCCAGTGCCCGTCCCTGCGACACACTCCAGGTGCCCGAGACCTGAGCCGGGACAGGGAGGCCAGTCCGGGGACCGCGGGCGAGCAGCTGGGAAGTGAAATGCAGACTGAAAGCAGCGTCTGCGTGGGCAGCGTCGCCGGGCCCAGGCTTCCACCCCGGCCCTCAGCAAAGGAGCTGGGGGTGCACAGAGGGCCGGCATGCAGGCTGCACCCAGAAACCAGGGCCTCGGGGTGCGGGCAGTCGCTCCCCTGCTTCCACACGCACGCACCCTAATTTTGTCTCGTGCCCCGAGCTCCCGCGGAGGGACGCGGCCTGGCCCTCGTTCACACGGTACCCTGTTTGTTCCCGGCAGGGAACAGCGACCCCCCCGGCCCCCCTCTCCAGCCTCCCCGAGGGCGACCCCGCAGCCCAGTTCCTCCCCTGATTATCTTGAAGCCTGTCAGGCTGCAAGGCTCTCCCCCCTCTGCTCTTTCTCCCTAATAGACATGAAACAGTCCAGTCAATAATATTTTACTCGTCTTCCCGCCGCATGTCTCTCCTTCTGATCGGTTGAGGCGGGTTTGACTGCAGAGAGTCAGGAGGGGGGTTAAGATCTGAAAAGTTCAGCCAAATGTTATCAGCCTCCGAGATGTTGCCGAGGGAAAGGCCCCCCAGCCCTCGGCGACCAGAGCCAATAACAGCCGCGAGGCGCCGATAGCATCGCCGCCTGTCAGAGACCGGGCGTCCGCGGCCGCTCTGTAAACTCGAACACCTGTCCCCAGTCAAGCCGCGATGGCGATCCCTTCCCCGGCGTTCCCCGCGGGTCCTGGGAGGGGCTGCCAGGACGTCGGAGCTGTGAGCTGATTTATAAAGTGAAGGGTCTCTCCGAAACTTCGGCCGGGCTGGGAACACGGCGGCGGCAGCCTCTGCGCCCGGGGCTGATGTGCGGCCGGGCAGCGGTGACCCGGCCGCCTTCTGCGGGCTACCTTCTGGACCGTGGGCCCCAGCGGCCTGAGCCACGGGAAACGGGGAACGGGGCTTCGGTGAACTTTTTCGGCCGGCCCGGCCCTCCCCGCCCCACCCCCTCCGAGAGCGAGCTGGGTGCTTGTCTGAGATCTTTGAGCGTGATGAACGAGATCAAAGGGGCTATAAATAGTGTCAGAACACAGTGTATACATAGCGGAGATATTTTCAAGATGGAGCAGGCCAGCTCCAAACTGAGATAAACCGGATTTTGAGAAGCCCCCGGCGTGCCGGGCACGATGCTGATGGCGCAGGAGTCCCGGTGGTTTCTGGGCTTCAAGCATCGGCCGGCTACTGTGACCCGGAGCCGAGCGAGGCGGCCAAACCCCGTCCGGGCTCCCAGGCCCCCTCGGTGGCCCCTCCACGTGTGGGTGCCTCTGTGGCCCCCAAGGAGCCAGGGCTGCCTCCGTGGCAGACACCCACGCGCATGAGCCCGAGCTGCCCAGGCCTGTGGTCAGTCCGTGCTGTCCCCTCGCCCGTGGGTCCACCCACCTGCATGTGACCCTTAAACTTGTTTGCTCAGCCCCTGGTCAGCAGCTTGCAGTTTGGGGCGGGGCAGGGACAGGACAAAAGGGCGGGGGCCAGGCCGCAGGGCAGGAGCGGGTGGTGGTTGGGAGCAGCGCTGGTTCGATCTGGCCCAGCTGGCGCTCTCGGGCCCCGGGGCGGGCTCCTGCGAGAGAGGCTGAGGGTGTGCTGGGGGTGGCTGTGAGGACCGCAGGACGAGTCCTGCGAGGAGGGAGGATGTGACAGCTGGGCCCCAGCCACTCGGTGTCCTGGGGCCGTGACGTGAGAAGGGTCCCAGCGCCCGGTGCGCAGGGAGCGCCTGAGCGTCTCCTCCTCCTCCCTCTCCAGCGTCCCTCTCCCTCCGCCTCCCTGCCTGGCCCTTCTCGGCACCAAAAGTCTGATCCGAACCTGGGATTAGTGACCCGGCTCAGGTGTCCGGCTAATATCAGCTTTAAATCTAAAGAAAATGCCCAACCGTGATTTAAATCCAAGTCACACATGTGACATGCCACGGGTGTCCCAGGCTCCCCTGCGAGTGCAGGTGGTGGGCGGGGAGCGCGGCCCGTCCAGTGTCCGGTGTCCACGCCACAGGCCCGTGGGGCTGGCGTGATGGTGCTTGTGGCATCTGGGATTTAAAAGGTTGTGAGCACGGTGTCCCTCAGGGCCATCGAGGTGACAAAGACTGAGACTGATTTTTTTTGGCCTGTGAAGGCTTTGACTTGTTCCTGTGGATTTTAATGGCCCTTCGAGGTGCTGGGCTTGACCAGTTTGCCAGGCCCGGGTGGGGGAGGCTCTGCCCCGGGCCCCTTGTCTCCCACCCCCTCACCCAAGCCCTGGGTTCTGTGCCGCAGAGTCGGACAGCACCTCACAGCCTCATCTTCTCCGTCCCAGGCAAGGCTGTCCCCTCTCAGCTCGGAAGCCCAGTAGGGCTGTTTGCACAGCCGGCGAACCTGCCGTCAGGCCGTGACATCGGCCACCACGTAGCCGCGACTCTGCTGAATTCCTCACGTTTGGTGGCCTTAAACTAAGACTTAAGTGCTGACTTAATGGAGGCGGCCAACTCTCCCAGGCCCTGGAAACCCTCTTTCCAGGTGACCCCGGAGGGCCGGCTGCCCCAGGCCTGTGCATCTTGCCGGGGAGGGGTGACAGGACAGGAGACACAGGGTGGCAACGGGCCAGGGCCCCAGAGGCCAGCAGAACCCATTGGCCACTGGCTCCTCGGGGCATCGCTTGCCGAGCCCACGGGCGCCCCTCGCTAGGTGGAGTTTATCGCAACCCTGCTCCGGGAAGGCCGTCAGCGCCGAGCGCTCTATTACCCGGCCTCTGCTAAGGGAAGGTGCCCGCGGAGGCGGCTCTCACCCGGGGGCTGGGCCTCGTGGGTCCCCACCCGGCGGGACTGGGGCCGCCCGCAGTTTCTGAGACAGCGGCTCTGCTGCTGGCGCGGCTCTGACTTCCGTGGTCACTCGCTCCTCTGGCCACGGTGCACACGCCAAAACATATTTTCTTTTGCGAGTACGTTCTAAGCCCCGGGAGAAAGGTGTTTGAACACGGACTCTTCCCGCCACGCGCTGGGATGCCCCTGGGTGAGGGGCTGACCGCCCAGGGCCGCTGGCACTCGGGAGGGGGCCGGGGAGGGGCTTCCGGGTGGGGCCCTCGGGCCAGCGGCACTGCTGAGGACTTCGGGAACGTGCGTGCTTCTGTGGCCCCAGAGGCCACGGCAAGGGCCTTTCCGGGTGCTGACCTGCAGCACCGTGATGCGGCGGCTCCCAGGCTGTGTCCACTGGGCTTCTGAACGAGGACTGGGCAGTCATGAACTTGCACTTCTTTTCTATGTAAGTGCAGTGTCTTCCAGCTGCGTTCCTCCAGCGACCCGGCCTGTTCCCACGGCTGGCCTGCGGTCTGTGTCTCCACGTGCGGTCCCCGGGACGCACCAGTAGGCCGGGGTGGGCGCAGAGGTGCGATGGTTCATTTTGTGTCCATTTGGCTGGGCCACGGCACCCGGGTATTTGGTGAAACGTTATTCCAGATGTTTCTGTGAGGGTGGTTTCGGAGGAGGTTCACATTTCAAGGGGAGGACTCTGAGGAAAGCAGATTGCCCTCCTTTGCCGGTGGGCCGCACCTAATCAGGCAAAGGCCTGGAGAGCATGAAGGCTGACCTCCCACAAGCAAGAGGGGGAATCCTACCAGCAAACGGCCTTTGAACTTGAACGGCAACGCTGGTTGTTCCCTGGGTGTTTGGTCCGCAGGCTCCATCATTGCGCGAGCCAATTCCGGAAGGTAAATCTCTCTGTGCCTGGCGAACCCTCACTGTAGAGCTCTTCAGACCGCTGGCCTGGGAGGGGAGTGAAGAAAGGAGAACCAGGGTGTTCGTGAGCCTCTGCTCTGGGCGGTAGGGACCCACTCAGCATGTGCCCTGGAACCGTGACAGCCGAGGGTCATGGGGGGCATTGAGTGCTGTGTAAAAAGGCCACTGTGTTCAGGGCTCTGCAGCTTGTCCCCCACGGTGGTGGGAGGGCACACTGGGTGGCGGTGGGGTGTGTGATGCAGGCTGCCTGTGTAGCTTGGCCTCGGTTCTGCGCTGGTTCGGTGGTGGCAGCGCGAGTCGGAGGTCAGCAGAGCTGGATGTGGGGTGGACAGATGGACAGACCTATGGGGGGTGGACAGATGGACTGCTGTCTGGGGGGCTCCTCATGTTGGTTCCAGAGGAGGCTGACACCTGGTGTGGGCTGTCCCCAGAGGCACCGGGGACGTGTCTGGAAGGATGGGGCTCACTGGGTGAGGCGGGTGCTCATCTCTTCCTTGCAGGCGATACCTTCACGTCGGCTTCCAGACTCCTGCCTCACAGCGGCTCGGCCCCCGCCTGCCGCTGTTCCCCGCCGCGTCGTCCTTCGTGAGGGGTCCTGGCGGCCACCAGCCATGGGCACTTGATCAAGGTTGTCCGAGAACTTACAGGGGAAGACCCGTGGCTCCTCCGGGGGTGTCGTTCGGCCTGTCCTCCGAGTGGTTTAACTTTTTATTCTGAAATAATTTAAGATTCATGAAGAGCTGCAGAAATAGCCCGGGGCGTCCCTGTGGGATTCCCCGCGGCTTCTCCAGTGTCAGTGTCTCCCGGAGCCGCCGCGAGGGACGAAAGCCCGGACCCGACGCAGCTGGGGCTGGGACCTGAGCTGTGGACTTTGTCTGAATTGCATTGCGGGTTTTTAAAACCGGATTGGCTGCCGGGGGGTCCGCACTGCTGGACGCCACGCGAGCGGGGCCCTCTGCTCACCCCTCGGTGGGGACAGGCCACAGGCCCTCAGCGCTCTGTGACGAGATTTGGTCCGACTGCTCAGGGGCCTCTCCCGTGGCGTCCTGTGAGCGTCTGAATCGGTGACCCTGTCACCCTGGCTGCCGGTCCCAGACGTGTGGGGCGCAGAGCGGGGCGGTGCTGGGTGGTGGGACCCTCGCTGCTGATGGTGCGTGCGGGCGAAGCAGTCACACGCTTGTGCGCCAACGGCAGACCCATTTTTGGTAAAAACTTACCTGTTCCGAGGACGCGCTCCTGTCTTTCCAGGCGCAGGGCGGGTCGGGACTGGATGGAGGCGCCCTTGAACCGAAGCCTGGGACACGCGGTGCCTGGACAGGTGTCCACGCAGCAGAGGGCTTTGCGACATTGTCCCTGGGGGAGGACTTTGTCGCCTCCCAGATTCGAGTCAGCGAACACCTTGATGCTGCCCCAGGCTGGGCTCAGTGGGTGTGGCCCAGTCCGTCCGTGAGGAGTCCTCGAGGAGCCAGCGTCCCTGTCGCTAACGGGACTGACAGCCCGGTGTGGAGCTGCCTTGTCCAGAGCGTCCCCTTCCACCCCCAAGGACGTGACGGGCAGGCCAGCCGTGGAGCCCGGGCCCCGCGTCCAGCTGCTCCCAAAAATGTGCACAGCCCACACCTCGGGGAGCAGCCGCGGAGGCCGAGAGGGTTTGCTCGGGGCTGCGGGAGCGGCGGGTGGCCGTCCGGACGGCGTGACGAGCAGACGGTCCCTGAGCGGCCCCAGAGCGGCCGCTGCTCCCTGGCCTCCCGTGTTCAGGGATTGGCTCTGGGCTCTCCCGGTAATTAATAGCGCAGAAGTTGCAGGGCAGTCCGTTTAGATCAGGCAAACGCTAAATTAATCTGATCTGCGAGCGCTCCCGCTCGGAGGGCTGCCGGGGAGGGGTGGCTGGACGGACAGAGGGACGTGCCCTCCTCGGACTGCCGCCCCCGCCCGGCACTTACAGCTCGTCAATACGGCTCCTGGAGCCGTAATAAAAAGGCTTCGACTTGCTCGCCTGTGGCGGAGAGCGCGGCTCGCACATCGATTTCCTGGCCTGGTAGAGCCCATTTACCTATTCAGCTCCTCCGTTCGGGAAGGTGCAGGGTCCCAGGGCCCAGGGGAGCCATGTGTCTGTGAGCAGGTTAGCAGATGCTCCTCGGAAACGTCTTCATCGGTTGCACGGCTCGGCCCCAGCCCAGCGCCTCTTTGTAAGGAATGGGCTTCCTCCGCGGAGACGCTGGACATCGGGGCGTCACCAGGCTCTGCCCTTCTCCTCCGAGGGATCGTGGGGTGAAGCAACCATCTTGGCTTCGTGGAGTGTGAGGCGCTTACCGGCAACCCCGTCCCGGGCACGTGTGACTTTGACTTTGGGGAATTTGGGGGGTTGCCTGGAGACAGCGCCAGGACAACCTGGGCAGGAAGGACGTCCCCCCCACCCCCGCTTCTTTGCTCCAATAACGAGGGCTCACGCCCCTTAGTCAGCCACTTTTCAGGAGGCAGTGCGCCGATTGTGTGGGGCCCTGGGAGTCCCTTGTCACAGCGAGGAAAGTGGCACCTGCAGAGCTTGGCGACTTGCCCAAGGCCGCAGGGCAAGGTCGGGGCAGAGGCGGGGTTCGGTCCCGGGAGGTCTGTGGGGGAGCCCAGCACGAGTGAGCAGTGGTTCCCCCTCCGTGTGCGGTGCCCCAGCTGCTCCCACACCGACCTGCAGCCCCCAGTCTGCACGCCTGACTCAGGGCGAGAGGCTGCTGGCTGACGCAGGAAGTGTCACTTGTCCCCAACCGGATCGTGTCCCCTTTGCTTCCCGAGGCCACACCGGCTGTGCCCAGGATCTTTCATCACTGCGTTCATCTGTCCGAATCTCCAGCACTGGCTCGGGCAGCGATGACACAGTGCCGCTGGGAGGACGTCACATGGTGGTGGGCGCGGCTGTCCGCCGTCTTCCAGTTTAGCTCCGCCCTGTGGACACTGGGAGGAGTCAAGGCATGACCTCCGCCCCTCCCTTTGATCTCCTACGTGGCTGTGGTACCGGCTGCGGGCTAACTCGGGCCTCAGGTGTGGCGCCCTTGTTACCAGGCTGGGCAGAGCCCGTGTGCACCCAACACGAGTGTCCAGAGACCGCAGGACGCTCCCAGGTGCTGGAGAGAGAGATGCCCCCAGTGGCAAGTGCGCCCACGCCTCCCTCCGGCCACCGCCAGGCCAGAGGCACAGTACGTGTGGGACGCGATGGAGCCCGGCGACGCGGGGGCGGAAAGCTTTGCCAATTGGATTAGTTGAGAACAGGGTGCCCCTGACTGGGAGGCAGTGCCCGAGGGCCCGTCAGTCAGTCTTCACTTCCCTTGGCGCAGAGGAAACGCGGCCGGGGCAGCCGGGGCGCGTCCCTGCGGCTGAGTTGGGGCGACCGTGAGCCCCGGGCGGGGCCCGCACCGTGCGGTGGGCTCCCGGGGGCTATCGGAGGGGGGAGGTGTGCGTGGGCGTTCCGCCCGTGGGCAGCGCCCTTCAGTGGCCAGATGACCGTCGTGGGCCGTCTCCCCCCGCGGGGGGCTGAGCGGCCCCGAGCCCGGGCCCTGCTCCTCGCTGCCCGCGCTGCGCCCCCAGCACCTCTGCGCATGCGCGGCGGCGGGAAGAGCCCAGCTCTCGGAGCTGTTTTCCACGGAGGCCACGGGAGTCCCAGGTCTGGGGCGGGAAGAAACAGGGACAAGCGGGAGCGGCTTGCTGTCCGGTCTGGGGTCCCCCTGGCGGGGGACCCGGTGCCCCGGCTGCCTGTCCGCCCGCCCTGAGATGCTGCAGGAACCAGCCACTCGCTCCCACGCGTTTCCCGAAGGACGCAGGTCACTGCACCGCAGGAAAGCCTCACCCAGGGCTTTCTCCCGGGCCGTGCAGACAAGACCATCAGGACGAGGGCCCCGGGACCCCTCACAGCAGGGCACCGGTGAAGGAGACAGGGGTTTGCTACTTCAGAAGTCAGAACGGATGTCGTGGGAAAGAGAGCAGGACTTCTGGGGACTTGGTGCTCTCCACGTGTGTTCCCTGTGCAGGTTTGAATTACGCGTCGTGGGGGAGGGGAGCCCGCACCGGGTCCAGGGAACAGCTGGCGGCTGTTCCTGCTCCTGGAAGAGACAGAGGGAGGGAGAGAGGCAGCTGCTGACGGGTGGTCGGGTGGTCGTGAGATGCAGAGAGGCAGGAGCCCTGGCTCACCTTGTGGCCGTGGGAGGCTGTCACCCAGTGGGGCTCCAAGGGAAGGAGGAGGTGAGGCCCCACTGCCCCTGCCCGCAGCACCCGCAGCGCCCGCGGTGGCCCGTGGTGGCCGGTGGTTGCCGGTGGGCGGCATCCCCTCCGAACAGGTGTGTCCCTGCGCCTTTCAGTGGCTCAGGCAGCTGTCTGCCCGCATCCTGGCGTGAACAGTGACTGCGGTTAAAATAAAGAACAGATCAGATCAGTGGCCGAAAAGCAATGACAACAACAAGAACAGCTGGAGATTTTACTTACTTTAAATGAGGTGCCTCCGAATCGTCTTTGCCCTGGGCTTCTGGCCGCCCCATCGCCCGCCTGCAGGCACAGTCTCTCCTCTGCCCGCGCCCCTCCGACGGCTCCCTGACGCGTGGGCCCCGGGGTCCTCGGAGGCTTCTGCCTGCTGTTGTGTTGTGCCAGCCCTGCATTCGGGGGAAGAGTCAGCTATTAAATTAGTTAGTTCGTTCAGGTGTTGACCCATTCAATTTATTCTTTTTTAAAAAATCATCCCTGCTGACAAGAGCTACATGCTGGTGCGTGGGGAGGGATGGGGACAGCAGCACCGCCCCCACCGCCGCGTCTCCACAGCATCGCGATGCTGGTGCTCACCGACACAGAAGGTTCTGTTTCCCTATTCACAGTGAACACGCGAGCACTGTGCACAATTTAGAACACACACCTAAAGAAATGATGAAATCAGAACCGTCGGTAATCTCAGCACTCAGTGGTAAAACGCAGTCTTTTGAAATCTGTGTTGTCTCCTACACAGGCACGCATGCCTGTCCACATTAGGGTTAGGTTTCTGTTCATTTCTCTAACAAATGAATGCATCGCCATTTACATTCAGTTTCGTGACGCGAACTTTTCGTTTGCACTATCGAGGGCTTCCCCCCAGTAGTCGAACTGTTTGTGACCGGTGTTACCCCATTTCCACGTCACGATCCCGGGTCGTCCGTGTTGTTGATAACATCACTTGGATGGTTCATAGTCGCCCACTGAGCGGGAGGGCCCGTGTTTCGGACATGGCCAGCGTGCAGCTGAACTGCTCTCCTGGATTTCCGAGGCCGGCTGTTTAAAAGTGTTCGTCGGACCCCTGCACTTGAGTGTTTGAATTTTCTGTGTTTCTGCTTGGCAGTTGTTTGTCCATTTGATTTGCAGAGGCTGATCATACATTGGAGGTATAATGTTCACCACGTAAACTGCTCTACATTTTTATCTAAGGCGACTGAGACGTTTCTTGTAAAATGTGACCCACACCTAGAAGAGGGCAGAGAGCACCAGGTGCACCCGGGCCGTCCCAGGTGCGCCGCCCGCACCCACACTTGCCAGGGTGCCTCCTGGTGGGTGCCCTTTCCTCCCCGCAGAGAACAAAGAACCCAGATATGCAAACAAAACCAGACACGACCCTGACTCAGGGCTGGCAGCTCCTTGTTCGTCTGCTGGCTTATCCCGGAACCGCACCCGAAGCCCGGCAGCTCAGCTTTGTTACTTTCTGAACTTTGCAGGATGCGAATGGATACTGTGTATCCGTACTGTGTATCCGATACGGTGTATCCTTTTGTTGCCCTGCAGAGCTCCGTCTGTGACTGCTGCCCCTCGGTGTGTATTGCATCACTCTCCTCTCTGGATGGGCGCTGAGGCGATTTCCAGTGTGTGGTGCAGTGCGGGACACGGCTGTGCGTGTCCTTGTCTGTGGCCCTCGGTGCCTGTGGGTGTGTTTTCATGTCCTTGCCTAGCGCTGAGCTAAAATGCGTGGAAGTTCAGCCAACCATTTTTCCAAAGTGGTTGTATGGTATCCGCCCCGCTCCGGTGCCTGGGTGCTCGCTCCTGTTGCTTCAGTCCTCACCAAAATGTAGCGTTGCTAGTTTTTAATTTTAATGTTTGAATTGCAGCCATTCAGGGGGGTGTGTACTGGGGTCTCACCGTGGTTTTCCTGGGTGACCAGAGGTCGAACACCTTGTCACGTGTTTATTGGGCATTGGGATATCCTCCTTTGAGGCATACACATTTGTAACTTTGATAGGTCCAGTTTATCTGTTTTTTCTTGTGTTGCCCCTCCTTTTGGTGGGCTCCCTAAGAATTCATTGCCAAATGCAAGAGCATGAAGATTTACCCCCATGTTTTCTTCTAAGAGTTTTATGTTTTTGGCTCTTAATTTTAGGTTACTTGTCCATTTTGAGTTAATACGTGCATATGGCGAGAAGTGTGGCTTTTCTTTAATTTTTAAAATATAACGTTCTTTAATTCTTGGAACATATTTATTATAATTGCTGCTTTGAAGTCCCTGTCTGCTGAATCTAAATTCAACATCTGGCCCACTCGGCAACCGCTTATATCGGCTCCTTTTCTTCCCCGAGTGTGGTTCACACTTTCCCGCTTCTTTGCATGTCTTGTAACTTTTTTTTTTTTTGAAAACTGGACACGTTTAAAATAATATGTTGTAGTGTCTCTAGACTGCAGTTTTCCCCCTGAAGGTTCTTTTCTCCTTCAGTAACTCGCCTGAACTTAATCTGCAGAATCTGCATCCTAAGTGTGTGTGGCTGTTGGTGTGTCTACTAGGTTTTAAAAGCCCTCCGTCAGCTCAGCCTGGCGTCCCCAGACGTGCCCCGTGTCTGCCTGACTCCAAGGCGGCCGTGCTGGGCCGCACCCAGCTGCAGCTCTTGGCCTGGGGTTGAGCGCCGCATCCACATCCAGGCCGTTTTCAGTTTGCCCCGAGGCGCAGTTCTGGTCTCCCCGGCTCTCTGGGGCCTCGCGTGCCTCGGGGTCCAGGCGGCCCGGGGCGTGCGGAGAGCTTGTGCAGCTCCTCCGGAGCGTCCCCGCTGCATTTCTGACTCTGCCGTCGCTCCCCTCACCTGTGGCTTCACGTGAGCACGCCTCTGGGCGTTTCTTTTCTTCTGAGTTTGCAACTGTTGCTGACACGCCAAGGCCGTGTCAGGCCGGCCCCCGAAAACGGGGCAGGCCACAGCCAGCTTTGCCCCCACAGAACCGAGGTGCCAGCTGAGCTGGGCGGTGGGTCGGGGCGGCCCCGGGGAGACAGGGCCCCGGACTTGCGCCGTCCCTCCTGCGAGTTCCAGCAGACCTTCCCGGACACACGCTGCCAGTTGGTCGTTGGCCTCTGGGGCGTCCCCAGAGTCCTGGGGGGTCCGTGGCGGGCACGCTGCCCACACCGTGCCCCCGTCCTGTGGGCGACAGGTTGCCGATGTGTTTGCCCCTTCGTGGCTGCAAGACGCTGCTACCATAACTGTTTTCAAGTTTGATTTTTTTCATTGTTACCTGGTCAAATGTATCCGTGTTTTCTCTACTGTCACATTTAGGATTTATTCATTCCCAGATTACATTGTAATGAACAGAAATTTTATTCTGTGATATTATGGTTTAATTTTCCACTCAAATTTTTACTCATTTCAAATGTATGTGTTTCATCGTAATGATGTAGGAATCTAGCCGATTTTTTTCTCCGTGTTGTTAGCTAAGTGTCCCACACCAATTTTTAAAACAATCTCTTCGTTGCCTGCTGGTCTGCAAAGCAGGTGTTTGGATACCTGAGTGATCTGTTCGCTTCCTTGACTTTTTCTTCTATTCCATCGATTTGCGTTTTCCCTCTTTGCTGGAAACATCACAGTTTTCATCATTATCCCTCCAGAACAGACTGGCGCACAGTGTGGCGAGACCCCCCCCCGCCCTCTGCGTTCCACACCGCACGTGTGGCGGAGGCGTGTTCTGCACGCCCGCATCAGCCCCCGTTCACCCTCTCACCTCGGACGGCTGGGCGCTCGGACCCTGTGCCGGGCGCGGTGGTGGCTGGGGAGCCCTGGCAGGTGGCAGGGCTCCTGTCTCCCTGGAGCTTGCATGCCAGGTGGGAGCAGGAGAGAAAGTAGCAGGTGCACTAATAAGACACCTGGACATCCTCACTCCTACGATGAAGCCGACAGTCAGGGCCGAGTGGAGCCTCGCGCGTGAGCCCGTGGGGCGGGGGGCACGGAGTCTGCACGCGGGATCGATGTTCGAGTCAGCGCCTGCGGGGGAGGTAGAGCCCAGCAGGCGCCGAAAATCGTTTCCGTTTCCAGCCGCGCGCCCCTCTGTCCCGACCCATCATTCGTGGGATGCGTCCTCTCCCCACAGGGTGGGAGTTAGCTGTCCGTGCAGAGCGAACATACATCTTTCCGTGAAAAGAACCCGAGGACCTGAGAGGAAACCTGGGCGGCCGGCCGGCTGGGAGTTGGGTTGTGTTCTTCGTTCAGCTGGGAGCCCGAGGGGGCGTCCGCTGGACAGTGATGCATCTGCCTGCAGAAGACGCCCCTGTCGTGGGGGGAAAGGATGGGAGGGACGGGGGGAGAGACCCGAGTGTCAGTGCTTGTGTGGTCGGGGACAGGCGGTGGGTGGCAGGCGACGGGCAGCAGGTGCCGTGGGTGGGCTGGGTGTGGGGCCGACGGGAAGGGGGGCGGGAGTGGGGGGGGCAGGTGCGGCCCACCCTCTGGTGAGGCCCTTCTGCAGGTGCCGGACTCCGGCCCTCGTAGCTGAGCTGGGGAAAGGCTGGTGAGTGCTCAGGCCCTGTTTTCAGGCAGCTTCTCCCTGGGGCTGGAGCGGAGCTGTGAGCGCCTCAGGACAGGAGGGACACGGGGGTGACGCTGGGCCGTGGACACCGGTGATTGGGATGTGGGGGGCGGGGAGGACTGGGGAGGGCCCAGAACGTGGCAGAAAGCCGAGGGAGTGAGAGGCAGGCGTGAACTGCCGAAGGCCTGATATGGGCTGAACGGAGACGCTGGGGTGTTGGGCGGGTCTGAGGGAACAGTCCCCATCGGAAACCGTGACCGAGCCCCAGCAGCTGTCACAGAGTGTGGGAGGGGCGGGCGTGAGCGGGACGAGGCTCAGCGGCCCCTGGGGGCAGCGGAGGTGGCCTGGCCCTCAAGCCTGGAGGGGGCTGGGGGCTCCCACAGCACCGGGCACCACCACGCTGTCCGCCTTCCGACCTTGTGTCGCCCTGCGGGGGGCGGGGTGACATTCTGCGGGGCAGTGCGGGCGGCGGCCCTGAGTCCCCTGTGCCCCGGTGTGCCCCAGCTCGACCCGGCCCTTGAGTGTGGGCGAGGCCTGTGACTATGATGTGGGGCGTGGCCCAGGGGACGGGTTTTTGCAGATGTAATTAAGGTCCCAAGTCCGTTGATTTTGGGTTAAAACAGAGACTCCCCTGGGGTGGGGGCCTGACCTGGTGCGAGGAGCCCTTTAGAAGCGGGCGTGGGCCGGGCTGCCCAACGGGGTTCCTGGCAGATTCTCGTGGGCAGAGGCCGTGTCTTCGTGGGGCCGGGGTGAGGAGGGCCACCTCTTCTGCTGGGGCGCGGCGTGCGTGCTGCGATTTATGGTCAGAGCCTGTGAAGGGGGCGCCGGGCCGGCCTGGGGCCCAGATCCACCTCAGGTCGGAGCCGTCCACACAGGGGGCCATGTGCCTGCTTAGTCCAGCGACTTGCGTGTCTATCTCGTCCCACACCACCGTCACAGACACGCCAGAGTAATGCGTGACTGCACACCTCAGCCCAGGCAGGGTGACACGCACGAGTAACCAGCCAGGCAGGGTTTAGGGCAGAAGTTAGAAAAATCAAGAGTTCTCTCTGGGTGGCCTCTGGCTTTTTTTTGTCCTGGGCAAGGGCCCAGCCCTGTCGTCTGTAGGGAGAGTGGTGAGCGCACTGAGTGAGCCAGGCTGGGAGGTGCCCACCCAGGGAGTGAGCGTGCGAACTCACGGGTGAAACGGAAGCGCTTTCTGGTTTCTTCTCCCTGTGGGTGCGTCTGGCTTGGCTGGCACTTTGGTCTGAGTTGGGGGTCAGAGTTGGGGTCCCAGTAGCCTAAGGGCAGCTGGTCTTGGGTCCAACACCCAGGCACGCCCACCTCGGCCCTGACGCCCAGAGCTTAGCCAGCCGGGCTGGTCCTGGAGTCTCGTCCAGCCTGCTCCCCACCTGCGGCGGTGCTGGGGGCCAGGAGGCCTGGTCGTGCAGGCCGGGCAGCGGCGGGGCGGCTGGCAGTGGGACCCGGCGGCCAGCGGCCTGAAGCCGCGGCACCAACGGAGCGTCGGCGGTGGTTCCGTCTTCCCCTTCCTCTCTTCCCTCGGCAGCCCCTCGCCACCCCAGCTGCGCACAGAGCTGGGATTTCCATTGCTCCTCACACTTCATGTAGCAGCTGGTTGGGAAATAAAACACCTTCCATTTAGATAAATAAGCAAAAATAAAAAAGTCAGAAAATTAATAACCAGAAAGACACACTTTTTATTATTCTGTTTCTGAAACCAAACACAGACAGGCCCCATCAATGGCTGGCCTGTGAGGTGGAAACACGGGGAGTCCTTTGGGGGGTGGGGGGCCGTGGGAGGGGACCCACCTCGTCACCTGCCCCCAGGGCTCTGCCCTCGCCGGCCGGGCGGGGCCCCGGTCTGTCTGTGAAACGGGTCTGGGCCCCCCCCAGAGCCAGCCCTGCAGACCTGAGACCCCCGTGACCTCACCCCCCCCCTCAGGACTCTTTTCCTCTGAAAAGGGGTCCCTGGGAGGTCACTCCCTGGGCTCCGGCCCCTGCCCGTCCAGCCGCGACCGCCTGCCTCCTGGTTCTGGCTTCCCCCCAGACCCCTGTCCTGCCAGGGCGCGTCAGCGACACTCACTGCTGACCGCATACCAGGATCTGCGCTCCGTGTGCGATTCACGAGGCGGCGTGACTGTTTCCCTCACACCCGGGGCTGCGTCCAGGGGTGTCCCCACGAGAGTGGTCGCTGGGCAGGCGCTCTGTCTCTGGGAGCTGTGGGCATTCTCCCGTGACCGTCCCCTCCTCTCGGGGCAGCAGGGACGCGCCCTGCTCCTGTGACCACCAGCCCAGCACCCGGCACGGGCGCACCCCCACTTCTCTGCCCTTACGCCGCCCCCACGTGGGCCCCTCTCCCCGCGTCACCCCTCTGCTCTCTCCCTCTGCCCGTCAGTGCCGGACGGAACTGTCCAGGCCGCACACCCGGGGCAGGTGCTCGGGCAGGTGCCCACGGCCCAGGTTCTGGGCTCCGGGCAGCGACACCCGGGAGCAACGTGGTCGGGGGTCAGAACCACACTGTCGTTCTGTTTGGTTCTGCTTTGCAGCTTTTTTTTTTCTGAACCATTTTAGATTTACAGAAAAGTTGCAAAGATAAGACGGAGTGCTGCCCTGTGGCCCCGCCTGAGGCCTCACCACGCGCCCCCAGGACCCGCCGCCCCGGGGCGCAGGTCTCAGAACCGCCGGGCCAACCAGACTCCGCAGCAGCGTGCGCCGGCCTCCGCGTCTCCATTCCGGGACCCGCGTGACGCTCGCCCATCGGGTCCCTGGAATCCCTCCGCCTGGGACGGCTCGTCGACTTCCCGTGCGCTCGCTGTCTCCACGCGCCTCGGCCAGGCTTGTAGAAAGTCGTGCATTTTTTCCAAAAGACAGCGTATTTTCACGTACAATTTCATAACTCCCAGTGCGACTGGTTTGTGAGTGCTGCTCACTGCCGGTCAGCACTTCGGCCACGCGAGCCGGGCGCTGCGGTGGGCGGGCTGAGAAGGGCTGTCTGCGGAGTCCCCATGACAACGCGGACCGCACGTTCAAAACAGCGCAGCCCCCCGAGGCGCGGCCTGGCGGTGGGGTCGGGATGAAGGGCGCGGGTGGGTCGCCTCGGACAAGGGACTCGGAAAGAAGCAACGTTTCAGCTCTTGTGTGCTTCCTGCCCACTCACTCTCACTGCTGTTTAAATCGCGCTGTTTGGTCTGCAACTGTCTTCGCAGAACTGCTGGCTTGGCCGATGGGGCCTGGGTCAGGAGGCCTGCGGCCACGGGCCCTTTCCCAACACGTCTGGGCAGGTACGGCCTGCCGGGTGTGGGACGACCTTTGTCCCTCGGGGTGGGAGTTTGTCTGGAAAACCATCCTGTCTGTGACCACAGGCCTGACAGAGAGCCGCTTTAGAAAATACCGTGGAATGTTGGTGACAAGTTTCCGAGTGGCCAGGCAGCCAGGGTGTGTTTGTCCCCGCAGGTCAGAGTGGGAAGGAGGATTCCCTCCACAGCAGCCATTGCCAGCGCCTGTCACCAGGGCAGGGTGACAGCGTCACCCTGTCCCCTTTGCAGATGAGCACCTGAGGCCGGCGGCAGGCAAGTCCGGGCCCCAGACCCTGGAGCAGCTTAGCCGCTCACCCGGACTTCCCCGCCTGTCCACGCAGGTCAGGACTGTGGTGCAGGGACCCCTGCCGTGTCCTGGGGAGGCAGGCGTGGGGGTCTGGAAGGAGCCAGCATGTGGAGGGACGCCAGGGGGAGGGTGTGAGGGTCCGTAGGCGATTCCCCAAGGACGCATCTGTCCCCCATGGGGACACGGAGCCCCGGGAGTCTGCTCTCTGCCTGGGGTGTCCTGCGCCAGCCAAGTGCAGAGGGAAAGCAGGACCTGGAGCTTCCTGGACAAAGCAGCTTCTGCCAGCCTGGCAGGTTCGACGGGGGCAGGCCCACCCGTCCGTTGTCCCAGACACACCCACGGGGCTCAGGGGCTGCGTGGGGACCCCCAGCCGCTCCGGGAGGCACGGCGCTCGGTCTGGCCTGAAGCCCGGAGGCGGACGCCCTGCGTGTCTGTGGGTACACGCGCCCCGTCGACGCCCCGTTTCTGTCCTCGGCAGCAGAAGTGTCCCCGTTGTTTCCCTTATCTACATAAACAACATAACTTCGTCAGAAAACTGAAAATGTGAGCGTTGTCCCATCAGCTAAAATAGGCTGTCAGATAAGGTTTTTTTTTTCCTGTTGCACGGGATGAATGATGTAAATGGTTTTGGCTTTGGAGGGTTTTGCCAGGCACTGGAGTAAATGATCAGAGTGGAAACATTTTTAACCTTATCTATCATACTGAAACATTTTTTCTGCCTCCAATAAAACATGTCAGAGTCGATTAAGGACGTTTTTCAATGAGGTATAATTCACAGATTTTTAGTTGCTGAAGTATCAGAGAGGCCGCGAATAGTTAATGGCGGGTGTGTTCCCCCTACCTTTTGCCTGTGTCCCCTCCACGCTGCGCAGCGCTGCTCTGCGGACGCGTGTCTGTCTGGCGCGGGGTCGGAGGAGCGGCAGGTACGATGGCCCGGGACGTGTCACATTGTATCTGGTGACAGGCCCGTGAAAGATACGGCGGCTCAGTGCGTCTGGCGGTGCTTATCTGGTACACGAGTGCACATTACTTCTCAAAGACCCGGATCGTTTTGGACAGTATCATTAAATGCCACGTCATTACCTGTTAGGGAGCAGGGCCTTAGCTCCGAGGGCCTCTCGGGACGCGCGCAACAGTCGGAAGAATGATGGGCCGGGATGGGCCCGGCATTAAATTTTCAAGGGAGCCGGGATTGGCTTTGACTTTTCCGGAGCTGTGTCTGTTAGATGGTGTTTGTCACTGGGCTGCTGAGCTGTGGATGCTCGTCAGCTGCGAGTTGCCGGCAGCTGAGCGGTGTGGACAGGTGAAGGCTCCGTGGGGACCGGCGCGGCGTGTGGAGAGCTGGAGGGGGTAAATGGAAGGTTTATTTATCCCGCTCGCTGTCAAGGTCAGCTTGCTAGAGAGCTGTCCTATGGATGCTTACAAATGCCAAAATCCTGGCAAATTGTCGGAAGGAGCCTCCAAATCACTGACCTTTGTACAGCCCCCATCAATGAGCCCGAGTCTGCGCGCCGGGCCCGGGGAGGGGGCTGGACGGCTGGTCGAACGCGGCCGCGGCCGCTGCTGCTGCTGTAATGTCAGCCGGCGCCGACGTATCTTTTATTTCTGTCTTTCCGGCTCCAAGGGTGGGGTCACAGATGTGGCTGGTGAAGGGGGTGCAGACAGTCCCGTACAGGGTGAGGGTTTGGGGGGAGGCGTCCGTCTGGGGCTGCACGTGTGGGCACACTCAGGGCTCCCGGTCCGAGGCAGCCGGTGACGCGGCCGTCGTGTCCCTGGCAGGAATTGGGCTCGTCGCAGTCCCTTCTGCCGTCTCTGCGCCCCAGCCAGGGCGCCTGGTGAGACCGCAGGGCCGCTCGGGGCTGCGGTGCCGAGCGGCGTGGTCGCCGGCTGGGGTCGCCGAGGAGTCAGGGCACAGCCAGTCACACTGTCCTCTGTTCCTCTTGTTGAGGGGGGCCGTTTCCTAGGCCACGCCACGGGGACAGGTCACCAGGCGCGGGGAGGAGCACCCGCTGCACTGCGGGAGTATTAGGCGTCTGTTAACAAGAACGGGCTTCCCGGTTGCCTGGGAGAGGGTCCCGCGGGCTCCCGGGAGACCGGAGAGTTTGACTCCCGATCGGATCCTACAGAGCACCACGCCAGATGCTCGGCGCATTTGAATTTCAGACAGGCAATAAATAATGTAAAAATAGTTTTAACATAATTTGTTGTTTATCTGAAATTCAAATTCAGCCGGGTGTTCTGTGCCGTTATTTGCTAAGTCTGGCCGCTCGCCCCTCTCTCTGCAGACATGTGAGTTGTACACACACGATGTGGGCATGTGTCTGTGCGTGTGTACGTATGTGGTTTGCATGTGGCCATGCATGCGCAGAGTAAGTAGGTAGTGAGAACTTTCTGGAAGGGGCTGCATCCAGGTCCATAGGAGAGTGCGCTGCAGAAAGCCAGTCGGGGAGAAGGAGAGGGTGAGGATCTGCTCAGCAGCCTGCTGTCTGGATTCCCGTGTCAGGGCCTGGGCCGGACTCACCGAGGATTCCACGCAGGTGCGGCCCGGGGGTCCCCTTCCGACAGAACTGCTGACGGGACGGCCGTGTCTGTGCGCCGTGCCGGTGGGGGCAGCCGGGGGCCCCTGCTCGGGGCGGACAGTCAGCAGCTCCTCCAGTGTTGCCGGCTTGGCATGCAACCTGAAAAGCCTGCATTTCACCCAGGCTCCTGTCGCCCTCGTCTGACTCCCACCGTCTGATCTTGCTCCTCGGCCCCGTGAGCTTGGTGGGGAGGCAGTGCCACCCGGCACCCGGGGGTCAGATAGAAGGAGGGGGTGCCTGGCACTGCGTTCCTTCTCTCTGCGTTTGTCATGGAAGGCGGTCCCAGTGGAGGCCCGTGGACCCTCCATTTACAAGACTGTTCAAAACTATCCCTCCTGTTTCCAAATCGAATGAGAGAGCCGTCCACACAGCCCGGGTTCGTGGCAACGAGCCCACAGCTGACGCTGATGTCATTATCAATTCAAACAAAATAGTCAGTTCTTCCTCGGCTTCCTGGGGCCACTTCCGACCAGCCTCGCAGCCGGCCCCTGCCTGGCCAGGGCTGCTGGGAGCCGCCTGAGCATGCTGCAGAGGCGTAGGCAATTGTGGTTCTGGAATGTTCTTTGTGTCCTGTGTGGCCCACGTCTCTGAGGCCCTGAATACCAGCTTCTCGGGATGCAAGCTGTGTGAGGCTCCAACACCCACTCTCCGGAGGCGGGAGGGAGGAACGGGCAAAGACACTCCCCTGGGTGCAGATGGAGAGCGAACAGGAGCACAGGGTGGAGGGCGCAGAGACCAGGACCAGGGCGGAGGGCCCAGCATGGCGTGTCCAGTGGGGCTCAGCTCTCAGACCCAGGACTCCCTGCACTTCCGCTGGACGGGGCACCGAGGGGCAGGGAGGAGGGACACGGACAGACCCGAGCATGGGCCGAGGCTGGGGGCCGAGGCTGGAGGCTGAGCATGTGGACGTGTTTAATTCTCTCCACCACCCACAGCCACAGCCTTTCAGGCCCGGGCGGCGGGCCACCTCGAGGCCATGTCACTTGCCCGGCCTCGTGAGAAAGCTAGTACGCGGTCCAGCCTGAGCTCTTGGCCCCGGGGCTGCGTGCGTGCCCGCCGGCTCTGCAGCCCCGAGCCCCACGCGGACCCTGGCGCTGCGTCCCTCCTGGAAGGACTCACGGTGTGTGGCTCTCGAAAGGAGGCATTCTGTGAGTAGCTGCTTTTGCTAAAGGAGGTGGCATCATAACCTTGACCTCGAGGTGGCGCCCTTGTGGACGGAGCCTCGAGGCCGTGTGCTGGGTGGCCCACCGTGCCGTGCCACGTTGCAGAAAGTCCCAGAACGGCTACGATTAGCCTCGTGGACAGCGGTGGACCTGAACAACGGAGCAGATCTCCTCCGATCCTTAGTCCACAGACACGCAGTTTGGTCTCCATCGTCCGGTGAAGGAGCGGAGACTGAGCTGCCCCTAGAGGCACAGAGCCCGCCCCTGCCTCCTGCCCGCCCCTTCCCGGCCCCTGTCTGCAGCCTTCCTCCCTGGTGGGAAGGACTGTTCTTCCCTGGTGGCCCTCCTCCGCCCTCCTTCACATTCCGGGGGAGACTCATGCAGGGCGTTTCCCTGCCCATCCTCTCGAGGGAAGGGCCAGGTGCCCGGACAGCCCTGGAGGCCACGGGCTCCATCTCCTTGGGGAAGGGATGGCTGGGACCCGCCCTCTGCCCCGCTTACCTCGGGAGACTCACTTCTGTTCGGTTCGAGGCTTGGAGCCCGAGCTGCCTGGAGGGTCCCTGCCAGCCACAGGGGCTGTGCTGTGCGCTGTGCTCCCTGGGGCGACGGGGTCGGGGGCACGCCACGACCCCTGGGGATTCATGCCGTCCCTCCTGGGAGTGTGTCTCCTGGCACGGCCTGGGATGCGAGCAGGACAGCAGGGACACACTTCCCTGGAGATGTCGGGCCTGCAGCCTGCAGGGTGACGACGGTGTCCCGCCGCAAGCCCCACTCTGCCCGGCTCCGGGAGGGAGAGGCCTGGGGACGTGGCCGCACGGCCAGAGTCCAGTGTCCTGGGGGGTGAGGCGGTGGCGGGGGGACCAGGCCTGCGAGTCACAACTCTCTGAAGTGGAGACGGGCCTTATCTAACGTGTTGGGATCTGAACTTTAACAGGTGTTGGTAATTTTTGAAGCAGAAATATTAAAGGCAGCTTATCCTGCCAACAGGCAGTATCGCCGAGACTCAGTGTATTAAGTCTGAACTTTATCTCAGAATGTCAGCTCTTCCGCAAAAAGGACTTTGACTTTCAAATTAACGCTCACCTTGTGGGCTCCGAGGCTGCAGGAGGCGGCAGCGAAGCGTGTGGGTCTCGGGAGGACCGGCGGCTCTCACACTCACCTGCCCAGGGTCCAGGGCGGCCGGCCCGGGGCTGTGGCCTTCACCGGCACCCCCTCCAGGTGCAGCTTCGGCCCCTCTGCTCTGCGGGTCACGCAGGCAGAACGGCCACTCATAGACTGCAGACTTGGAAGTCACCAGCACCCATGAAAAATTTGTAAATAAGTCACCGTTTTCAGAAAACCTGACCCTTCCTTACCGTGTTTCTGCTAGGTGTTTTCGCTCAGAGCTGCCGCGTTTTATCAAATTAAACTGTGGTGTGGTGAGAAGGGATGGGTCATGGACCAGATTTTTCAAACCTGCTGCATTCTTTCCCCATCAGAGCCTGTCTCTGAAAGGTGCTCCCGAGGTTCCTGGGTGGCACAGCTAGAGAAGGGGTGCCCTGGACAGAGACTCTGTCTTTTCAGGGGTTCAGAAGCTAAACAGAGTTTAAAAGGTTATGGAAAGTAGGGAAGGAGCAAGGCTGAACCGGGTCTGGACTTCCCAGGAGTCCCCGGCAGCCCCAGCCGCAGAGGCGTGGGCCGAGTGGCCGTGTGACCCTGGTGTCTGGGGAGACCGGCTCGGCGAGCTGTGATTCGCAGACGGTCACGGGAGGGCCTGGCTTCCAGTGCTGTGTCCTGTCTGGTATCCTCGGGAGTTTCATCTTTTTAAGTGACAGCTTTTTCTTCATGCCCAGATGCTGTGTGTGAGCCGGAGCACTTGTCAGAAACAGTGACAGAAGACAGAAATGTCACCACTTGCCTTGAGCACAGGCACGCGTCTGCTTAGCGGCCCGGGCTGGACGCAGGGCCCAGGCGGGTGACTCTCAGCACTTGTGCGCCAGTGAGGGCGTCTGCAGCTCGGTGGTGCCGTCCCCTTGAAGAGACAGCCAGGGATAGACCTGGAGCAGCCGGGTGGCATTTGTGGTGGCCAGGCTGGCGGGTCCCAGGCGTGCCTTGTCAGGGCGGCCGCCCCGAGTCGGGGCGAGGGAGCGACCCCGGGCACTCCGCCGCACCAGGTGTCTGAACCACGGCAAGAGCCCTCGAGGTCAGGCGCCCCCAGTTCAGCCCACTGTCTGCGGACACTTGCAGGCCAGCTGCCCCCACGGCTCTCTCTCCTTGGCTGAAGCAGGCCCACACACAGTCGGCGTTTGGGGGTGGGGCCGTCGCCGTCGGCTGCTCGGGTGAGGCGGCCGAGCTGGAAGGGTCTGGCGCTCATCTCTCGGACCCCGCGGTGGGCGTGCCCCTCGGATGCCCAGTTCCGGCCCAGCTGAGGCGCGCTGGGTTTGCTGGTCCTGGAAACGGCCACGTACGAGTTCAGCGAAAGGTGTTTTCAAAGGCAGGAGTCGACAGGAAGAAAAGGGTGGGCAAAAGTCGAGAGCGTAGACCCTGGGTCTGTGGCCTGCGAGGCCCCTGTGGGGCACACTGACCCCTGTCCCCACCTCTCCTGGGCACAGAGTGTGGGGACGTCACCGGCCAGCTGTGCGGACAGGTGGAGGCCCAGGTGTGCTTGGAAAGTGTGCGGCAGCCCAGGCGCCGAGGGGAAGCCCGTCCTCCCGGGAGGACAGATGTCACGGTGCCGGTCAGACCGGCACCGGCTCAGCCACGGGGCGGCCACCAGACATGGGCATTTGGGAGTGGATCTGACCTTCGCCCCTTTGCTCTGGATCCTCGGCGCCGCTCAGCAGTCTCTGTCACCCGCAGGACTTCCCGAGTGACATGCAGCGCGTGTCCCTGGCCGTCCTGAGGCCCCGGGACGGCAGGACAGCTCCTTGGCTGCGAGTCTCTGACCGGAGCTGCGGTGCCGGCCGCAGAAGCCGAGCCACAGGCGCTGGCGCAATGTCTGATTCCCGGTTCATCACCTCGCTGTGCCCCCCCCAGAAGTCCATGGGGGGTTCCCTCGGGATGTGTTCGGAGAGTCAGGTATTGAGAAACCCGAGTGCAGTCTCCGTGAGAACTCGCGCCTGTCCCGTTTTCTGATCAGTCTCCCCACCACGACGGGGCTCCTGTGTGTGCCTCGAGCCAGAGTTTGATTTAACAACCACCTGCCGTGTCCCACAGAGGGGGGAGGGGAGTGGAGAGAGGACAGACCCTCGGCACACCCACGTGTCAGGGCGGCCGGCCGCCGCCGTCGGCGGGGGCTCAGGTGCTCGGCTGCAGGTACGGGCGAGGCCCGGCAGCTTGTGGGTGGGGCGGAGGGGGACGGCCCGTCCACCTGGGAAGGCCTGAAGTCCAGGGCGGGACAGTGACGGGGCGAACCTGGACGACCGGGTTCCATAGTGAAGCCTGCCCCCTGCCGCGTGGATCCCCTTCCCCAGTGATGGAACCGGAGGGCCCCTCGCAGGACCGTGGCTCCGGTGAACGTGTCGCCCCGGCTGACTCTGAGGGTGCCCGTGCTGTTTTCGGTGGGCGAGTGAGTGGAGGTGGGACCTTTCCCCCTAAATATAAAGCCTGGAGTCATAGGGAGCCCAGCCCTGAGGGAAAGACCCTCAGATGACCCAGCAGGAAGGGCCTCGGAGGGGAGGCTGCGGGGCACCCTGCCCCCTTCTCTGTGACTGGCTACGTCGCCCCTGCAGACCTTGGACAGAGGGCCCTCAGACCCCTTGGCTACCGGGCACCGTCGGGATGCAGGGACCCAGGGCAGGTTCTGGCTGAAGAGCAAAGTAATCAAGGCAAGGAGGTGAAATAACAATAACAATAGCAGCTATCGCACCAGAGAAGGTCCAGCGCCACACCTGGGTGCCCGGAGGACCGCACCTGGGTGCCCGGAGGACCACACCTGGGTGTCTGGAGGACCTCACCTGGGTGCCCGGAGGACCTCACCTGGGTGCCCTCAGGACCTCACCTGGGTGCCCGGAGGACCTCACCTGGGTGCCCGGAGGACCGCACCTGGGTGCCCACAGGACCTCACCTAGGTGCCCTCAGGACCTCACCTGGGTGCCCGGAGGACCGCGCCTGCTGCAGGCACAGTGCCCCTGCCGTGTGAAAAGGCGAGAGTCTCGAACTGCCTGTCCCGGCTATGCGGATGCACCCGGCAGGGTCTGCGCCGAGCGTGCGCATGCGGAGGCCACCCCACAGCGAGCCCTAGGCACCGGGCGCGTGCTCTGCTCTGCCGAGAGAGAGGGGACGCTGTTAACTCCTTCTTGGGTTTGGGGTGCAGCTGGATGGCGAACAGAAGAACAGGCTAATTACGTGGCGTTCACGGGGGGTTTGGATAAGACGAGGCTTCTCGTGGGGGGCAATCATATCTTCATTGACCCTTCGTGGTCCCCTCCAGGGGGTGGGGGCCCCCCGCCCCGAGGTGTGACGTCTCCTTTCGGGATGAGCGGCCGCCCCCGGCCGAGGCTCCGCTCCCGGCGCGTTTTCTAATCAGCTCACATGACTGAGCTCCCACCAAGTGATGCCCAGCTTAATTCCTTTCCGCCTGTGGGGTGTGAGGCTGGGAGGGCCTCTCGTCAAAACTTCGCAGGGCTCTGTCAGTTTGAAAAGAACATGACCTTTAAATTGTATCAGTATGTTTGCTGGTGCGTAGGGGAAAGGAAAAGGTTCGTCCTGATGGAAAACCACTCGGAGCCCAAGGAGGAACTCAGAGGGAACGGGCCCGGGAGGTTCATTTGTTTATACGTAATGTGCTCAGCGGGCCGAGGTGGCCGGGGAGGGGGACCGGGGGCTGGGACGTCTGGCCCGCCTTGGGGCCTGTCTGAGTCACGGGTGTGGCCGTGCGGGTGTGAGGCCAGGGGGACCGGCCAGCTCGGCGGAGGGGCGGGTGTTACCGCGCAGTTCTCTCTCCCGGCACTGCCACTGTGCTCAGCGAGGCCTGGTTCTGGAAAAGTTTGTTAAAAGGCTGCTTTTTAGAGATCAAGGCACGTGATCTTATTTTATTTTGGAAGTTCGTTGGCACAGAAACAATTCAGAAAGCCCGTGTTTTCTCACGTCTGCGCGTTGGGGGCAGTTGTCAGCGTGCGATCCTCTCTGCTGAGTTGCGTGGCGTTGAGTTGAAACCGCCAATGATGGCCGTTTGTGTCGGGGTTTGTTCGTATTCTCCCCTCTTCCCAGTTTATTTGTAATGCAGAAAAAATGTGACAGGATAATGGGCATTTCCTGTTTTAAGGCCACGACCAAAGATAATTCGAGCTCGGAGCAGGCGCGTTTGTATTTGGAACTTTTCATACTTGCAGCCCGCGGTTCATCTTTGAGACGAGCATCCACCTCCACGGAGGGCGCGGCCCGCCCGTGCAGCGGGCGGGGACACACGGACCAGGGCAGCCCCGTGAGTCCTCGTCTGGTCTACGTGGCTCGGGGCACACGGAGCCCCCTTGTCTTCTCGTGGGGGGCGGCGCTGTTTCTGGAGCCAACCCCTTGGGAGAACAGAGGGGGCTTCCTCGAGCGTCGTGCCTGCTGGGAGCAGCGTGGCTGGGGGTCCCGGTGGGAGCGTGTTGGCCTGGACCCGGGTGCTCTGGGCAGCGTCTGCCCTCGTGCCGGGGGCGAGAGCGTCCCCAGTACGCACAGCACCCCTGCCCGACCGCCCGCGTGGCGCTGTGCGTGCTGCGCCCGGGAGCCCGACGCCCAGTGCCGAGTGGGCACGGAGACACTGGGTCTGGCCTGGGCTCTGGTCCTCCGGTCCCTGGAATAAATGCAGGACATCTCCAAGGTAAAAGCCAGCAAGCCACCAGGACACACAGCCAGATGCCTCTGCCGGGCGAGGAGGCCTGGTCCCCGGGGTCCTGTCCTTCGTCGAGTAGGGTGATAGCACCATGCTGGGACCCACGCGCAGCTGCTCCTCTCCACCCCAGCGGGCGCTGAGGCCGCGTCTCATCCGAAATCCTGGGGATCTGAGGGACCGTGGGGAGCAGGCCTCTCGGCCGTGGGGAACTGGGCTTTAGTTCCGTCTCCTTGAACGTTGGGAGACTCACGTCGAGGGTGCCGGCCTGGTGCTCACCGAGGGGTCGCAGGCTCAGGCCCGGGGAGCCGAGCACCCAAAGGCCCAGGTCTGGGCTCCAGGCACCTCCGTTCACTTTGCTAACGATGTCTCCAGCAGTCCCGACTGGGAGCAGAGGAAGCAGAGAGGCCACGGACTCCTTTTCCAAAGGGTTTCCTTCTGCCCTGCGCCCGGGGACGTGGCGTCTCAGAGCCCGGTCTGCTTGGGGGTCACTGTCCCTCTGTCTCCATTCCTGCTGCTCAGCCCAGCGGGCCTCGCCCTGGGGAGGTGGGGGGGCGGTCCAGGGACAGTGCGAACGTTCACATCAGTCCGCTTGGCGAGCTGTCATGGACAGAATCCTTGGGGTCCCCACTCCGTCCCCACCACCCGTGGCTCTCAGGCTGACGTGGGGGTGGTCATCCTGACGGAGCCCAGGGCTCTGGCTCCTGTTCGCATCCCAGTCTCTGAGGCAGCCCTGCTGAGGACCTGAAGGACGAGACTCCTACATTTGTTCTCGTGACTCAGCAAAGGTGCTCGGCTTCAGAGTGTCGCAGAGTCCAGGCTCTGCCTCAGGTCTGCAGGATGGAGCCCGGCGGTGGCACCGGCCCTGGCACCTGTGCCCGTTACCGGCACCCACGCCCAGCCCCCTGCGCCCGACCAGCCCTCTGCAGGCCCCTCCCAGGGCATTGCAGGCGAGGCGTGCAGCCTGAGGGGCCCTCGGCCTGCACCTCCTCTCGTCTGAGGAGCTCGGGATGACTCTGGCGATGTCCCTGGGGTGGGGGGCAGGGTGGGGTGGGCTCTCTGGCGGCCGCCACATCCTGCCTCGCGTCCCGAGTGAGCTGCGGCTTCGGAGAGGCGCGGGCCTGCAACGCTCCCAAGACGGGAACCATCCCGGCAGCAAATCTGTGGCTCTCCAGGCGTGTGGGGCACGGCCCGGCTCGGCTTCCACGAGACGCTGCTGTTGATGTTGTTTACGTCTGGCCGCACTGTTTTTCACTGTAAAATTACAGCTTTAGTGCATTAAGCTAATTTCATAATACTGTATTAACGTAATATTCCATAAATCACACATGTCAGATCGCATTGTTATGGATGCACAAAACCCAAATTTACCACTCAGCCTCCGCAAACACATGTATTCATAATTCGCTCCAGCGAGCCCCAGCCGCCGCGCGGGGTTAAGGAATTGCCGTCCGGAGCCGGGCGCGGACCACGCCGCCGTTCCGCCGTTCCCTCCACAACTGCTCTCCATACAAATCGAAACGATATATTTCCAGCCATTTTCATAGTTGTAATTACCAGCAAAAATTGTAACGTGGAGAACATATTTTAAGCACCTGCCCCGGGATCCAGCTCCCGTTTTCCTTAAGCTGAGTGTCACCGTTGGAAAGAGGGTGGGAGGCTCCCTGGTGGGAGCAGCTGCCGGGGAGGTTTTTCTGGGGGAAGATGATAGGTTTTTCTGGAAGGAGCAGCCTGCACCCTGGCTCCATCCCTCCCTTTCTCCTTCTCTGTTTTCCCCGGCCATCGGGCAGTCACGGGGCCAGACCGGCTTTCCCACGCCGCCTGGCCCCTCGCGAGGGTGCGGCCTGCCGGTTCGGGAACAAAGGGATGCTGCAGCAGGCTGTGGCGTGGGCGGGGGCAGGGCCGGGGCCTCTGGGGTTTTCAGCCCACGCCGCCGTCTCCCCGGGCCCTGACAAGCCCATTGTAAATCAAAGGTCTGGTAAGTGGGATTGCCAGAAATGTTTGATCTCCTTCCAAGGCTTGAAACAACTTGCTTATTTTTTCTGCAGTTTGGCTCCTCACTAAAATAAAACATTGCGAGATGAATGTTCTGACGGGTCATTGTGTGTCAGGCTGTCACTCTGTAATGGTTACATATTTCAGCTGGGCTGAGGTGGTGCCGGCGGGGGCGGCCGGCGAGCGGGAGATGGGCGCGGAAGGAGACAAAGAACGAGGCGGCTTCTGCTTTCTCCTTGTGGCTGATCTTCATTTAAACCAAACACTTGTCATGTTCGGGGGAAGTTTTATAAATTTTTAATGATATTGGGTACAACTGGTGCTTTGAAATTTGCTGTACTTTAATTTTTTCTTCGTTAGCAAAGGTTCGCTAATGCATTGAAGTGCTAAGAGCGTATCCTAGGGATGCCGCGATAATTGTGTTGTTAATAATATTGTGGCATTGGTAATGTTCTCCTGGTAATCAAGGCATGAGATTTTTTTTTAATATATTCAGTTATTACACTGCATCTCGTACAAATCATGTCAATTACAATTGCCAGCCTGTGACAGTTAAAATAATTGTATACGTTTTCCAGAATTTTCCATTGGCTTGGCCAATCAAGCTAAAAAAAAAATCAACACATTATTTGCATTAATTTTGTTTCTCGTCTGTTTCCACCCCTAAATCATTTGTCCATCTACTTCAAAAGGCGGAACGGTAAGTATTTTAATAATAAACACGCAAACACATCCACACCGACCTAATTTAAGGACGCGTCTGTAGGTCTAGAGAGACGGGGTCGCCGGCAGGAGTGCAGTGCTGGGGTCGGTGCCCGTCCCGGCTGAAGTGCGTCCGCGCTGCACGCGCTGGGGTGTGGGGCCCGTGGTCATGCGGGAGGGCCTTGTGAGCACCTTCGCGTGGGCGTTTTCTGTGTCTGGGTTTGGCGTAGAGCTCCGTCTGGGCCGGGGGGCGTGGCGCGCTTCCGGCCTCCGCTGCGGCGGAGGGAGGGAGCCCCCGCCCCTCTGCACCAGGGATGCCGTGCGCGGTCCTCTGCAGCAGGGCCCGCAGACCTGCAGCGCCCGCCGCCTTCCCTGCCTGCCGGCTCTGCCTCCCGACCGGCTCCCAGGCTTGCTTTATTTGGAACGAGAACAGCTAAACACTCAGAAAGTACCAAGCACGTGAACCGGGCTGCATGACCACCCCCCCCCGCCCCGTGGCGTCTCAGCAGATTCCCCCACAGCCTGTCCTCTCTCTGTGTCAGCCAGCGGCCCTGCCTGTCACTGCAGGGACCAGGATGGTGCCCGAGAGAACAAGGGGGCGGCTGGAGGCTGGCGAGGGAGCCACTGGCTGCCCCACACTGCACACGGGACAGGGTGAAGTGTCTGCCCAGGGGGACTCTCGGGCAGACCCCAAACAGCGGGTGAGTTGGTTGGCCTGCTCCTTCCGTGCAGAAAGCAAGCGGGAATGGGGCTGTGCCACCAGGAGCCCTCCAGCTGAGGGAGGTGACAACATACCGGGGCAGGGGGTCCGAGGAAGGACAGGGGACTGACAGGGTTCTCTGAGCCGTTCTTGGGCAGTTCCGTGATGTCATTTGGAGAAAAATAAGCTCCCCAGTTGTGGGGTCCCCTCCCCCACCCTCACCACTCACGCCTTCTAGGCCGAGCCCTCGGTGTGGAGATTTTGCATGTCGGTCAGGGGCGACAGGTTGCAGGGGTCAGGGAAACAAAGTATCCTCCCCCCCCCCGCTTTAATGCAATCATATTCTCTTGAACAAATCATCTCTCAGAACGTAGAATTTATTTCTCAACTTTGCCTGGAGGGACAGCAGAGAGAACAGATTTTTCCCCTCTCCCTGGCCCTCTGAGTCCTGACCACGCAGAATGGATGGCTTCGGAGCGGCACGCGGACAGGAAAATCAATGCGTCATACCAGGAGGCTTCAGGGTTAGCCTCCCATGTCCATGTCAACAAGGCTATTGGTTTTTCTAATGCTCCGGAGTTATCACTTCCCGCCTGCAAGAGCCACCGCGGTGACTTGTGTGGTCAGCCCTCAACAAAAGGATTTCCCTTCGCCCACCGCTCAGCGGCGTGCGATTGGATGACTGCGCAGGGAGAGATTTTCCAAGTATGACCGTTGAAAACAAACAGGCGCCCGCCCCCCGCACCCCCATGGCAGACGCCCCCCAGGGCCACGGGCCAGTGCCTCGCACAGGGCGCCGGCGCTGGGCCTTGGCGCGGCGGCAGGGTGGCGGGGTGGCGGGGGCCCGCGGGGCTGTGCTCCCAGGGGGCTCCCGGAATGCAGCTTGCTGGGAAAGAGGGCAGGGCCTCTTCCGGAGGGTCGTCCTGGTGTCTGCTGGGCATGGAGCTGTAGGGCACTGCACCTGCTTTCGACAGCCCTGGGCTGGGAAAGACACTCTGATCAGTCCACAGAATTCCGGGCCGTGAGGCGAAGACCACGCTTCTTCAAATAATACCTGTCATCAGATTTTAAACCGAGCATCCAAAAACGAAGCTTTGGTTAATTCTTTGTCAATTTAATCAACCCAACCACTGCCTTCGGTACAGAACCGGGAGGCACCCTGGGCCCCACGGCTGCCCGGGAGCAGACGGGGCGTTTCCGATCCGCTGCGTCCAGGCCCCTCCCCAAAGGGTCCTCCTGTCTGACCCGGTTCCCAGCCACCCCCGACCCTCGCGGTGACACAGGGCTACCGCCACGGCGCTGGGGCCACGGTGAGCATTGCTCACCGGCGGGCGGACGAAAAGGCCGTGCAGATGTAATTTGTTTTCAATGGCTGTTTCAAAAGAATAATTGTGGTGACACTGCGGGATCGATAGTATGGATTTTTGTTTTCAAGTACACTGCACGTGCGGTGCTAAGAGGGGGCAGGAAGCACAGCGCTGCAGCCTGGGCGCAATAGAAATGGACCGCGGGCCACGGCCTGCAGGCCGCCGTGGGCGGGGCCAGCCGCCGTGGGCGGGGCCACCGCGGATGTCCTCAGGCCGGTGTGCCACGGCCAACGTGTGTGCGTGTCCGGTAGTCTTCTTCCTCTGCCTCTTCTGGGACCTGTTTCCTGAGTGCGTGCGGTGTGTGCACCTGGAGGTGAGCGTCCCTGACCTGGGGCTGGGCTCTGCTTGGGACCGCGGGGAGGTGGGGGGCCCGCGGGTGCCCCTGTGCGGGGAGCGGGTACCTGGACCCACGGGAGGAGCCGGCTGTTTCCTCCTGAAAACGTCAGCCTCCCGACGCAGAGCAGGGTGGGCGGCCCCGCAGCCCCTCCCAGGCGTGGGTGTGTCCCCGATGCAGCAGGGACGTCCGTGGCCAAGGCAGCGTGTGGTGGTCCTGCCCTGGGACCGCGTGCCCTGGGGGACGCCTGGCGCGTTTCTGGACTTGGGGTAACTAAACGAAAATGCAGACTCAGGGTGAAACTGGTATGAGCAGAGGGTTGGTAACAAAGCTCCGTGAATGCAATGAGATACCAATGCAAGCACAGCGCCCATCCCCCC
>CM052550.1:462714-523634 GCA_028533065.1 Trachops cirrhosus
GTCTCCAGCTCCGCGCCGGGACAGACCCCGAGGGACCCCTCTCAGGGAGCTCACAGTCCTTCTGGGAGGAGCAAGGCCACCCCGACAGTTCTGGCATTGTTCAGTGAGCGCCTACCGAGTACCAGGCCCGGGGACTATCTTTTACCTCCCCAGACGAGGAGAAGAACCACGAAGGACAAACTACAGCAGAACACAGAAACAACGGACCAACCGACCACCTGAAGGAGAACCAGCCACGTGTGCGTGTGAAGGGTCTCCGTGGAGCTGGGGGAGGAGCCAGCACCTTGAGTTAGTGGCTGCTGCTGTGGCTGTGACGTAGGCATCGTGCCTGTGCTGAGGGTGAGCGAAGTGAACGTCGGCCCCACGCAGACAGAAATGCGCCGCCCCACGAGGAGGTGCAGGCACGGTGCCCTGAGCCCGTGCACCCGTCTCATCGAGAGACCGGGGAAGGTCAAGGGCTTCCCTGAGCAGGACGTGGGTCCTGAGGCGGGAGGGTGACCCGGGAGAGGCCGGCTCAGGTCCGGGCAGGGGTCAGTCCCGGGCCAGCGGAGCCACTGCCTGTTCTCTGGGAGGGGTTCCACGACATCAAGCCGACCCCCGGCCGTCCTGCGGTTCGATGCCGCCTCCGGGACCCCACCGTGGTCTGTGGCTGCAAGCTGGGCATTTGGCAGAGGTCACAGTGAGGTGAGCCTCGGAGGGCTGTGTGTCGTGACACTGGTCCCATGCACAGTGTTCGTGCCACCGTGCCTCTGCCCTGTTCACGAGGCCACGTGCCAGCGCGATGGCCAGTGGCGGGCTGGCCGACACCGCCTGGGAGCCTGTCATCCCCTCCAGCTCGCTGGCGGGCGTCCTCACGCCGCACGGCCATCACGCACCTTGTGCTGCCCAGGGCGCGTCCACCTGCCTCCTTCCCAGACCCCTTGTCTGCAGCCTCCCGGGGACTCTCCTTCCCGGCCTCTCGCCCGCCCGGCCGAGCCGCTGCCCACTGTCTGGGTGTCTGCGTGTCTGTACACCAGGCCCCTGTTTTCCCACAGAGCAGACGGCCAGGTTCACCTGAAGCTCGGCTGTTGGGAACGTTTCCGCCACCGCTCCAGGGTGTCGCTGTGTGGGGCCACTGTGCAGCGGCCGTCAGTTTGGAACTTATGTCCACAAACAGCTGAGAGCCGAGCTCGGCCACTTCCCGTCTCCCTCAGCTGGTGACACAGGTGTTAGCTGAGGGGAGGGGGCTGGTGCAATAGCAGTGGGAGCCCACCTGTGCCCGGGCCCCACCTGTGCCTGCCTGGACGAAGCCCTCCCATCCTGCGACAGATCGCTGATGTCTCCTGGGCTTGGGACTGGGCAGGTCCGGCACGGCCCGGGGCGTGGAGAGGGGTCTGCCTCTGCCAGGCCTCGGTGAGGGCCGCATCGCCGTTTCCCACGTGGTGCACAGCTCCTTCCTGCGCCAACTCTGCACGCACTCCACCCCTCCTGGTCCAGAGGGATTGCTGGGTCCTGGGTCCAGCCCTGGGCTCCTCCCAAAGCTGGGACACCTGCTGGTCACTTGGTAAATGGACAGATCAGGGCAAAGTTCTGCAGTGGGGACACCTGCCTCCAGAAGCAGGGGGTCTGGACCAGCCGAGCGCGTGGCTTTCGTCCACGAGAAGTGGGAGATGTGGTCGTTTCTGCTCCACTTCAGAGGGTGTCCGGGTGTGTCTTCCACCACTGGGCCCCTGAGAACCGCATCGATTTCATGGGTCTCCAGATCCTCTTAGGGCACCTCTGGCAGCCTCTGGAGGGGTCCTACCAAAATTGTGGTCCTCAGCTCCGGGACCTGCCCGAGTTTGTGGGGGGCAGCCCCGTGGGTTCCGTGAGGTCTGAGGAGCCTCCACGCTCTCCTCGTGCAGGTTGGTGTTCTCAGTCCCACAGACTTGAACTTGGCCTTCTGCACTGTGACAGCTCTCACCCGAAAGCCCAAGGGGCCCGTCCAGAGACTGACCCGCCCACCAGTAGGCCCACTCCGCTCACACGTCGCAGGCGGCCCTGCTCGGAGCGGGCCCTGGCCCCGTGGGCGCGCTCCGGTTGGCTTGCGGGGCACGGGGAGGTGCGAGGACAGGGAGGGGCTGGGTCGGGTCACGGTGCAGATCAGGAGCGTCTGATGGGGGCGCTGGGCTCCCCAGTGTTGGGACAGGCGGGTGGCGCTAAGGAGTGTGAGGAAGTGGCGTTAAACCAGAGGGACTGACACGGCGGGTCGGTCACGCCTTCTCACCTCCACGTGTTTGAACGTTTGCCGTGGTGTGGACAGGTTGTGGCCTCTTGGCTGGGACTCGGGACAAGAGTGAAGTTCACCTCGCGGAGGCCCTGGCCTGCGTCTTGCGGGGCTGCCCCTTCCAGCTCTGTCCTCCTCCCTCGTCCCGAGACAGGAAACTTCGGAACAGCTTCCTGTACGTGTCGCGTCTCCAGGTGAGTCCCCACCTCGGCTACGACGTGTCCCCCTCGGGTCCTCACGATGCACGTGACCGTGTGAGTCGAGAATCTCATCTCCGCAATCTCACAGGGGGGAACGGGGACCCCATGTCCCCTCTGGTCTGAACATTTTAGTTGACGTGTAGCAGACAGTACTTCCTGGGACTTGACGGGACTAAGCGGGGACGCCCTCGGGTCAGAATGCCTCCCCGCACTCGCGTGTTTCCCTGGACCGGAGCCACTTTGCTCAGCTCGGGGGTGGGGGGCACACCTCAGCTGTCTCCTGCTGGGGGTCCAGGGGGACAGCCTGGGGACTCAGAGTTTTCTGACCAGGCCTTTTCCTTCCTTCGGGGCAAGAGCGCCTAAGACCGTGCATCAGTTTTTAATTGCTGCCGTAGCAGACGGCCAGGAGCCCAGCGGCTTAGACAGTGCAAATGCATTACCTTGCAGTTCTGTGGGTCAGAAGTCCAACCCGGGCCTCACTGGGCTGAGATCCAGGTGCCCCTGTGGGGCCTTTCGGAGAGAGTGCAACCCTGTCTTTTTCCAGCTTCCAGCAGCTGCCCGTACACCTGGCTCGAGGCCTCGCCTTCAAAGCCAGCAGCTCGCGTGCGGTGGACACCTCTCTCCTCTGTGTGTAAAATCTCCTCTGCGTGTGGATCCCCTCTCGGTGCTCCTCTGCTCCACTTCCTGGGGCTCCCGGCCGTGACCTCCTCCTACCTGATGCCGGGTTAGCGTGAGGGGGTGATCTCTTCCAAACCTGGGGCAGCCAGCGTGTCCGGGCTGTAAGTCTGGTGCTGCCCACTTGGCGATCCGGGCTCCAGTTCCGGACTCCAGCTTCTCAGTCGTTCCCTGACTCCCTCCCGGCGGGTCTGCGTCCCCAGCATGAGTCCTCAGGACCCTGCACGTCACCAGCACCCCGACGAGAACATCAGGTGGGTGTGAGCTGATGGGCTGTGGCAGACAGGAGGGCCGATTGTCCCCATTAGTTCCCCCATCACCTGGAAAGTGCTTCTGAGAGTTTCCTGTGGCCGCTTAACTTCAAACAGGAAGGGGCGCGTGGAATAGGAAACATCTGAGTATTTCCCGGGGGGCCCAGGAGCTGAGGCATGAGGTGTGGGGTGCCTGCCCCGGTCGCCCCACAGCCCCTCCCTCTGCCCAGGTGCGAGGTCAGCCTTGCCTGCAGCTGGCGAGTGGGCCCCAGGCTCAGCGTGAGCACGTGGGCCTAATGGTCAGGGCAGTGCGAGACTTGGCTTTGGAGGGGAAGTTTCTGGAATGGGCAAGCCTGCAGTGACCAGGACCCGGGAGGACTGAGTCCCAGCGTGGCGGTGAGACAGCTGCAAAGCTACCACCCCCGGCAAACGGGCTGTTTGTTGCACAAACATCTGGACGTGGGAAACCTGCGTGTGCCCACGGGTAGAAATTAGACTTCACGGTCATTTTTACATCCACACGTTACTCTTTGTGTGCCGTCATATTTTATGAAAACCTTGATTAACATTTCAGAATGACCTCACCCCCCCGCACCCCCCAGCAAGGCTGTCAGTCCGGGGGGCCCTAACCCGCTGAAAGCGTCCCCATCGTCACGAACACGACAAAGTCAGCTGTCTTCGGCAGAGAGCGGCGGCTCTCGTTAGAGACACTTCTGAAAAGGCAGCGTGTCCCCGGGGCGCGGGGTGACAGCGTGTGACCTCCGCAGGCCAAGTTTCCGGACGGGGACCCTGGGCACACGGGCGGTTGCACCTTTTGGGTCTCGTCACCACGTTTGCTGTGGCATCGCTCTGGTGTCCGATGGGGTCGGCTGGGACTCTGGACGCCCTGACAGGCGAGATGCACTGGATGGGACGGGGCTGGTGGTCCCACTGGGGACTCGGCTTGGCCATCGGAGGGGAGGGGTGTCTGGGGGGGCCCCGGGGCGCAGGGAAGCTGACGCAGCGACCGAAGACACTGGAGCGGCTCTGTCTTCCAGGCTGTAGCCGGGGCTGCCCCCTGGGTGGTGATGGCTCGGGGGGGCAGTCACGGTGATTTTTCAGGAACCCGGCCCAGCGGGCCAGTGCTCTGGCGGCTGCCCCATGAGATGGCCTTTTTGTGCAGCAGGATGATGTCCACTCGCACTCTGCTCGAGCGGGCCGGCTTTCTGAGCGGTGGCTGCGTCCAGCGCCCTTCCACTTTGTCAGAAGAAACACAGGCTGTCCATCCCGGAGTTGGCTGAAGAGCACATGCTTCCTCCATGAGCTCCGCCTGGGGTCAGCGTGAAGCCCGGCCCCCCGCCGTCCCCTGGTGCGCCCACCTCCCGGGGACACTCCGATTTATTAGGGTTAAACAAGCCATGTCCTCCCCCCGACTCAGCCCACGGGGGGAGCCTTCCCCTCCCTCTGAAGCCACAGATGAGGGTGGGGCCCTTCACAAACAGCCCGGGTCAGGCGGGAGGCTGTGCTGGTAAGTTCTCCTCTGCGGGGGCAGCTGGTCCGCAGCGGGGACCGGACCGGGGCAGTGGGCTCTGGGAGTGGCTGTCCCTCTGCTTTTCCGATGTGGTGACAGAGGGGCATGGGGCTTTGACTGCTGGAGAGACGGAGCGGCCACAGCGACTGGGACTCGAATGCCGTTCCTCTCGCCTCATCGGACGGGGACCACCCCCCTGGGACCCACTGCCGGGGGACCGGCCTCGTGACACTTTTGAGTGTGTTTTCACCTGAGCTCCCTGTCATTTCATGAGGCCCTGCTCAGCTGGGCACCCATTCTAGAGCCTTCTGTCTGGCACAGATTTATTACATTACAACTATTATCGTCCCATGAATAACACAGAGTCTGTGTCCCCTCCTGGGTCCCCGTCACCTCGCTCCTCCTGATGGCCCCTGTGGGACGGTGGTGGGCCCCTCTCGGACGGGGGGACGGCTGACGGAGTCACCACACTGGCAGGCCCAAGGTCGTGGCTCGGCACGTGGTGACCCCGTGAGCACCAGCTCTGCCCTTTCCCTGGCTTCCTGGCTGCGCATCCCCGTCAGCCCCTCCGTCCTGGGCCCGGGCTCGCTCCTCTGCCCCTCGCAGCTCCTCTCCGCTGAGCGAGACCAGGGCCCGCCGCCTCTGAGCCCGTTCACAGCACCTGCTCAGACCTGGGAGCAGGCCAGCCGAGGACTGAGGACCGTGGGGGTGGGCCTTGGGGACGGAGGTGTCTTTGCGTGCCCTGCCCCGTGACTCGGGCCCGCCCCAGCAGGCCCGCACTCCTGGAGGTGCCGTCCAGCCGACTAGTGCGTCTGGAGTCCGGAGCGGCTGGCCTTTGCCCTGGGGGCAGGTGACGGTCAGGCTCCTGTGACCCAGGGCTGCTGCTGGCACTTGGTGTGTCCGGAGACCCACCTCCTCCCCGGTCTCTTCACGGGAGTGGTGCTGCTTTACGGCCTCTTGAGTCTGCATCCAATGTAACAACGGTCTTCCTGACCCGCCCACCCCCCCACAGGTGCACGTGAGGGTCTCCTGTGCGTGCCAAGACTTGGGGGGCCTTGCACTTCCTTCCCACTGTCTTGGGTGGAGGCGGCCGCGAGTGTGGGTTTGGTCATTTAAATCTCTCTCCCTCTGACTGTTCACTTTGTGTGAGTCATGAATTTCCATCTCGTTAGGTTCCGTCTTGTTAGGAAAGGTCGGTCCAGGGACAGAAGCAGGGGCGGGTGAGGGTTCAGTTCAGTGGAAACAATGTTAGAAACATTGATATTTTTCCTCCAGTGGGGGGTTGGGGTGCCAGGTCTTTGACTTGGTGCTGTAGCCCAGCAGCTGGAGACTCAGTTCCACCCCTCCGAGTCCTGGGCCCCGCCCAGCAGACCATGCCTACAGCCACAGGGACGCAGACGGTCAGGGGGCCTGTCACGGGGTGCCAGGCGATGGCACAGAGGCGAGGGGCTGTCCCCGCTCCCAGCACAAAGACCAGAGATGCAGCGCCTGGGGAGGGAGCCGAGGGGCCACCCTGCCCGGCCCCGCCCTCGAGGGCTCCCAGAACGGGGCTGCCTGGGGAACCATTTACACCGGCGAGGAGAGAGTGCAGCGTTTGACAAGGGTTGTTTTGCTTGAAGACATGTGCATTAAAAATACATCCGAAATCCAGGGCACGAAGAATCCAAATAATGTTATTAAATGTCTTGTTGAGGAAGGTCCCGGGGGACGGTGGGCTCCGCTCTCGCACGGAAAATGTGCGGAGCTCAACTTGTTGCGTGAACAAAGCATTTTCATCCCTGTTTTCTTCTCTCTCCCTTTCTCTCCTTTGCATTTCCCCGTTTCTCCTGAGGAGACAAATCTCTGAAGGACTATTAAGTTGCAAATATACCAGAGCCAAAAATAGAAGATGGAGCCTTATAAACATTTTGCATATTTTGGTGTAATTTGTTGAAAATAGTACAAAATATGCTCACAGTTGGCATCTCGAATGCAAATATTGGGAGTGCAGTCCCCTGATGCACGGTGGCTCTGAGCTGCACAGCCGGCTTGTCCAGAGCCATTGTGTGGCTCTGCGGTCTGCTGGAGCGGGGACCACGGTGGCGGCTTGTCCGTGTGGCATGTCAGGGACTCACCTGTCGCCCAGAGAGCGGAGCTGCTCTGGAGGCGCCAGGGGCAAGTGGCACAGCTCAGGAAAACACGGATTCTGAAATGTCACTGATGCTCGTTGCCTTTCTGAGCTCTTTCCTGAGAATGCGAACGACGGCGGGGACCCGAGCGCCTGGGGCTGCGGACACGGCCGTCCGCTTTGGGGGCGCAGACGTGGGGCTGCGTGGGGATGCTCTGCCGTCACGGGCGAGCCGGTGGGGTCTCTCCCACCCAGCACTCGGAGGAGACCTCCGGGTCTGTGGCTGACGGGAGAGCTCGTCCCCTTCCCAATGACAGACAGGTGAGGGGCCCTCCTTCCTTTCTCGGGCCCCTCTCCGCGTCCGGCTCCCCCCTCACAGGTGAACCTTTCCCCTGCTTGAGGATGACGGCTAAGAAAAGCGAGATGTCATTCGTGGTTATAAATTTAACTCTTCTGTGATTAGTCCGGGCAATCAGGACGCCCCTGGGGTCGCGTGGACGGCGGAGGCGCAAGCTGGAAGTCTGATTAGCTCGGGTCTCCCGACGCTGGCTCCTGGTCCTAAAACGCCTGGCACAGGGAGTATTGATTTTCATTTAGATATCTTAATGTCTCCAGACAATCCCAGCAGATGCGGGCTGAACTGAGATCTGCGGGAGCGCGGGGCTGCAATCTGCAAACATTTTTCTTGCCACTTTGTTTCATTTTTCCTAAACTTAACTGATTTGGAATCGGGAGATATAAATGAACAGCGCGGGCCCGGCCTATCCATCACGGCCCGCACAAACGTCACCACTGGCCTCTTCTAACATCCTATTACCACCGGGTAGTTGGCTAGTCAAACAGGAATAAAAATTACACCGCAAACATCATAAGTTAGGCTTGATTTGTTGAGCAAGTAGCCTGACAATTCGGCGCGAGTTATATACCTCAGCTTCGCTGGAAATCAGGCTTGTTATGGCTCTGGTACGTCTATAAAGATTGTTCATTTCATATAAAACAGCTACCTGCACTGAACGCTCTGGAAGGAAGAATAATGCTGGTTATAAATATCGAGGAAAATCTATTTGTCTGCCCCTTCACGCCGCTCGCCAGTCCCGCGGAGCAGCCCTGGGTCCCGGCGGCGGGCGGTGGGGCGGGCAGCCGCCTCCCTCCGCCGGCTGTCCCGGTCCCGGGCTGGCGTGCGTCATCGCTCTCTGTCACAGGGGATGAGCAGTGAACTGTGGCCGAGCCAGCACCTTGCTCTCTGCCCACCGGGGGGACGCTGATGACGGTGAAAAACTGGACGGTGCTGCGTGGAAAGCCGGTGTGAGGGGAGGGCTGTCTGTGGGCCGGCTGGGCTGGGTCGTGGGCGACGTCAGAGGAGACGAATAGAAATGATCAGGATGGGCGTGGGGGACACTTTTTTCATAGGGCAGGGCTGTGTCCGTGTGAAGATACATTATTGGGCTGTTGCATCCAGTTTCCAGCTGCTGGGTGATGAAAATGATGAACGCCCCTTACTCACAGGCTCAGGGCATTAACGTGCTGAGCGCCCGGTGCACTGGGGACGGAGGGATCGCACACCCACCTGCCGGGGACCCCTCAGCCCCTGGGCATGGCCCGACCTCTCGGCCGGTGCGTCCCCGTCTGAGCTGTGGACGCTCACTGGTAGAAAGCGTCGGCCCTGGGTCACAGGGGGAAGGGCAGGAAGCAGAGAGCCCGCCACAGCGGCTGCCGGCTGCTCTCTTGGAGTCGGCTCTTTCCGGCTCTGCGTCCCCAGGGCCTGTTCCTTTCTGGGGCTCAGCAGTCGTGACCCCAACGCGTGTCTGGCAGGAACATAGTGTCAGCGGAGAGTGTGGACAGGGCGCCTGCTCCTGGCAGACGGGTGGGAACGTGGACGGCGCCTAACTCCCCTTCTCACCCCCGCCACCCCACCCCCACCCGGGAAGTGTTCTAAACCCTCGTTTCCTGGGCTCCGCTTCCCGGTTTGCGTTTATCCCGCACCCAGCCGGGGGTCGGTGAAGAATCGGGCCACTTCGAAGACCTCGCTCCTGAGGGCGGGACAACAACGCTGTTGTCCCCGACATCTGGGGACAGAACGATGTCACGCTCTTGGCCAGTCCCCTCCATCGGCTGTGACCAGCAGTAGCGGTGACCGGCAAGAGCACTTCAGATACAAAGTTATCTTTTTTTTTTTATAAAGATTTTATTTATTTATCTTTAGAGGGGAAGGGAAGGAGAGAGGGATGTATGGTTGCTTCCTGTGCATTCCCTGCTGGGAACTGGCCTGCAACCCAGGCATGTGCCCTGACTGGGAATCGAACCGTGATCTCTTGGTTCACAGGCCCGCGCTTAATCCACTGAGCTACATCAGCCAGGGCTATCTTCTAATGCAAAGCGTGGCTATGGGTTTGGCCCCGTTGGCAGGCTCTCAGGGACGCCAATGCCGTGCTGCCCCGCTGTGTGACCTTGAGCGAGACCGCTGACCTCTCTGAGCCTCGGTGTCCTTGTCTGTAGGACAGAGGTCAGTCCGTGCTCTTCGTGAGATCGTGCGGGTTAGAGAGTGCCGTGAGTCCCTGGTGTGACACTCGGTCCAGAGCGGGCACTTCGTGCGGGAGAGCTGCTGCCGCTGGCCCCCACTGCGGTGCGAGTGACGGTGACATTGTTTCACGTGTGTCTGAGCTTCGTCAAACTGAGAGCTGACAGGAGTCTGCAAGGGGGACCGGGCACCCTGGCCAAGGCCCCACGCGTGGGTCCCCACGAGAGCTGTCGGTCTGTTAGCTGGTGGGAGTTCCCCAGCCACCGCCTTGCCCGGGGCATTAGTTAACATGGAAGCTTCTGGAAGAATTATATACAATCTACACATCATCTAATTGATGTCAAAAGCAAGAGAGATGGTGGGGGGAAGGGAAGACAGAGATGGGAGGTGTTGGGGGGTGTCTCCCACCAGCCCGTGTCCCAGTCACAGTGCCTACGAGTCTCCAGTGACTCCGCTGTCCCTGACGGGGGCATCTGAGGCCACCGCCAGCCCGCCTGCGGCTAACCACGCCCTGCTGCTTCTCCTGCGTGGTGACCCTGCGTGAGGAGGTCTAGTCCAGCTCTGCAGAAGGACAGGGGTACTGACACTTCCACCTTTCTTCGGGCAGGGTGGGCGCACAGCTGGACTGGCCCAGGTCGGGGCTGGTGCTGGGACAAATACTACAGGCCCGGGGCCGGCAGGGAGTGTGGGTGTTGCCGAGGTGACTGGGATGGCCTGCTGAAAGTACAGCCGGGGGCGTGACACGGAAAGGTCTGTCCCCAGGCGCTGGGCTGCCCCCGAGGCCACCTCAGCGAGTCGCTCAGAGGGCAGCCGCAGTCGGGCGCGTGCCCCCAGGTGTGAGGCGCTCGCTCGAGCTGAGCACAGCAGGGAGGGCATAGAACACCTTGTGGTGAGTGGCCAGGACCACTGTGACTTGTCACTCAAGCGTCTCTGCCCTGGCGCCGCTCGGAGGGGCTTTGCTGCGTGTCACCCCGGGTCTGGAGCTGTGGCCCCACAGCAGCGCCTTCCCTCGGACAGGGCAGCGGCCTGAGAAATGCCGGAAATAAAGAAGGACGCAGAGTAAGTGAACTGCGACCTTCCTCTGTCCTTCCTGGGAGGTCTTGGTTCTTGGCTGGGAAAAGAACGTGGCCGTCCCCTTGTGATGTCACTCTTGTTGACATCTCGGAGCGTCATGGGTCCAATTTCCAGGCTGGGACACCGTGGGGCTGAGGCCGTGTGGGGAGGTTGGCCCCCACCCCCCACCCCCGGCGACGTGGCCCGCTCCCCGTCTGTCTGGGGACGCTTCCTGCTTGGCATTAGCTACCTGGGGGACTGGTGTCCTTTGTCCATCATGGTGTCTGGCCCCTGGTTCCCTGAACGCCAGAGGGTGCGGACCGGTAGCCCCCACGTCAGTTTCCATCAGAAACAAGCAGATTTGCCCCATCGATCGAAACTGTTCACATTTAAATAAGATTCCAGGTCAAGCTGGAAATCATCCGAACGTTATCTGGAAAATGCTAAGTCTTCAGGGGGTAACACGGGGGAATGGCTACGCCCTTCTCATTTCGGTCATTGTTAGGGTCTTCTCTCCAGCCCCCGCCCCACCCCTCCCAAAGCCTGTCACTCACAGGGCCCCGAATGTCCGCCAGGGGAAGTTGTTAATCGGAGGAAACCCGCCCACTGCCCCCTCTTACACGGGAACAGGCAACCCGGGATCACCGGCTGTGTGTGTGCGTGCGTGCGCGTGTGTGTGGGTAGCAGATAAAAGAGAAAGACCAAGATAAAAATCGAGACAAAAATATATTCTAAAACCACGTTTAGTGACATTCAAGACATTGCATTCAAGAAACTGGAACAGTAGCCTAGGGAAAAGGATCACTCAGTAAGCAAGAAGTGATTCAGAGATTAAAAACATGATTACCCAAATAAAACAAGAAGCAACAAAGAGCCTGGAGAGAGGAGATGATAAGGTACGAGTGGGGAGGAGCGGAGACGCACCCCCGCCCCCAGGCGGCTAGTCCCTGTCGCTGGGAGAGGGAGGGAGTGACAAGCTCAGGGGAGCAGCAGGGGACGCTGCCCCGAAGGGCGGCGTCCTCACCCAGGGCAGGTCTCTGAGCTCTCAGAACGGGGGGACAGCGACATGGCCTTGTGACCGACCGCCGGGAACCCCCCGGCCCCGGGGACTCTGCGTGGGGTCGGGCCTGAAGCGCTGCAGGCTCCCAGGGAGTGTCGTTACCATAAAAAATCAAAGGAAGGAGAAAGTTACTCAGAGGGAAAGGAATCATCTGAGAAAGGAATCAGGCTGTTATTTGCATCTTCATAAACTGCACTTGGTTCCGGACGGTTGTGCTTCCAATATCTGGAGACGAGAAACCAGCGTGAGCTGGAACTGTCCGTCCCACCGCCCCCCGCCCCCCACAGGGGAGGCAGGTCCAGGGGCCGAGGGATAGATCTGCTAGGCGCCCCTTTAGAAAGTTAACTTTGTTGAAGTAAGATTTACATGTAGTCCACTTCCCACGTTTGATCTTATCACTCGATGAGTTTGGCACACGCCTGATCACGCACGACACAGAGCATTTTTGTCCCTGGGGAAGCCCTCCTGGCCCTTCCCTCCTGCTCCCCTCCCCCACTCCCTTTTCTGTTCTGGAACATTATGGATACAGCGTTGCACACATGTAACATGTGGTCTCCTGCGGCTCCTTCCCTCCAGCGTCTGCCCTCTAGAGTCCCCGCAGTGTCTGTGCAAGGCGCGCCCCTTTTCCTGCCTGTGTAGTACTCCACCGCGTGGAGCCGCACGTCGAGTTTCCCTGCCCACTGGGGGGGTGTGGGGGCTGTTCCCAGCCTTCGGATGTTCGCAGTAGGGCCTCTGTGAGCATCTGTGTTCTTGTCTTTGTGAGAAGGAAGGAATGCTTCTGTTTCTCTCAAGTCAGTCCCCGGGAGGGAGTAGCTGCACCACATGGTTGGTGTGTGTCTAACTTCGTAGGAAGCGGCCCCTCTATTTTCCGGGGTGACCGCACCATTTTGATCGCCCACCAGCAACGCGGGGGGTGCCGGCTGCTTCCCGCTCTCGCCGCACGTGGGGTTTTCCAGCCGTTCCGATCGGTGGGAAAGGGTGTCTCACGGCGGCTTGGCTGGCGTCCCCTGACGGCTGTGGGCGCTGAGCGTCTGTTCACCCGCTCGTTTGACACCCACGCGTCTTCTGTGTGAAATGGTTGTTTGCTCGGTTCGGTTTTTATTGCCGTGTATGGGTTCTTTATATATTCTGCATATAAGTCCTTTCTCGAATACCGTTTTAAAAAAAATCTTTGTGCCTGTTCATTTTCATAATGGCGTCTCTTGAAAAAAGCATAGAAGTTTTTAATCACAACAAAATCCAATTCATCGTTCTTTTCTTTTCCAGGTCTTCTTTCTTTGTGTCTTACCTAAGAGATCTTTGCCTAACCTAGCGTCACAGCGAGTTTCTCCCAGAAGTGTGTAGAAGCAGTTACAGGTGGGCCTCTAACTCATTCTGAGTTCGTGCTTCTGCCTGGTGGGAGCTCAAGATTCTCTTTCTTTCTTTTTTTCCTTTGCATATGGATGTTCAATTTTCCAGCGCGCTGCTTGAAAGACCGTCCTGTCCCCATTGGACGGTTTGGTCTCTGGCCGTGCCTCGTGGCTGTGTTTCTGGACTCTCCCCCCGCTGGCCCCCCGAGGGACACTGAGCCTGGGCCCCCAGCAGCACGCGCCCCGCGGGCTGAGGCCGGCAGGCAGATCACGTAAGTCACCCACCGCCTTTCTCTTTCTCGACATTGTTTTAGCTGATCCGGGTCACTCGCATTTCATGTAAGTAACTCTCTCTCTCTATATGGACACAAAAGACATCCATTTCTGCAAGAGCTGTGTTGGGATTTGGACAAGCAGGGCGTCGGATCTGTTGGCTGCTTTTGAGACCTGGTGGCTGAGCGCTGTTAACGTGGGAAGTTGTGGACGTGATGGAACTCGCACAGAAGCGCAAGTCTTAGGGTGCCACTTATTTATTTATTTTTGGGTTCGGTTTCTTTATTGCATTTTTTCCCATCACCATGCATCCCCTTCTTACCCTCTGCCACCTCCACCTGCCATCGCCACAGCGCTGTCCATGGCCGTGCGTTCTTTTTCGCGATTGCTCGATCCCTTCATCCCTCCCCTGTCCTCCCCCCGCCCCCCGCCCCGGCCCCGTGCCTGTCGTGCCCGCTGCTCAGGAGGCTGAGGCAGGAGGCTCCCTCGAGCCAGGACGTCTGGGCTGTGGCGTGCGATGCCCGTCAGCTGTGCGCACCGAGTTTGGCATCAATACGGGCGACCTCCCGGGAGCAGGGGGCCACCAGGGTGCCTCAGGAGGGGTGAGCCAGCCCGGGTCCGGGACGGAGCAGGTCAGAACTCCCGGGCTGATGAGCGTGTCGGTAAGGTCTGGGGGTGGCCGATCTGAAGACCCCGGAGGAACAGGACGAGAAGGCGGGCGGAGAGCAGGGCGAGATCTGAGCGGGAGAAGGTGCTTCGTCAGATGTCGCCAATGTTCAGCCCGCCATTGAAAGGCTTCGTTCACGGAGTCGTTTGCGGCACAGAAAACTTTTAGTTTTTATCTGGTTAAAGCTGTGGTCGTTTTATGGTCCGCTCCTCTTCACTGTACTTGTCTGTACTATCTTTACTTAAAACACATTCATTACTTTTATTCAGAAAAAAGACATAAAAAAATTAAAATAGGAGAAAATGTTGGTGATGTACTTTTTAACGGTTTAAAGTCTCTTCGTAAACATGGAACAGTTACAGGAAACAGAATGTGAAATGCTGGAAAAGATCACGGAGAGGCGGGACTCACGGGTGCTGCCAAAGCGGGTCTTAGGAAAATGTACGGTCTGCAGAGTTTTATTGTTAAATCTGTAAGGGTAAGTGTAAAGGAGCTAAGTAGTAAATGCAAGATATTTGAAAAGAAACTACAAATTCAGAGTACAAAAAAAGTGAAAGGATATAATAAAGGTAAGAGTCTTAATATGCATGTAAAACATTAACTACATATAAGAAATATTAAAAATATTTAATTTTAAAGCTTTTGCATATACGATACACCATATATGCCGATACATATAACATACTATTACATGTTACATATAAAAGCTTATATATTAAATAAGCAAAGACTATAGATATACTCTAAGACAGTACTACTGTATCACTAATTCTTTGTTTTCAACATTGAATTAACCAAAGTAAAATAAATTATTTCACAGAGCAATAATAAGTAGCAGGATTCATAAATAAACCTAAGTCCTGCTTCTTTCAAACTGTAGATAAATTTCTGATATTGTATTTAGTAAGAAAATGAGGGGAAAGTTCTTTCTCAAACGTATAAAACAAGTTATAAGAAAAATGAGAGTAGTCGAATCCTTTTACGATAAATAAGTTGGAGCATGTACATATAAACAGGTTGGTTTTAAGAAGAAATACTACCCTGTATTACAGAAAGCAAGCCAAGACTGTGGAACTCTCGCACAGGTAGGTTTACAGGAGGCGTTGGCGGGTTCTCCCAGCTTCACCTCCGGCCGCGGAGCGAACACAGGGTGCTCCGACCCCACGGGCACTGCCTTTGTTCCTGAGCTCGGCGGCCCCGACACGGCCCAGTTCACGTCCTGGCGGCGTGGGGGCCGACACCGTGGGTGAAGGTAGTTCAGACAGCAGCCTCACTCACGAACATAATAGACCAATGTTAAATAGAATATGGTTAAAAATCCGGCAGCGCGATCAAACAATAATACTTTCTGGGAAAATACATTTTTTCCATTAAGAGATTTAAGGACAATTAATATATTTAAATATATTAACATATCAAGTGATAAAAGTTACATGCATTTCTTGCTGAGATGACTTATAATATTTGATGCTTGTTTCCAAGAAAAATATCCAAAACCTAATACCTATTAGTATAATAGGAATTACAACTTGTTTGTTAAAAAAGATAGTTTTATTTCCCAAACAACAGCTGAATCACACTTTAGAATGAAAAGCTGAAGGCATTGCTATTTACATAAGAAAGGATTCTCACAATCCTTCATGCATTTAACACAGTTCTTTAAATTCTGTGCGAGGGAATAAAACAAGAGGGAGAAAGAAGAGGGTGGCTGATTGAAAGTGGATGACCCAACATTGTCACGTGCGTGTGATAGGACTGTCCCTCTGGAGAACTGTCCCTCTGCAGAGGGAATAAAATGGGAGCATAAACCCTGCTGAGTCCATTAATAGTTTGGTCAAAATAAGCACAAATAAAAGTTACAGTGTTTCTACATACCAGCAATATTGTGATATGAAAAAGTACCACTCACAATAGCAACAAAAGTGTAAAATTATTTAGGATAAAGTTCACAAGAAATGTTCCAAAAAAGAATAAGTTCTGAAAAATGGAGAAAATGTGCTATGTTATTGGATTAACATTAAAAATAAATATAAAGTTGTCACTTTTCTCTGTGGTGTCCAGAAATTTAATAAAACCGGAATGAAAATACCAGTGGAACTTTGGAGGGTGCAGTGGTTTATGAAATTATTCTGAAATTCATTTGGAAGTTTAGAATCGCCAAGAACATTTTGAAACAAATGGAAGGATGAGGCGGGACTTCCGCTCCCAAGTGAGCGCTGTGCTAAGGTGTCCTGGTAGCTTCGTGTATATTCAAACAGTCTGATTTAATTGCAGGCATGGACAGATAAATCAATGAAACAGTACAAAGAGAGCAGAAGCAGGCCCGTGGAAATATGAATTTCACGTAAGATAAATGTGGCGTTTCAAATCAGTGGGGAAAAGAAGAAATCAGTAAGTAAAACTGGGTCAATCTGTGGACCATGCGAAAAAAATTTTTACGACACAACATGTACCAAAAAACTGCAGACTGATAAAATATTTAAATATGAAATTTGAAGCCGTAGAAATATTTTAAGAAAAACACCTAATATTTATCTGATGTCATGGTGTGCAAGTTTTTTCTGAAAGCGTGTACAAAGGCGTCGTCCACCCGGTGAGAGACTGATGGATTTCTCTACGACAGCACAGCAAAACCCTTCGTGCCAAAATGATCATAAACAAACTGAGTGTCAGACCGAAAGCTGCAGGTAAACACTTTTCACAACAAAGGCATTTAATATCCTTACTATAGGAGTGCTTACAAATTAATAGTTAAATGACAAACGTGTGTGAGAAAATAGGCAAAGAAAATTAGCAGGAAATTTTGTAAAGGAGAATCACAGTGGCCAAAAAATACAAAGAAACAGGAGTTCAACCTCCCTGGAAATGAAGGGCTTACCGTTCGAAGGGATGATCGGTGGTAATGCATTTATTTAGTTCAGTGCCAGGGACATAGAAAATTCTAGAATTGCAATATGATGATGATGATGGTGGTGGTAGTGGTGGGATAATTATGATGTTTCCTTCAAATGATATTAGTAAGTATTGGCGTATGGAAAAGTGGTGTAGGGATTATTCTCCTGGTGGGAGAATAAAATAATATACTCGTAGAGTGTAACTTTGCAATGCACAATCAAACTGTTGGAAAGGCAAATTTCTTTTGGTAAGTTATTCTCATTCGTATGTTTATTCTAACAAAATCTCTTGAAGTCCTCTTCCAGGATTCATTTCCACGTTTGTTTCAGCGTTGGTCATAGCAGTCACCACGCACTGGGGTAGAAAAGTGCGTGGAGGTTCACAGAGATGTTGTAGAGGAGGATTTACTGCTGTGAGCTTGGTCCCAGGGCATGGGGTGGGGGGACATGGGAGCTCCTGTCACACACCCAGGAGCAATCGGCAAGTGTGTTTCACCGTCTCCCACGTTTGCGTCTGAATTCGGGGACCATGGGAAATCTGATTCCTTTTCTCTCCCCTCCCTCCCTGCCCAGCCACGCCCACTCAGGATTTTTCAACATTTTCTATGAGCAGGCAGTAATTCTGTGAGCAGAAAGACTAAACATCCACTGGTACATATTCCCTTTCGATTTTCAGAAGGAGACCCCTGGGAATCTGGGAGCTGAGATTTGGGGCCGTGTTTCGGATTGGCAGAGTGAACCCCCCGCCCCCCAGCAGCCCTCAGGTGACAGAGGTGACGGGGAGCCACTCAGGGGCCCAGTGGCTGCAGCTGCAGAGGGTCAGGACGTGCCCTCGGCCGCTGGCCCTGCTCGTCTGCTGGCTTTGCGTCCACGGCGGCAGAGCCCTTCGGGTGTCTAACACACACAGGGCTGGCACGCAGCTCCCACGGGCGAGCCGGCGGGTCAGGAGTTAAATACAGACCCGCAGACCGAGCTGGAAGACGGTCAGGGGCCTCTGGCCAGCCCCCCATGTGCACGATCCCCAGAGTGGTCCCCCACGGCCGACCGGCCTCCTTTCCCTGCCTGCCCCCAGGTGTCGGCTCCTGGAGGAGGCGGGAGCCCAGCACAGCTGTCTCCACACAGGGGTGCTGCGGCCACCCAGGGCAAGGGGGGCCAGGGTCCCCAGAAGTCTGCCCAGACACAGCACCCCGGGGACAGGGGCCTGTGGGGTGGAACCCTGTGTTTGGTGTACTAGGGTGAGGAGAACCCTGGGGGGGGCACCAGGACACGGTCTCATTTTGCTTCAACCGCCCTTAGTCGAGCTCAGCAATTTTCAACCTTCTTCCTCTCCTGGCACACATAAACTAATTGCTAAAATTCTGCAGCATACCACAAAACTATACTTTTTTGCCTATCTGACAAAAAATGTATAATTTTGATTGATTTACAAAAAAAACTAGTAGTTACCTACCCTTTTTGCTCCAAAGTGACTTTAAACAGTCAGATGCTCAGACTCATGCGTAAGGATTTCTGGGACCAAGGAGCAGCCAGTCAGACGCAGCCGTGTCCTGCGGCGTGACCAATGAGACGCAGCTCTGCGGTGTGACCTGTGTGTTTACGGTTCACGGCCGGGCTCTCACACCGGGCGGCTGCTGTTGTGCTGGCTGTTGTCATTTTTCCATCTGACAATCTAAGGGAAAAGAGGTCAGCGCCCCTGACTAAGTAGTCAGCTGTCGCGTGTTTTACAGATGCTCGCGGCGCGCCGGGCGAGCACGCCGGTCCGGGTCAGCACGCAGAGCGCGGCCGTCCTCGTGGGCAGCGACCGCGCGCCTGCCGGCTCCGCGGTCGGCCTCCGCGTTGCTCCTGCAGGACGCCAGGCCCGCAGAGCCGCTCGTACATCCCTCAGGCTTGTGCTGCGGTTCTGCCTCCGCCGTCCCCCCCTCCCCACACGCAGTTCGTTTTAACGCGTTTCACACCCACTCACGCTTCCTCCGGGAAGCCTTCCTGAATTTCTCAGGGCTGGCTCGTGCCGTGACCACACTTCACTCCCGGCCTCAGCCCGGCCGTGTGCTTTGTCATGTGGGCTGTCTCTGTGTGGTCCGCAGCCTGGCCCGCGCCCTCGGGGTGTCTGATCTACTGAGCAGATGATTCGATGAATAATTGAATGTAAACTGGGGAGGTGCAGCCTGCGGGGACAGACGTGGGAGAGCACTGTCGAGGGAGAGGGGGAAGGTTTGGTCCAGAGCAGGACTTCTGGGCTGTTCTCGGCGGAGGGGCCGGTGACCGGGTCCCTGACGGGAAGTCAGCGCTGCTCTGTTTGCAGGCCGGGGCTCAGGACGCCGGGCGGGACGGAGCGAGCGCTTCACGTGTCACCGCTGTATCGTGTCGGCGAGTGGCCCCGGCAGGGCCCTCCTGTGTGGGGGGCCCTGGGCGCCCTGGCGGCCTCCTTCAGGGCCCCCCGACGGCCAGGCCCGAGGACGCAGGCCGAGCCTGGGCAGTGGGTGGGGGAGCGACGCCCAGCCTCGGCCCATCCCAGTCGCAGCTCTGGGCGGCCCAGCCGTCAGGGCCGTAATTACTGCGGCCACCGCCGGGGAGTGCGTGGCAGTGGTGGGGACCCTCTGGTCTCCGTGGAACTTCACTGCTGTTTACGGCCACCGTGCCAGCTTATCAGGACACGGGCTGCCTTCTGCCGGTCTCTGGAAAACGGCGGCAGTCCTCATCCATCACTGCAGCCCAGCTGCCGTGGGGCAGCTGTCAGGGGCGGGCTCTGCATGCTCCCGACACGCTGGCCCTGACCTTGGGAAGGTGGCAGCTCGGAGCCAAGTGCCTTTCTCGGGATGGCACCGCGCTGGGCCTTTCCTCCCGGCCGGGGTGGCGGCTCCTCCGTGGCCCGTGTCTGCCCGCCCCCGTGAACCTCCCCAGGGGAGGGGCAGTGTTCTGCTGCTGCAAAGGCCGTGTCTCAGATTTCAGAACGTCTCCGTCCCCACCTGGGGAAAGGAACGTGCACGAACTGCAATGAGAACAGGCAGCAGCGTGGGAAGCAGCAAGGTAGTGTCCCATACGGAGGGTCCCAGGCGTCGCGTCCTGTCCACTGCTCTGAACAGCACGGAAGAGGCGTCTGCCTTCCCTTTTCCAGTGAGGAGCCCTGACCAGAGAGGCTGTTTAACTTGTCCAGCGTCACACAGCTCAGGGGCGGGGGCTGGATTGGAGGCCGGAGAAGCCCGTTCCCAGAGCCACCCATGGGCCGCGTTTCAGGAACTCGGGAAAAGCAAAGTGCAAAGTGCAGGAGAAGATCGCCGGTAACTTCACTTTTCAGACACAACTCCATCTCGACGTATTTCCTTTCGTGGCCTTTCTATTCATTACTTTTCCGTAACTGTGGTTATATTGTGTAATCCATTTTGTCTCAAATTAGAATCGTTAGAATTAACATCACCACATAAACACTTCTCACCAGTGTGCTATCTTTTCCCGTCCCCTTTGCGTTGCTCACCGGGTTGAATCCAATTTTCCCCAAGCGTCAGCGATACAGCGACGTCGTGGGAGGTGCGTGAGCGAGCGAGCATGTGCGTGCGTCACTCGCACTGCGCTTCCCCTCGGTGCAGGTGCGCACACACAGTGTGTGGTCGATTCTGGAGGTGGCCCTGCCCGTTAGGGGACGGGACTCCCGCGTCGCACAGGACAAGAAACCGAGGGGCAGCCGGCTGGCTAACTCACCCGGGTCTGCACAGCCAACAGGTGGAACGCCAGGGTTCACGCCGGTGGAGGTGCGCACCGGGCGTGCTTTTGGTCCCCAGGCCACACTTGGACGGTGAAGCTTTTTGCACGTTGCCTTTTTTTGTTTGTTTGGATGAAGTGCCGCCCGGGGTGTCCTGCGTCTGAGGGGGTGACCGTGTTTTACGTGAGTTACGGGGACGGGGCCTCTGCTCCTGCTGGGTCTCCTCCTGCCGTCACTGGGCAGCGTCCCCGAGCCCTGTGGCGGGCTCTTCACAGCCCTGCTTCTCGGCGGCTGGGGACAGCCAGGCTCACGGCTCCTCTGGCCCCAGGCGCCCCCGCCCTGGGGGACGGGGCGGGCAGCGGTCACTCTCTGGAATGCTCCGTGGCCACTGCTGTGGATGGAAAGACAGCCCTGGGCACGTTCCACTGGCAGCCAAGTGGTCTGGCCCAGAAGTGACAGAAGTCCCTTCGGCTCACACCAAAACGCGTCACGTGGCCCCACCCACGGGGGCCAGCAAGAGCAGCCCTCCCCTCGCCCTGGAGGGAGACAGGCCTGGGGACACGTCGTGGCAGAGGCCCCGGTGACCAGTCACCAAAGTTGCCCGTCTCGTAGTCGAGACTGCCCGTCACCGTGTTGCCGGCACCGTCTCTCTCGGTGAGCCGTAGTGCTCCCTCGTGCGCACTCGGCCAGTGCGACCTCGTCTTTGTAGCTCGTCTGTGCCGCCCGACCGTTTATACGCGGCACCCTGACGCTGTTCACGAAGGCCTTCCCGACGTGGCGACGCCCCTGAGTGGGTCTTTGATGAAGCAAGCATGCGTCCCGAAGCCGGTGTCTCGGGTGTTTTTAAACCCGCGAACGAACCACCCGTTCATGGACGTCTGCTTCCCAAAGAAGCGGCCCAGGGCGTGCGCCACCTTTGGGTGGAGAGTTTGTTTGTTACGCTCGGCCTTTCCCTGAGCCCACGAACACCGAGGGCGTTGCCCGAATTTCAGGGGGTTTCAGCGTCTGGTTTCAAAGCCTGTGTCCTCTTGGGCTGGTCCCTGAGTCCCCCTTCGCGTCCCCACCCCCCTCCCCTGCCCCAGGTGAGGGCACACCTGCGCGTGGACACAGCTTCCTCTCTGACGTCCTGGATGGCCGGCTGGAGAGGCGGACATTCAAATCTCACCCCCTCTCCCTTGGGGCCCCTCACAGTGGCCCCCCATCGCCCAGTGGGACACGTCCGCCAGGGCTGCACACAACCAGTTTTTACATGGGACACGAAGGAGCAGTTTTGATGAATATCAGTGAAATTTTACGGGTACTGGGAAGGTCATTACAGACCTCAGAAAACCCAGGCATAGATACTCCCACTAATGATAAGGCTTTGAGCGACTGTCAGCACAACACAAAATTTACAGAAGCTCTGAAGTCGGTAGTGCAGGGTGGGGCGCAAGTCGGTGCAGTCCTTCGTGTGGGAAACAGCACGATCGTTAATGGTGACTCCGTGTGTCCCGCACTTACAACTGTGAGCTGCTTTTGCTCCCCCCGCCCCCGTGTGGTAGGGAACAGGGGGCAGGCGAGGACGGCGGGATTGTGTATAATGACCGAAGTTTGGGAAATACCCCCGCGCTTCGACGCCTCGGCTTTGTCACTCCTTGTGCCGAAGGGCCATCCCTGTGGGCCAGCCGACGGTGGGGCCGGAATCCGTGACGCACGCCCCAGGCCCCCGTCGGTGGACCGTGGGTGCCCACGCCTCCTGGGAGGGCGGTGGGCAGGCGGACGGACCTCAGCCCTCACTCCTTCTGGGTGGCCTCCACAGCAGACGGGCGGCTCAGCCCCGGTCATGTCCCTTCCCGTGGGGGCCTACGTCCAGTGACTGACCGTTTCAGGGCTGCAAGGCCCGGCCACCCTGGGAGAACTCTGGAGGGCCAGGGACGCAGGAGCAGCCTCGCTGTGGCAGGAGGGAATGCACAGGACAGAGCGCCTGACATCCGCACTTGACCTTGGCGCTGAACGCGGACGAGATTGTTCTCACGGGATGGCGGGGGCCGGGGTGTGAGGTCACTGCGGGGGGGGGGGGTCGCCTGCACCCTGCACCCACCTGTCGGTAGATTTCTTCAGTGGGCGGTGCTGGGACCACATGGTGTGCGTCCTGAGGTCAGAGCTGGAGTGCGGGGACTACGCTTTGCCAAGCAACACTGCGGCTTCGGCCCGGGAGAGACCCACGCGGGACGGCGTCCGCCCAGCTCGGCTCAGGGAAAGCTGCTCTTTATCCCCGTACGTGAGCACTCGGGTGTGCGGGGCAGTTAATAACAGCCGGCTCGGTGCCGGGGCGAGACTTCTACAAGGGGCTTAAAATATGGAGCGTGGCTGCTGAAGACCTTCCCAGATCCCGGCCAGGCGAGGACAGGGAGTGGGCCGTGCTCGTGCCGTGTGGTGATGCATAAATATTAGCCTTAAATAACCGTGAATACCTTGTTTCCTAAAAAGATTAGTGGCTCTTCTCTGCGTGATAAATTGTGTGAGTTACAGTGCCGACCTGTCTTCCCACTGCATTATCCTGGAGCCCTTTAAATAACGGAGTGCAAGCCACGCTCAGCAGGCGGTGGGCACGTCCGGGCAGGCGCGGGCAGGCGGCGGAAGCCGCTTTATCATTCTGTTTCTGCCTCTCTGTCACCTGCCTTTCGGTCTACCTTGGGCAGACGGATCTCTCTCAGTCATCCTCTCTCTGCCGTGCCCTGTCCCTCCCCTTGTATCTCAGACTCCTCCCTCCTCTCAACATGGCAGCAAACCTCGGTGAGTGGCACCAGGCGCCAGAGGAGCTGACGGAGGTCAGAGCCCCTTCCGTGTGCCACATCATTCACAGCCAACAGCCACCTGAGAGGTCGGCGCTTCGATGCTGCCCATCGTGGAGGTGAGTTAGTTGACTGAGGCACAGAGAGGTTAAGCGACTTGCTCAAGGTCACAGAGCGGAGAAGGGGATGGAGCCTGCTCCTGCACCAGGCCTGCCCGGCCTCCGAAGCAGTGCTCTGAGTCTCTGCGGGGTCCAGCTGTCACACAAGAGGACAGCAGCCCTGACACAGCAGGGAGCAGAGCCCCCTGCCCCCCACACTTCCTCTAAGGCAGCCCCACGTGGTGGCCAAAACTGTTGGTGCATTCTGAAGACACATGTTCAGGATGCAGAGATGTCCTGACTCCCCAGGTACGTGACAGGGCAGCAGGTGGCAAGGCTGCCCCCTCCCTGCAGGGCAGATGTGGGAGAACCGCCCCGGGTGGGGCGCATCACCGCAGACAGCCCGCTTGCTGCCCCTGGGAGCTGGCAGGGTGGGCCCCGTGCTGCTCTGGAGGGGCCCTGACCGCTGGTCTCGGGTCCCGAGGAGCAGACAGGGCCGCAGCAGGTGCACCCACAGGAGGACAGCCCCCCCCGCAGGGCCGCGGCCTTGGCCTCACAGAGATACTCCATCAGCCCCAACCTCCTTCCCCAGCTGGGCCCGACCTAAAACCCGGAGGGGCGGGCGTTCTGCTGCTGCTACTGTTTTTCTTTGTTGCCGTTTATAAACAGCGTTACTAGAGTGGGCTTACAGAGAACTGCGCAGACTTGAAGGGCGCGATTCGGCGAGCTCCAGCTGGCGCACACGCACTTCCACGTAGCCAGCCCCTTCCTGCCTCCCCAGGTCGTTCCTCCAGCCCGTCGGGCCCCTCGCTGCTCACCGGGTGCCCTCCCACAGCGGAGCTGCCTGCTCCAGCGCTCACAGAAGGGGCCCGGCCCGTGGGCGTCCTGTGGGGCAGGTCCGGTGTGGTGTTCTGGAGACGCCCCCAGGGGGCTGCGCCTGGCGGGACTCACTTCTTCCTTGTTCTTTCCGAGTCCTGTCTCGCTGCACGAGCTGACGGGCATCGGGCGGTCTGCACTTTGTGGCTATGGTGGGCATGATGCCGCTGTGCGTCTTTGTGTGCACGTCTTTCGTAATCAGTTATTTGTGGTATGTAGCTAGGACTGGACAGCTTCTGGGTCAAGTTGCATCTGTTTAGCTTACGGCTGTTTGCTGTCCTGGTCCGTCTCTCCGCCCCACCGGTGGGCACAGGGCCACCTTCATTGGCATGTGGGCCGTTCCCCTTCCGGCCCTGACACGGGTGCGCGGTGGCATCCCACTGTGGTCCTGATGCAACGTTCACGTTCCGCGGACGAGCGACGAGGCTGAGCATCTTCTCACGTGGTAGCGTCTCTTCCTGTATCCTTTTTGTGAAGCGTCCATTCGAGGTTCTTGCCCATTTGGTACCTTAGGTTGTTGGTTTTCATTATTGGCCTGCAGGAATTCTTCCCCTACAACACGGGTGTGTTGTGTGTATTGTCCTTGATGCTTTGGTTTGCTTCTCATTTTCTCGGTGGTGTTTTTGGGGAGGGAAGCCGATGTTTGGCCAGCACGGACACCGAGCACCTCAGTAGCTGGGTGACTTTCTTTTGTTGGAAGTGGGGCTGCGAGCTGAGTGGACGCGAAGTGACCAAGGCCAGCAGTGGCTGGCTGGCGGAGCTCCAGCAGGATGGAGAGACGGCCCCTCGGGGAGCCCTGCGCGGGTGGGAGGCGGTTCAGCTGGGCAGGAGGACAGGGTTCCAGCAGGAGCTGGTGGGGTGTTGGCCATGGAGATGTTCACGGACCCTCGCCATTTCCCAGTGGTATGAGGCTTGGGGAATATTTATTTTCCTGAACCCCTGTCTTTAGATTTGGGAGCTTTGCAAACATTTCACTAAACCCTCTCACGAGGGGGACTGAGCTGAGTTGTAGCAAAATGGAGTAGTTTTCCAGCCTCCCCAAAGTGTCAAGGGTGAGTGGGGGCTGAGCATCGGTCATCACGTGTGGACAGGGCTGCTGGGCCCTGTCTGTTCTGGAAGGTCTGGCTGGGGATTTCCCTTCGGGAGAACCCAGAGCAGAGTGGCGTTCAGCGCTGTGGGCCTGAGTGGAACCCCAGGCTCCGAGGGTGGAGCAGAAAGAAGGGTTGGGCCTTGGGTGGGGACCTGGGGAGTCAGCCCTTCCGTAGAGGCTGAGCAGACAAGGAGCCTGTGCAGGCTGCAGAGGGTGGGGGTGGGGGGCGAGGGGGCATCCTCCTGGCAGCGAGAGGGGAGCCCCAGGCAGAGACTGGGCCCCCACCACCATCACTTGTGCCCTCAGCCCAGCAGGGGGGTTTCGCCTTTCACGCTCCCTCCCCTCCCTCACGTACTTTCCCACCAGTCAGACCTTCTCCAGCTGCCTCTTGTGCTCTTGGTCAAGTGCTTTCTGAGGAACGTGAGATAGGGTCCCCGGGAGCTCGTTCGTTTTCCGACTTGGAGAGAGAGGCAACGATGAGGCCACCTGTCTGGCTGGACCCTTGCTGGGGACGGAGGGCCAGGCCGCTCTCCCTTGGACCCTCGCGGCTCCTGAGCTTTGTGGGGTCCCCTCCGCAGCCTCCTTCCCGGTTCTCTCCAAGTTCCTCTCGGTGAGGAGCGTCCTCCGCCGGTGGGGCCAAGGGTCGGAGTCCCTCGATCTGAAAACGTCTCTCCCTGTCTTCACACTTCGGCGTTTCTGAGAATCCATTAGATACAGAATCCGCCCGCCGCTTCCCTGAGCAAGATGTGAGAGGGTTTCCGGAGCAGGTGGAGGAGAGAGCTAAACGCCAGGCATGCAGATGAGCCCCCGACATCTCACGGAAATCTTGGCCAGAGCTGGAACGCCAGCCAGCCGAGTGCGGGGCAGAGGCGGCCAAGCGGCTGCGGCCACCACCCCGGTCCCCGCTCGCCCAGCACCTGGTCAGACCGTGGACCGTGGACCGTGGACCGTGGCCCCCACGCGCCCTCCTGTCTGCTCACGGGGCCTGCCTGTCTGGACTCAGAAATGAGTGCTGTAACCTTGAGAGACTAGACTATGTTCGTGCAATCCGTAAATTCCGTTATTAAACTTTAGAGCAACTAAATTAAATAATAAGAATAACTAGTATCTTGAAATTCTGAACATCTTATAATTAGACCAGTCTTTAAGAAATATTCCAAGTTAGGGCACATTAGAATGTATTCCACAACATGGAGACAGCCTGACAAAGAAACATTATTCTTAGATTTACAATTAATTACCCTTATGTCTATACCTTGCATTCAATTTGCATATCTTAAAAGTGCTGTAAATTTCACAGGGCTCCTTGTTATTTAGGATCATGCAGCTTTGCCAAAGTTTCTTCAGTGGCAACTTTCTCGTGATTATGCGTTTGTGGGGTCAGTAAATCTGGCTCTACTTTGGTCTCCAATGTTATAATTTTTCTTTCTTTTTTTCCCCTTTTCATTATTTGGCCCCTGTTCGTTGTGCCCTCTCATTTATTATTCCCCAAAGAACCAGAGTCGGAGAGGCGGCGGGAAGACGAGGGGCGTGGCCAGTTTGGCGATGCCCTCTCTCCCCGCCACGAGACCGCACGGGGCATCTGCCACGTTCTATCCGTCTTTCTGGTGCCAACCTCGCGAGACACACAAAACTCGACGCGTAACTCTCAGGAAATGAAATTTTACACCGCAGATTTGTCCCTGCGCCCGGTGAGCTCTGCCTGTCCCTCGTCCTTCCTCCGCCCCCTTTTCCAGGTCACCCCTGATCTCACGACCTTTCACTCAACTGAATCGTTAGGCTCGGTGTGAATGTTGTATTTTAGGAAAGACTCATTGGACTTCCCAAATTATTCGTAAGGACCCATCAGCACTATGTAGAATACAACATATTTATAGAGTAACATTAAATATGCTTACCTTCCACTGACACAGGTGTAGCGTGTAATTTAGTCACATTTGGTGCTTTCAGAGGTGGCCCCTCAAGGTGACCCCTGTCCCAGCAGCCCTGCCTGTGAAGAGCTGGACCAGCCTTGGAGGACAGGGCCCAGGACATGGGGGCAGAGTTGCAAATGTCAGCTGGGGGCTGTTACAAATAATTGCAAAGATTTAAACAAAGAAATCAATATGGGGCTGGCCAACAAGTTCGTTTGGTTTTTCCTGTGAGACGGCTCTAGTAGTGCTTGCTTGTCTTTAACTTCATTCAAAATAATTTTGTAGGATTGTATTGTGACAACTGTCATCTCAGTGTGCATTAAAAAAACTTATCAAGATTGGTGAATTTTTGTGTAGCCATTTTAATATTGAAGGTGGGAGAAAATATGCAGCATTCTTGGCATCTTATGCTTTATTATTTCAAGAAAGGTAAAATGCGACCGAAACATACAGAACAAGATCTGTGCAGTGTCTGGAGAAGGCGCTGTGACTGAGCAAATGTGTCAGGAGTGGTTGTGGAGTTTCGTGCTGGAGATTTCTCGCTGGACGATGCTCCCCGGTCGGGTAGACCAGTTGAAGTTGATGGCGATCAAATCGAGACATTAATTGAGAACAATCAACATTATACCACGCAGGAGAGAGCCGACATACTCAGAACATCCAAATCAATCAAGGTATTGGTGAAAATGAAAAACGTGTCTTTTATTTTACAGATAAAAGCTAAATGAACTTTTTGGCCCGCCCAGTAGTTGAACAAACAGTACCCATGGTTTAACAAGACTGTGCTCCGTTTTAAAGCCACACACGCAGTGAGAACTGGTGTCACTGTGGGGGGCGGTGGCTTGTTGCTTTTTCATTGTTTTGTTTTTTTGATGTACTTTATCACGATGGTTGGCCAAGGCTAGGATAATGTCCACTTAGAAGCGCGCAAACTTCATCGCCACGGAGCACGTGGGCTGTGCAGCCTGGGGTGTGCGAGCGCCTTCCCTCCAAGAAAAAGGGGGGAGCCGCACCCCTACCCTTCCTCTGTCCTGGGGGCACAACCAGGGGATTCCTCGTGGCTTCCTCCCCTCGCTTATTAATTGGCGGCTTATTAAAGCAATTTTTAAAAGGTGAACCCATGCTCATTTCTGCACGACAGCCACCAGAGAACTGAGCGGTGCCGTTCAGCCACCAGGAGGGCCTCATGAGCATGCTGGGGCAAGGGGGGCGGGGAGACCCTCCCCAGGGCCCCCCCCAGAGAGTGCCCTGGGGACAGCCAGAGCCTGCCTCCCTCCCTCATGCAGGGCTTGCTGTCCCTCCCCCCTGCCCAGGTATCTTCCTTCTCCTCCTGGGAGGTGGGAGTGGAGGACTTTTTACGAATTTATTAATTTCTGACAGTGACACTCTGCCCGACGCTGCAGCGTTGTGAGTGAGTCCCCGGGACTTCAGAAAGCCCATTCATCCTGCCTTCCAATGGCTGAACGCAAGCGGACGGGAGAGTGGCTCTCTCCTCGTTGATTATAATATAATATTTCTATTAAAATCACTCTTAAAAGCCTCCTGAAAATTTGAATAATACTTTTTCAAAGAATATAAAGCTACACCTCAGATGAGCTGTCCTGGAGTACCTGGGCGAACGTGCCCGAGTACCGTGAGTTTTCCTAGTCTTATGTCCCATATACATCTGTTAAATTACTCTGAGATCTCATTAAATAAAGCTAATGTACTTGTAAAACAGTAGGGAGAGACAGTTTATCATTGTAACTGTTAGAGAGAGCCATTCGGGTGGGGAGGGAGCCAAGAAGACTAGGTATGTGCTGGTCAGTGGAGATGCTTCGCAGCCATAAATCTTCTCTCTTTCCCGCCTAGTTATTGTATGTTTCTTTAGGTGGGAGATTGATTGTAGCAGCCGAAGACGAATTTGCCCGTGGTCCCTTTCTTCTTCTTCTTCTCCTTTTTTTTTCCGTGCTCCTGATGCTTCGCCAAGGTGATAATGCCTCTTTCCCCCCTGCAATCATTTGTTTCAGATTAAAAGCATGAAACGGCACAAAGAAACATGGGGAGGTTGCTCTCTGCAGTCGGGCAAACACGAGGGCATGAAGATGTATAATGTCCCAGGCGGGCGGAAGCCCTCCCGCGCCCCAGGATTTATAACGGCGCACCTGAAGGAGAAGCGGGGGCACGCGCGTGGCCAGGTGCGGGGACGGCCCTGCCGCATCCCCGCCGAGTCCCCGCCGAGACCCCAGAGAGGGTAAAGGGGTGTAATTTGAAAACACTGGACTGGTGCATGCGCTCGAGACCGTGACGGCTGCAGCTTTATTGTCTGCACTCCGGGGAATGTGAGTCTGATCATCTTGTGGCCCGAATGGGGAGAAAAGGTACTTTTCCTGAATATATGTAGGTGCTGAATTTATAAGGATCAATATAGTCGCCAAATGTTGTACAACATGTCAGGGCGTCATAAAAAGCAGGCAGTTCTACATAAAATACCAGCTTAATCTCAGAGATTTTAAAGCCTCATTAAAATGTGGGTAAAGTCCTTATAGGGAAAGGCAGCCTTCAAAAGGTTGGAGTTATATATCTGAGGGCCGGGTGGCCGCCGCCGCTGCGTGTGGTGGCCTTGTGGGTCGCGGGTGGCGGGACGCTGGGCGCTGCCTTCATGCTGGGGTGTCCTGGGCTGGGGGCGGCACCCGGGGCTGGGACCCCCACCCTGGGCTCCCCCCTCCTCCCCTGGGGGCAACAGAGTGAGGGAGAGCAGCCCAGAGGGCAGGTCAAGTCTTGCTGCAGTTGGCAAACTGTCGCGTCTGCCGGTTTAATTGTTTGTTCGATCGGAGGTCAGCTGCGCGGGCGCCGAGCAGAGGCCCAGAGGTCTGCGTCGGGGTCAGGGCTTCTGACGGCAGACCCGGTGGCTCTGTGCGGCGTGCGGAGGGCGGGCCAGGAGCCTGGTTCCCCCACGCCTGCCCACAGCCTCCCCCGCAGCCCCCCGGAGAGGGGACTCCCGGGGACTCTTCCGGCCAGGAGGCAGGGCTTCCGCGCCCGCGCCTGGCTTTCCCCGATGGCCGCCACTCCCGTTCCAGGCCCGAGAGCCAGCGGCCCTCCGGGGGCCCAGCCGGAGTTCGGCCCCTCGCCGGAAGGCCGGGTGGTTCCGGCTGGTTTGCTTGTTTTCTGGAGAAACTTTGAAAGTCACCCAAACACTCTTATCCTGACCTTTCTGCGGCTCTGGCCCACATTCACGGCTCGTCAGCAGCCCGGGGTGGCCCGCGTCATCTGTCACTGCCAGCCGTCAGTCCGCGCCGCCCCCGTGGCCCCATTACCCAGGATCAGCAGCGAGCAGAGCCCGCGTCGGAAGGATCATTAAGCCCGAGGCTCCCAGGTAGCTCAGGTAGTCCAGGTGGCCTGTTGTTATTTATAATAACAGAGAGCGCGGCGCCACGCCTGCTGGTGGCCCAGGAGGCCGGCAGAGGACGCCTGAACGGTGTCATCTCTGAAGGACAGTTAAAGTGGACTCTCCCCCCTCACTGTAAGCAGAGAGGATTTATTGAACATCTGTTCTGTACATGGCTGGGAAGATTGATTAATTTAATTGCTCGCACTTTGCTTAAGTAACATTTGAATACTTAATGTCAAGTTTGAAGGATATTCCGACGTTGGCCGACACACCTTCCCTCTGGGTCGCAGAGGGTGGCTGTGTGGGGCCCCCTGGAGTCCCTTCCAAATTCTTCTCCTGTGACAGCCCGCAGGAGTGGCCGGTGGGAAAAGCTGCCTCTTTTCATACAAGCGACCGGTTACTTTTCACATTTTTCCGTTGTGATAAATCATTAATGTAATGAGCTTGGATCTTCTTCACTGAGTGGTGGTAATTTTCCCTCTGGTATCAACTCTGGAGACAGTTGAGCATATTATATATTTCTGTACCCTTTAACATAATACCGTAATCGTATGGAAGGACCGGATGAGTTAAAGCCGGGATGATTTATGGCGGGTCCCCGTCAGGCAGCGCGTGCGTGGGGAGCCCCGCGAGTCCCTTGCGAGGCCAGCTTCGGGCCGGCTCTCGGCTCAGCCGCTCGCCCTGGGCGCTGCCCGCTGGTTGCTCCTCTGCTCAGGGGGCAGTCTCGCTCATTTTGGAGGAAGACGGAAGCACGAGAAGCCCCTTTACTGCAACCTTGTTTGGGAGGGCGGGGCAAGCCCACGGACTCCGGCTTTGAAACCGTAACATCTGAGCCTCACGGTGAAAATTAAACCCCAACCACACCCCCAGCAGAGCCTGGCATTAACATGGTGAATGGAGCCCACAAAGCCCATCTTTCCCCCAGAAGCTCCTGAACTCCTAAAGTGGGGTTCCATTCACAGGAAAAGAATGGAGTCAGCCCCCCGTGTTCTTGCACTCGTGCCCGGCAGGCGGTGGCGGGCTCAGGGTGGCCTCTGAGTTTGGCCGGAAAAGGACGAGGAAGGGCTTTTATTTCGTTTCAGAAACAAAGTTCGCCTCTCGACGTCTCATTCTCTCTAAAAATCCCACTTTTCGTAGGTTCACGCACCTGCTCAACACCCGTTCTTGGCCCCCCCACCCGCGTGGAGCAGAGGGCGTGGCTGGGTTATTTTGGAGGTTCCTTCCAGGGTTTGATCCCGAGGAAGACCTTGTGGTTTAGTTTATAACACACACAGTGCTCCTTCGAGACGGAGATGAGGCAGAGGCAGACAGCGAGGAGGAGGCGGGTGATCAAGTCCAAGGAGGAAGTGTCACCACTGGCGTTCCTACCGTTGGGGACATGCCCGCGTCTGGGAGGCCGCACGCCTGACCTACTGCTCGGAGCCTGAGAAACGAAGGCCATCGGGGGCTGAGGGCCGGGATGAGCTCCGAGCCGAGCGCCGGGGACGGTCCTCGATGGGGACGCAGCGCGAGGGCCTCCCAAGCCAAGAGGACTCCTGGCCGGGGACGGTCATCGGTCCCACCGAGTGCAGGCAGGGGCTCCTCGCGCGATGCCCGCCCGTGCCCTGCTCTGACCGCGCACAACACCGCCGGCGACCGCCAAGGCCAGAGCCAGGTGCCGGGGCCCGGCGTACCCTTCTCCATCAGTCATACTGCAGGGAGCAGACAATTAATTCTGGAGCCGAATTGAAAGTCAGAGGCAGAGTCTGAAAGAACAGCATGACAATAATAAAGTGCCCCGGCCGCGCATTAATCTCCCTCACTTCAGGCCTGTCACGGCCGGCCTGGCTGTGACTAATGCCAAGCTTTGCATGCGGTGGTCACAGACACGAGCCGCCCGCTCCCCGCGCCGTGCCCGCCGCGCGCTTTGTTGCGTTTCTGACTCCCGTGGAATCACCGGGAAAACGCCGCCGCTGGCCACGGGGACGGGGACACAGTTCCTCCGTCACGCCCGGTGACGGACGCTTGGGTCTGGGGCCTCCAGAAGCAACGGCAGGCTCCCCCCGTCTCTCCGAACGTGCATTCCCCTCCTTCTTCTCGGCCTGCCTCTCTCCTCGCTCAGGCCTGCCATCTTGGACTCAGCTCTGCTGTCTTGCCAGCCTGCCCACCTCTTCCTGCTCATCCCATGGGCTGGGATCCGTTCAAGTGTGGCCGAGAGAGTGGGTCCTGGGCTGTTGTCACCCAGGGGTCTGCCGCCAGCAGTGGGGGTCAGCTTGGACTCGCCTGGGAGCTTGGGGGGAATTGAAACGGAAGACGGTGGCCCGCTGGTCTGGGGTGCGGCGGGTCCCACGTGGCCGGCGAGTGGCCCGGCCCCCCGGGGGAGCTGGTGGGACAGCGGAGGGGTCGGTCACGGGCAGGGTGGGTGCACTTCCACATCTAACCCAGAGGACAGGAGAAACGGCTTTTCCAACGAGGACTCAGGCCTCTGCAATTCAGTAGTTTTTCCGGAGTCAAAGATTTGGGGAGCGGGCATGGTGGTGGGTTTCAGCAAGGGTGTGACGTTTTCCCCGCAGTGATGCTTTAAAACCCCGGCATCAGCAGGAGCCTCACCCGAATGCATTTGTTCTGGAAACATCACCAAAGGTCGGGGCGACATTTATGTCTCAGGTGCAGAACTTCACTTCCCCAGGCCCCCGTGGGCGTCCCGCGGAACTTGTGGGCAAGGCGCCAGGACAGGCCACAACTGTTGTGAGTGAGCAGAGAGGGGTGGGTGGGCTTCAGGGGGCGGAAAGGCCCAGGCATGTGGTGGTGGAGCAGGTACGGGCCTGGTCCGGTGGAGCAGCTCTTTCCAGAAGTCTCCAGCTTGTTCTCTTGGCTCAGCCTCGTGGCTGGCGGGGACACACACCGAAAGCACCGTGTGCCCCTGCAGGACTCGGGGTGCCTGCAGCTTCCCACGGGCCTGGCTTCTGTGTGTGAATTTGGTACTGAGAGGGCCGCTCTGTCTGCACAGTCTGCGCACAAAGGCCACCTGTGTGGCCCAGTGACCGCTGTGGCCAGAGCACCAGGGCAGGGGTGAGCTTGTCCCTTCCAGTGGCTTTCTGTGCCCACCTGATGGGGACAGTGGTGACCTCACTCTGGGCACTCTGCCGTAGCCATTGGTGCATGTTCTAGGCTGTCTCTGGGCCCCTCCGACAGCGTCCCGCTACCCGGGGCCCCCACAGCGCCTTCCACGACACGGGAAGTCTGCTTGCCCCCTCTCCTCTGTTCTGGCCTGGGGGGGATAGCTCACCTGGAAGCAGGTGTGGGAAGTGTGTCCACCCACCCAGGAAGTGGGGTCAGCGCAGTGGCACCCTGGTTTCTCAGGAGCATGACTTTAGGACCCCTGGCTCAACCAAACGCTGAGACTACTCAGGCTGTGACTGGAGGGCGCTGGTGGCTGAGGCCGTGGGACCACGCCCCTGTGGGACCCACGGAAAGGGCTGGGTGCAGACCTTTGTGGGGCAGATGGGGTGAGGGGGCCCCTGTGTCCTGGGGTGGCTGCTCTCTCTGGCTTCTGCACAGCTCTTGTCCGCCTGCTGTTCTTCTAGATCCTGGACTTGTGGGCTGGACGCCCACCTGCCTGGGCTTGCTCTCCATCCCCAGGCTCCATCTTCCGTGGAGACATCTCCCTCCCGAGGCCATTGTCGGGGTGACCGGTTCCCTGGCTCCGCCTGGTTCTGTCTCCGGGCACTGGGGTCTGTCCCCTCACAGCCAAGTACGTGCTTCCTCCAGCGGCGAGCGGCACCACTTCTGTCTGGGTCCTGGAATTGGGCCAACACCCATTCCATGTCCTACCAGGTGAAAAAGCCATCCAGAGCCCATGTCCTGAGGCTGAGGGAGCAGGCCCAGAGCCTCCCTTCCCCGTGCCCAGCTCCTCCTCGGGCTCAGCGGAGAAGCAGCTGCCAGCGGGTTCTCCAGGAAGAGTGGAGAGGGCTTCTCTGCAGGCACCATAAGACTCCGCTTTTGGAGGGAGCCCCATCGAAAGGTGGCAGGGAGCCCGAGCACTCTGGGCTCACCCTTGGCCTCGCCGTGGCCTGGGGCCTGGCCCTGACCCCCGGGGACGCGCCAGCTGCACACTCGTCCCTGGGCCTTTGCACCTGCGGGCCCTGCCCTGCTCGTCACGTGCCCACTCCGGCACGTCTTCGTCCGGAAAGGCTCCTCCGTCTGCTGGACGCAGACTGGTGGACGCCTCCGGCACGTCCGCACCAGGACCTGGCCTCTTTCCTGAGCCTCGGCGTCCCTTTGCCCTGTCATGGCTGCAGCCGCCTCGCCCCTCTCCCGGCTCAGCACCCAGCGCAGGCCAGGGCGCCCGGAAGGCGGTCTGCGATCGCTGCTGTGGGGGTTCCTGTCTCGGCCGGGTGGCTCCCGCCTGCAGCCGTGCGGGTGACGAGGGCGCCGTCACGTCCCTCGTCCAGAGGTTGGTGGCTGCGTCTGGGAAGACCCTGCTCAAAACCCTTCTGTCTCCACCCCCTGGAATTCCACGTGAGACTTTGACTATTCATGACCATTATTTATAGCACCATTATTATTATTTAAAATGTCAGCCTAGAGGCTTTTCCGGCTTTGCTGAGCCGCACTCCACGTGTAACATTGTGTCAGTTTCAGGCCTGCAATGTGTTCGTTGGATACAGTTGCAAGTTGCAGACGGCGACCCCCACATCGAGCACCTCCGTCATGCCATCTAGTAAGCGCCGTCTCGCTTTTGTGATGACAGCGTGTGAGATGTCCTCTCGGCGACCCTCCAGCGTATCACACAGTCGTTCGCTGTGGCCATCGTGTCCTGCGTTCAGTCCCAGAAGCTGTTCCTCTCAGCCCCTCGCGGCCACGCCCCCCTAGGATTCTCCGCGTTGGGCCTTTTCAGGTTCCACGTGTCAGTGAGATCACACCCTGCTTCTCTTCCGCCGACTTGTTTCACTGAGCACAACGCCTCGGGAGTCATCGGCGTTTTTGCAAAGGACAGGAATTCCTTCTTCCTCATGGCTTAGCACTATTTCATTGCGAGCACCTGTGTGTGATACGGGGGTTTGTCGAGGCTAGGTTGTCCTCAGGGATGCTAGGGAGAGCGGGAGGGACACGCAGAGCCTCTTGCCCCCCGGCCACTTGCGAGGGGCTCCTACATCTCTGTGGCTGGCAAACGGGGGGGAGGGTCCCACTTTTGACTCAGACCCAAAGGGCTCATCCCTTCGACCAGTGAGGCTCAGTCCTTCATCGTAGCTGGACCCCAGGGGCGGCTGTGACGGGGGGACCCAGGACCCCTGAGGTGGCTGGGAGCCTGGGGACCCGGGCCCTCAGCCTCATGTGGGGCGTCTGGCCTGACCACGAGGCCAAACCGTCAAGTGCGACACAATTGTGAGATCTTATTTCCTTTCTATTTCATTGTTTTTGTTCATATATCTCCTCACAATTTTTATCATTATTGTTGTTTCCACGACTTATTTTGATATTTAGAGGGACACCTGGGCCCTGAAAGGTCACTGCTCAGCTCGATTCCTGCTTGGCCACTTGCCTTGCGTGTGACGGTTGTCCTGTTGGCCTCAGTGTCACCTTTTGTAAATAAGGGGGATCTGAAGCCTGGGGCCTTTGGTGGCAGCTCGTGTGACAAGGGCGAAGGCCCCGTGCCCCCCGACAGGGCCGACTGCCACCCCGGCCGCAGAGAACTCCGGCTCTCCTCCGCACCGTTTTGCCAGCGGGGCCTGTTTCTGGGACTCCAGCCCTTTCATGCGTCTCGATTTTCTTGAAAAGTTTCAGAGAAAGGCCTGGACCAGCCCTCTCTCTGGGTGTGAGCCCCTCCCGGCTGTCTCCCCAGGCCACAGGAAATGGAGCCAAGACGTTCCACATGAAATACCCGCAGTTATTCTTCCTCCTTTGAGAAGAAGAAAAAAAGAGAAAAAAAATGCAGCCCCCGCCTTTTGTGCCACTGCAAACATTGGGACGCTTTTGGCGGGAAGGGGACGTTATTTTGTGTATGTGTGAACTAGCATTTTGATAGACAGGGCAAGTTGTAATCCAATTCTAAACTATAGATTTTCAAGCAGATTGATGCAACAAATTGTTAGCAAATAGCAGTTTGCAATTTGATGCTAATTAGACATAAGGCGAATATGTGCCGTGACAAATTAGCAGCGAACCATACTGCAGAGTATCAGCGAGAGCTGGCACAGCCCGCGCCCGGCTTCCACACCTCCCTGTCGCCGTCCCCGGCGTGCCGTGGGGGCCTGGGCCAGCCTCGCCTCCCCGTGCGCAGGAGGCTGGAGGGCAGACGGGGGCGCCCGGGCTGGCTCGCGGAGGGCCGCTCTGCGCCCTCGCCTCCCCCGGGCCCGTCGGCTGGTCTGCACGTCCTTGCCCCCGAGCGGCAGGAGGGCTGGGGCAGCTCACGTGATATGCACGTGTTGGTGTTATCAATAGAAAATGATGCTGGAAATGTTAGAAAGGAGAGATGAGGAAAAAAGAAAAGCGAAGAAAGAAGGAGGGAAGAAAGGAAAAGAAGGGAAGGAAAAGAACCCCCATAATCGCTCCCAGCACTTTGCTATTCGCTCACTGAGGTCTTTGTTCCCGTGACTATATGTGGGTGTCGATGTATCCATATACGCAGGCGCTTGTGTACTATGTATGTAATTGTCGTTTGTACTGCAACAGGCTCAGGCATCTGCCGCTTGCAACTTTCTCTTCACTTAATTCTGCATCCTGTACCTTATTTCCCATGGATGGGGACGCACGCCTTTAAAATGGCTCCACAGCGTTTTCTTCGATGGCTTCCCTCTGCAGAGAGTCGCCCGCCCTCCGCACTGGCGCCCCGGGGTTGCGACAGCTTCTCCCGCACACCCCGCAGCGTGGGACGCGCTGGGACGTTGGTGCGTGCGCGCCTGCGATTGTTCCTGAGGACACAGTCCTGGACGGGGCTTACTGAGTCACAGCGGGAAGTTGCTTCAGTGTGGCTTCTCCCTTCGCAGTGGCCATTCCATAAGCCCTGCCCAAGAGTGGTTATTATTTTAAATCTTTTTAAATTAGACCCTCCCCCCCAGAGTTTCCCTGTGGACGTCTGCTTGTCTTTGTTTATGAGTGAGGGCTGCGGTTTTTCAGGGGTCCCACACGGCTCCCTGCTGGCCCCCACTCTCCCTACACAGAGCCACTGGGAATTGGGTTCACATTCAGAATTACTTCGCTATATTTCTCTGTTACACAGATTTCCATGTGATTTGAATCATGGCTTCTGTGGAGATGGCCATGCCCAGTGGGGCGGTGAGTGTCGCTCAGATGCATCTCGTCACAAGTGCTTTCAGGATCCAGGCCCCTCTGCTCCGAGGCCCCAGGTCAGCAGGCCCTGGGCGGCCAGGGGCTCCCCGGTCAGCCCCTCACTGGGCGTCTTCGGTTACCGCTGCTGGTCGGTGCCACACGTGCGAACTTTGATCGGCTCTCCTGGGACGGGGGAGGCTGGCCAGGGGCCCTTGCAGTGGGAAGAGGAGCGGGGCTCCCTCTCGGGCTCCGGGGCTGCCCCTCCTGGCATGCGATCTAGAGACTTGGGTTCAAGTTTCAGGAACAAAGGGACCTCCCTACCCTCTCAGAGCCTTTGTCTCCAAAGTGGGGTGAGGGAGGCGCTGCCCGGGATAAAGGTTAGTGCTGCGTGTACGCACCTTCCTCCAGCGAGCGTGGCGTGTGGATGTGTGGGAACACGCGAGAAGTTGTGGGAGACCTGGATGCCGTCAGGCAGCATGGGGGGCTGGGGGGAGCTAAAGATGTCATCTGCTGTTTGGTGCACGTATGTGCAGCTGCGTGTCTGTCAGTGTTTCCGGGCCGTCGTACAAACCACACTTACGGGTGCACGTGGGCCCGCGTGACGGTGAGCACTCTCCTCTCTAGAGGCACTACGTTTTTCTTTAATTTTAAAACTTTAACTGAAATATTAATATAGTATAAATTCACACTTGAAAATGTGTTGATTCGTTTATTTTAAGTCTGACATCCAACTTGAAGCAGTTAGGTTTAATTAACTGCTTAATGATTATTTTTACCAGAATAGACCACCTGATTGCAAAACTATTTGCAAATCTGCTTGACAATTTCTTGCACTTTTAAATTTAAAAGTTACAGTAAGACTTAAATAAATAGAGGAATAATTATGGTACAAATATCTTTTTATCTGAGGATATGGGAGATACATACAATGTATATGTCAGGAATTTTCTTTTAACCCTAACTAGTTCTGGTCATTCTGGGTATATTATTCATTTTATTTTCTAACTGATCTTTACTCCAGGAACATGGTTAATTCTTAAGGTTCATTACTTGACCACTTTATTAAAGTCTATTACTAACTCTAATAAGTTTGTAGTTTTTTAGGTAGACACTCACAAAATATGTAAATAATGACCCCTTTTCTTTCTCCTTTCCTAAATCTGTTTTTTTTCATATGCCTTTTTCTTATCTTATTGCTTTGGCTAGGACTTTCAGAAAAAAAAATTTATATAATAGTGATGATAATGAGCATTCTTATAAAGACTTTCCCTTTAAAAGGATGATCTGAATGTTTTGTTACTAGGTGGAATGGGTGTAGACTGGCCTGAGATAGTTTTTTTCCTAACCATGTAAAGGAGTTAGAACTTCATTTTTAGTTTCCCTGCATTGAAAAAGTCAGAATGACCATTGAGTTTTAGCAAATGTCTTTTCATCGACTATGAGGAATATTGGATTTCCTTAGTCATAGGTGACGCCCTGAATTACACTAACGTCGTATTTGCTAATGTTGCTAACTTGCTTACTTTCCTTGAGTGAAACGGACTTGGGCCACTTGCTGTTTTTAGTGTGCGGCTGGACGTGGTCTGTTTCAGTGCTTGATGCGAAGGACGAGAAAGTCAAAGCCGGGTGTAGGAAGCACTGGACTATCTGCTGGACCTTGCGTCCAGCATGGCCTGGAGCACGGAGTGTGTGCGGGAGTAGTGGGAGAGGACACTGGGAAGTAAACTGGGGGAAGGGACACAACACCTTGCACCCCGCATCGGAGCCCTGAATTCTAGAGGTGTGGGTTGATGGTGACACTTCACGCCATGAGAGAAAGTGAGAGGCTCGGGAGAGTGTTTGGGAGCAGACAAAACTCGGACTAGGACTCTGAGAAATGCCTCCTTTTCAGAACTCAGGGGCCACAGGGCCTGTGAGGTCTGAGACATAGGGAGTGGGCAGAGCAGCAGTGGGGACAGCGTGAGCGGAACGGGCTTCAGAACAGAGGCAGCCGGAGGGGGCCGAGGAGGCTGAGACGTGGGGACAGCTTTGGGGTTGTTACCTGAAGACTCTGGTGGGGCAGGCGTAGGTCCTAGCAGAAGCAATTAAAGAGCGGAGAGGTGCTGGTAGAGAGGAGACACTCAGGGTATGTTCTCGTTATGATTATCACCACGCCTTCCCAGTCGTTCACGTCCAGTTGGTGGCACGTGACCCAGGAGTTGTGCGGGGTGATCAGCCGTACCGAAACCTCACGTGGCTACGGGACCACACAGTCGCGGGAGCAACGCTGACGCAGCGACCAGCAGAGGCCACCGCTCGGAAAAACAATGTTTAATTTCTCTCCTAAGCCCTCTGGGGGAATTCTCCAGACAGTTTTGAGAATGATCAATAATGAATGTTGCCGTGAATTTATTTTTCTTGCAAATCTTCCCTTAAGTAGGCTGTACTAGGCTGCAGCCAGCCGACAGCCGGGCCTGCCCGGGCCGGCGGGACCCTGGCTGTGAGCGGAGGCCACCGCCCGGTGCTCAGCAGATGAGCCGGGCCGGCCGTGAGCTCTCCACCTCGGGATCCCGATCGCTGTCGTGCCCGTGTTCTGAGTTTGGAGACTCATTGGTTGCTTGTGAGAGCCAACAGGTTTGTGAGTGATTTACTTACGAGCTGTCAAGCAGATTTAAACTCAGCCCTATCATAACATTATTCGAACATCCTTGCTTTTCCCTGCTTTCCAGGGAAAGGAGGGTGAAGGACTTCTGGAAACCGAGAAATCAGGCGGAACTCAGAAGTGGCGCTGTGGACAGCAGGTCCCCGAGCGAGCTGCTGTGGCCCCTGCAGGTGGCTTTGGTCTTTGACTTTCGGGGGATCTGCGTGTGGGAAGGTGCACCTTTTTGACCCCGACCCTCCACGTGTGTGCACATAAGGAGAAAACGGGGTGGGATCTTGAGCGTGTGGGTGTGTCTCTGCACCTTGTGTGCTGCGCCCCCTTCCCTCCCAGTCACAAAGCTGAGTGACGAGCTGGCCCTACGCTAGGGCAGCGCACCTGGGGCTCCGGTTTGCCTCATTCGCTTGAATTGTTTGCAAAAAGACAAAACCCAAGAGTTCTTTCTCCTTCCTCTTAACTCTGAGAGTCTGGCTCACTGGGATGGGATGGGGCCCAGGAATCCAAATTATTGACAAGCTCCCTGGGGAGCCAACAGATAGTTCTCACATTAATATCCTTTAAATTTCCAGAGTCTGCAGGGACGCCCCCCGACTCCTGACCTGGGCTCTCTCTCTCTCCCTCCCCTACTCTCTGCTTCTTACTGGTGGGAGGTTTACTGGTTTTATTGATACTTCAGAGAACTAACTTTGGGTCCATTAATTTTCTCTATTATTGCCCTGTTTTCAATTTCATTGATTTCTGCACTTACTACCTCTTTTCTCAGGTTTGACTTGTTCTAGTTTCTGGTTTCTTAAAGTGTAAGCCTAGGTTATGAATTTCAGGCATTTCTTACTTTCTGTACGCACTTTTTATGCCGTCACCTGCCCTCCAAATACTGCTTTGGTTTTATTCCACAGATTTCAATACGCTGCATTGTCATTTCCATTCCGTTCGGAATACTTTCCACCCTCCCTTGCCTGTTACCCGATTTGCGTGTTTAAGTCCAGAGCAGGGCCCTGGGAGGCAGGATGGAGCGGCTGTTTCATTTCTTGAGCCTGTGCTGACGACCTCTGTCTACCTGGGGTGTTTGGGCCGTGTATGAATAAGGTAACTAAGTATTCACGTGTCCCGGTCAGATTTTCTGACTCGATGACTGTTTTCTCTCTGTCCTGTCTGTTCTGTCTTCCCTCTCCTCGCCTTCCCTACCTTGGTTTCGAGACGCTGGGTGTGCGTTGTGGTCCCGTGTTGGCTCACTGACTCCCCCCCTTTGCTGTGCGGTGCAGTGCGGGTGGCTGCTGTGGGTCCCCGTCAGTGGTGTGACCCCTCCTTGAGGGGTGAAGACCTGACACCTACTTCCAGGTCGCCCCCCTCGGCCGGCCTTTTCACTATTGTGTAACGCACTGTGCTGCCGTGTACGTTATAGACCCCACGGGGTGCTGCCCTCGTTTTGCTCTGATTGTCCTTTAAAGAGATGGCAAAGTAAGGAAAATGTCCTTTATTTTTACCCCCACGTTCACCATTCCTTTCTTCATTCCTTTGTGTTGATGGAGACTTCTGCTTGGCATCATCTTGCTTCTTCCTGAAGGGTTTTCTTCAACGTTTGTTATCGGGCTGGTCTGCTGGCGATGAGGTTATTCAGGGTGTGGAAGTCTGAACGGCCTGTTTTACCCTTGTTTTTCAAACACAGTTCATTGTGTGTGTACGTGTGCGAGTGCATGTGTGATTTTTAACAGTAACGGCTGCCTCACCGTGGTTTTGTTTGCATCTCCCCGAGGACCAGCAGCGGGGGGGGGGCATTTTGTCTCGGCTGCCGAGTCCTGTGAGTCCGTGATGTGCTCGGAACAGGGGCCCCTCACCGGGCGTGTGGCTCGCAGGCACCCCCTCTCCTTTGGGGGCTGCCTTCCGTGTTGTCGCTGGTTCCCGTGGCTGCGAAGGAGCTTTTTTTAGTCGGATGCAGCCTCCCTGGCTCACTTCTGCTTACTTGACTTTGGTTTGGTGTCGGGTCCGAACGTTCACGGCCTGCGCGCTCTCTCCCGGGAGCTGTATGGTTTCGGGGCTTCCGTTCGAGTCTGTACCCCTCGTGTGGAGGCGTCGTGGTGTGCGGTGGGACGGGGGCCCGGTTTCGTCCTTGTCTGCCCCGTTTTCCCAGCACCGCTTACGGAAGAGACTGGCCTTTCCCCTTGTATATTCTTGGCTCCTTTGTCGACATTTTAAACATCAAAATTGAATAAAAGAAGGATGACCTTGTGTGTTTTAATCCAGTGGACGCGCCTGCCCACTGGGTAAGGAAGCCTTTGGGATCCAAATGGGAGGTTCGTCTCAGCTCACAAAGGCCCTGTCTCTGGACTCCCTGCCCCTGCTGGGTCTTCTGACCCTTCTGCCTGCACTTAACGTAAGTACTTGTATCTTTGCCTTCTGGCTTAATGCTTGCCTTAACGGCTGTATTACTGTCTGTGGCTGCTGGACCCCGCACTCTGTGATGGGGAGCTCTTGTCTGCTTCACTCACTCTGTCCCAGGCCTCAGCTGAAGCTCTGTGCAGAGGACGAGCTTCGTAAATGGCTTTCCTGGCGGGGCCCGGGGCGGTGTGGGGCTAGAAATGACGGCGGAAGGAAGCGGGTTGCCAAAGCCAGCAGCTGCTCCGGCCACCGGCCTGTCCTGACAGCGCTCCACGGTGACGTCTGCCCTTGCTGGCTGCCGGCTGGCTGCAGTGGGCGCAGGCCGGTGTCCGAGGTAACCCGTGCCGGGAACCAGGCCGCCAGCCCGTCAGAAGGAGACATTTTCGTGCCCTTGAGAGCTTCCCTTCAAGAGGGCAGCCCTCCCTGGAGGCCGCTCAGGGAAGTAAGTCTCCGGGGAGCGCACCCACGGCCCCACTTTTGGGGGTCAGGACACCCCCTGGCACGTCTCACATCCCCAGAGAAGCTGAGTTGCCGGAACCAGCTGACCGATGAGCAGGGACAGCAGGCCAGGAGACGTGTGGCTCCGGAGTCACAGCCCTGGTGACGGGAGGTGTCGTGGGCAGTGGGAGCTTGGGGTCCAAGGCTTCTGCAGGGACCCCAGGTGGGGCCGTAGGAAACCCCTCTTCTAACCCAGCGGCCCGCGGGGCGGGATCAGAGAAGCCCATTCTCTAGCGGCTGCCTCCTGGTCTCTTCTCTTCCCCTCCCTACCTCTTAATAGGCGGCTGCTGTGGCCTCAGGGCCTTTGTACTTGCTGTCCCCCCACCCCCGACTGCCTGGACCTCCCTTTCCCTGGGTCTTTGCGCGCTGGCTCCTCTGGTCCCCCAGGCTCAGCTCCAGTGTCACCTCAGTGAGCCTTCCTTCCTCTTGCCACCCATCCTACCTGTCACTGTGGGTCCCACTTTCCTGCCTTGTTCTACACAGCATGATCTCAAGCCTGTGTGTTTTCCTCACTCTCTGCCTGCCTCCCTGGGATGTGAGACCCCGGCCGGGGAGCTGGACCCACGCCTCCCCTCCGCGTCTGCCGGGGACCCAGGCCTGTGGTGGCTGGCTTCCTTGGCGGAAGGAGTGAGAGTGCCCGCTGCCCACCAGGTGCTTTTTCTCAGGACACTGTTGGACGCAGCGGGAGCCCCGCAGATAAGAATCTCAACCCTGTCAGAAAGCAGAAGGATTTGTTTGGGAGAATGAAAAAAGAAACATTTTTAAGCTCCATAAACATATAATGAATGCTAACAAGGTATTTTCAAAATAAGAACCACATAGAAACAGCGTATGTTTCTGGTCAAATGAAGTTGTAATCAAATCATTATCAAAGCAAAAAACAAAATCCGAATGAGTCAGGAGAGTTTTGGGGGAAGATTTGGCAACTTAGCTGATGCTAAGAGGTTTTCCGGAAAACCTTGCTGCTTCTCCCAGGGGCACGCGGTTTCTCCGCGGTGTGGCCCCAGCCCCGGGGCACCATGCAGGGACAAAGCCGGCGGGTCTCCACGCTCTGGGGCCAGAACGTACGCACAAAGGTTTGTCTGCAGGCCCCTGCTTTCCTGCCCAGACCAGCAGGAACAACTCGGCAGCAGAAATGCTTAATGACACAGCCCGGGCTGGGGGAGTCTTGCGGCTCCAGCTTTGTTCCTAAGAAGCTAGCCAATTAGCAGTCTTGGTTATTATTTACATTTCATGCAATATATCACGAAAACTGTGTTGATGATTTATCATTTATATTATGGTATTGTCAGCATAATTTATTCAGATCATGCTGAGATACCTGGAAAATTAAGTAAAAGAAATAGCATCGAATCTAAAGATATTTATTTCTTAGCCTCTCTCTCTCTCCCTCTCTCCCTCTGTCCTCCTCCCTCTCCATCTCTCTCTCTCTCTTCCTCTCTCCCTCTGTTAATGAGGATATATGTTAAGAAAAATCATGGATCACTTAGCTATTAAATTGTTCCAGGGTCTTCTGCATAGAAGTTTACTAAGCGTTCCTTCTTGGAGGGTGGCTTGGGCTTTCATTTGATTTTCTTCTGTATCATTTGCTTTCAGTCTTCTGTTTTAAAGCAAAAAAAAAAAAAAGTAAATTCAATTGTCTTTAGAGTAAAGTTGTGTGGATGAATATGAGACTAGAGGCTTCTCTTCCAATTTATAAAACATCCTTATCTTCTGCTTTATATTCTATTTGCCCCACCCTCTGGGAAATAATTGTTGCTTATCAGAATTAGAGATAAAATATTCTGGTTGTTGAAGCCATTAATCATCCAGGCCGCAGAGAGGGGCGGCCACCGAGCCCCAGGCGGGACATCGGGCACCAGAGCCCCGGGTTCTGGTCCTGGCTGCGCCCAGCCTTTGAGTGACGCCAGGAGTCGCTGAGCTCTGGGGCTTCTGTCCCCACAAGAGTGGCCTTGGTGTTTCTCACAGTGTGCTTCGTGGGTCTTCTTGCCCCTCTTATGCCTCAGTTTACCTCAAATGCACATGCAAACAGGGGCCCTGGGGAGATGTTGACATGGCTTCCGAGAGGACTCGGAGCCCGCAGGGATCTCGGGTCTCGAACACGAAGCCCCATTTACCGGCCGCGGCGGTCCGCTCCGGACGCGCCCCAGGGTCTGAGGTTCTCGGACCACCAGCTGCAGTCTGCACACGGTATCCTCCCACATCAGCCTTTCCAGTCCTGGGCGCTTCCCTCTTCGGTGAATCGGCACCAGGTTCCAAGCAACACTTTCAGCTGCGTGGAATAATTGCTGCTCATTATATGAATTTGAAGTGCAGTACTCGACAGATGTACAACCCAGAAGTCCCGTTCACGCACCGCACGCCCATGCACGCGCACAGATGTGGTCGGTGTTGTGACCTGATCCGGCTGGGACGAAGGCAGCGCCCGACCCGGTCCCCACGGGGACCCCAGGCCTGCGCCTGCCCGTCAGCCTCACGGGCAGCAGTCACAGTCCGTGGGTGTGACGAGCGGCAAACTAAACATTTGTAAAAAGGCTGTAATTAATGCAATTAGCTATTTACACGATAGCCCATAATGAATCCAAAGGCATCCTTATTGACTATTGAGTAAATAATCTGACATTAAAAAGTCAATGATCTGCAAATGAAATATTCTCTCTCTCTTTAAAGGAGGAAAGACGAGGGAAAGAAAATCGAGGAAAAGGGGGAAATGAGCAGAAAGCTCAGCAGGAGCCATTGCGAGCTCGGCCGCTCTGCCTCCCGTCCAGCCCTCGTGAGCTTCCGCAGGGATAATTGCCCAACAGAACCGAACGGCCTCACCGCGTTGACACCTTGACATTTGCGTATTTATTCAATCAGTGGAAATTAAGTACAAAATGGGTCTTTGGGTTTCCATCCTGATTTAACCTCTGCGGCTGGGGTGGACCGAGGGCCGGTTCCCTCTGCCAGCTTCGAGGGAGGCTGCCGGCCGAGGTCTGCCGCCGAGTGCGCGAGGCTGGCCTGGTCTGCGGGTGCCGGGAGGGTGCTGGGGCAGGAGGACGCGGAAGTGCCTGGAGGGCCACTGGCAGGGGCCGTGGTGCCGCCCCAGGGCCTGGCGCGGCCTGACCTCCGACCTTGTGCAGGCACACATCCTGTGCCCCCTGCGGGCCTTTCCGGCCCCAGGCGTTTCCCGGGTGCAGGTGTAGGCCCAAGAGCGAGGCGCTTCCCTTCACAGAGCTGCAGCCATTTGAGGGGCCCCACCCCCCTGGGCCGTTCAGTCACCCCGTCCCACCTGGCTTTGCTAGGGCCCTTCCTGCTCGGGGTTCGACTACTGTCGCTGGGGGCCTGCTCCGCGGTGCCGCGCTTCTCCCCGCCCTCCTCTCTTCGGGGGCAGGGTCCTCGGTGTGGCTTGCAGAGCCCTCGACCCTCTGGGCCTCAGGGACCCGCCTGTGCGCCAGCCTGGATGCCCCTCCCTGGGTCCCCAGTGCCGGCCAGCACATCGGGCTGCTTCTTGGCACAAACTGGTTCTCATAAAGCTCGTTGTGTCTCCTCAGGGGGACCGTCCCTTATTCTGAAATGATGCCATTCTGGATATTTTGGCTTCAGGAGCCTTTACTACAGGTAGGTGGTCACAGGCCTGTATCTCTCCGTCTGTTCTTCTGTCTGCCATCCGCCCATCCATCTACCTATTTATCTATCACCTGCCTATCCACTCCTCTGTCTGTCTAACATCAGGTGGCCTGTCTGTCGTCTCCCTGTCTGCCTACCTATCTAGTCATCTATCAGCTGTCTATCTGGCTAACTTTCCGCCCATCTATCATCACCTAGCTATAATGCACACACGCAAATAAACATAATTTAAAGTTCTGGTATTTATGTGTAAAGCTGTAGTGGGCCGACAAACACAAGGCCCAAGAGGTGCCTTGAGACTTGGAGGGGGAGCCAGGTGGGTGCCCCCTCGGCCTGCTCAGGGCACCCGTCCGCCGTGGCCGTCTGGCATGGACAGGAGCCGTGGCGAGGGCTGGCGGCGGCGAGCCTGGAACGTGGAGAGCCGCGAAAGGTAAGCAGCCGGCCTTCTCCTAGGCCCGCAGGAGAAGTGATGTGAGCTGCTGTTTGCAGAGAGCTCTGTGCATATAAAACACACGCACACACTTGAATTCCAGTTGCTTCTCATGACAAAACTCATTAGCAGTAGAAAGGGGAGCGATGGCCATTGCTGGCTCAGTGCGCACGAGCCGCCCTGCGCCCTGCGCGGTTTACGCATCTGTTCTCCTCGTCCCCGGCACCCGGAGCACCACCTGGCGCCCACGGGGTGCTGAATACGTATTTCCTGGATGACTGAGCGAATGAACGCACCTCGCCCTGTCAATCTCCATTTTACATGCAGAGAAACAAACTCAGAGGAGTGTATGAACTTGCCTAGAGCTGCACAGCGAGTCAAGGCAGGGCTGGGCTTTGGGGTTGGGTTTGGCCGTCTCTCAAGCCCCAGCCACCCTCTGTTTTCCAGAGGAAGCAGCAGGTTCAGAGCAAGGCCAGCCCTGGGGTCCCCGGGCTGCAGGAGCCTTGGGTCTGCGTCTCCAGGGCCCAGGAGCAGGACATGGGGAAGCTGTCTTGTCTCTCCCACCGCCTCCCGCCTGGGAAAACTTGGTCCTTTTCTTCATTTCCTCCAGAGTTGAGGGGGGCTGAGGAGATAAGAGTCCTGGTGTGGGGATGGGGGTCTGGCATTATTCAGGGTGCAGCGTGGAGGGAGCTGCCCCCTGTGTGTGGGGACTGAGCAGGTGGAAGGGTACGCCTGCCTTTGCAGAGAATTCTGGGCTTTTCAGATGCCTGTCCCCTTGTGAATGGCACCAATAGCTGGTCTCTCTGCTGGGCCGACAGGGCTTCCTTCCTGGGCCGGTTCTGACTCCCAGGGCTGTGTGGGTGTAGGATAGGCCCGAGGCTGCGTGAGTTGAGGGCGGAGCTGTGTTTTCACGGCCAGGAAGGAGGGTGGGCTTCGCCCTCACCTGGGGAGCAGCTTGCTCCAGGTGCAGGAGGGCCACAGCCAGGGGAGGCATGCCCAGCTGGGGGTGCTCTGGAGGGGCTCTGGGGCTGCGAGCATTTGTGCGCAGGCCCAGGCCCGGGGCCCACCGTGGAGGCCGCCTTTGTTCCCACTCACATCCCGGAAGGGGCAGGGGGAGGGGCAGAGGGAGGGGAGCTGAGTGAGCCAGGCACTCAGGTTTCTGAGCAGGGCAGTGAGTTTTTGTACTTTTCCGCCTCGAGGTTTCCTTCGGCAGGGGACTATCTCCGCCATCTCTTACCTGCATGACGGCTTTCAAGCATCGTTGCCAGTGCTGTTGATTAAACCAAACGAAGCTGATTGCAGCAGGTAGCTCAGAGGAGACAGGAGTAGGTATCGCTACCAGTGCACAAGGAAACCATTTATCAAAGTTTTATCTGATCCAAGGCTCTGCGTTTATCAGTCACTGCTCGCAGGCATCAGGCCAGGCCCGAGTGCGTCCGGAGCCGGCCCTGCTCCCACGCAGAGCTGTGCCCGTGGCCGCGTGGCCTCAGTGGCACGGGCAATGCAGGGGAACGCAGGGGAACGCAGGGGATGGTGCCCAGAGAGCTAGAAACATGCACTGATTTGGGGACCCGGCTTGTCTTGATGAGGATGCAACAGCGTCCTGCTTAGGGAAGGACATTTTTAATTGGGGAGCGGAAGCCCACAAGGCAATTTAAGTCCCAAGATTGATTACCAAGAGCGTCCATGGGCCGGAGTGAAGGTTCTTGGGGAGGGAGTGGATGGGCTTTCGGAGTGCTGGCCTTCTTCATTAAGAACACGTGTTGGCCAGAGGGTGCCTTGGACCCCCAAAGAGTGATATCTAGAAAGTGTGACCCTAAGGGCTTCCCTTACAAGATCTCATAAAAATAGAGGATGTACGGACACAAAAATCGAAAGGAAACTCTGTTTCCGGGGACGCAGGGGCACAGAGCAAGAGCCAGAACGGGAGAAAGCGTCTGCGGTCTCTATGTTATTGACACCCTCTCGTACGTGGTACGAAGTGCGGTTTTGTTCTCCTCATCTCCCCCCCGGAAAGACATGAAGCGGCATTTTAAAGGCACAAGGACAGGAGTCCTGAGCAGGAGTTGAAATCGCAGCAAGAGAGTCTTGGAAGGGGAGAGACAAAGGGGTGAGTAGTGAGGCGCTTGGAGGGGCAGGAAGCACCAGGTCGTAAGCCAGAGGGAAGGCTGAGTGTCCACAGCCCCACCCGTGGGACCTGCCCGGTTGGAGGCATCGGCCGAGTCTGGGACGGGGCTGCCTGATCTCCGGATCCCTCCCCACGCCACGCAGCTAGAAGACACACTTGAGGGCATCATCCAGAAAGTAGGCAGAGAGTTCAGAAGAGGGAAAACAGGAGATAAAGGATAAAAAACAGGAGAGGGCTGCTGCAGGGAGCCTCTGAGTAATAGGAGTTGCGGAAAGGGACATAGAGAAGACGGAGGTGAGGGGTCACTGGGGAAATAAGTCGGGAAAATTTCCCACGACTGCAGTGTAATAGTTTCCAGATTGAAAGCCCAGTGCAGTGAGAGCATGGGCCCACATGATAGCCTGTCACGGTGAAATTTATGAAGGAGGAGAGCAGGAGAGAGATACGCAGGGTCCGGCAGAAGTAGCGCCTGCTCGAGTGTGGCTGGTAGGGTAGGAATATGGGTGTGAGAACTTACAGTTTTAACGTGAACATTTCGCCCAAACTGTCATACGGTGTGCTTGAGTGTGATCTTGTTATGTTACAGAATGACATGCTTATGATGTTGTGATAAAAGATTTTGTAATAAAAAAGGAGCGTTATTTGTGCCAGACCCTGTATGGGGGGGGGCACATACACCCCCCAGAGAGAGAGAGAGAAAGAGAGAGAGGGAGATTGAGATTCAGTCTTACCCCCAACAGCACTGGAAACTGACGGCAATGGACCAATGCCTTTGAAATTCTGAAGAAGGACGATTGTCCCTCTTGGAATTCTCTACCCAGCCAAACTATCCATCAAAAACTGTCAATCAAGTATGAAGACAGAGTAAAGACGTTTTCAGATGTTTCGTTATTAGTGTATAGAAAAGCAGCTGGTTTCTGTGTGTTGATCTTGTATCCTACGGCTTTATTGAATTTGTTAGTTCTAACTGTTTTTGGTGGAATCTTTAGAATTTTCTGTATATAAAATAGTGTTATCTGCAAAAAAAAAAGAGACAGTGTTACTTCTCCCTTTAACATTTGGGTACCGTTTTCTCTCTCCTACCTGGTTCCTCTGGCCAGGAGCCTATGTTGACGAGAGTGGTGAGAGTGGACACCCTTCTCTGTTCGAGGTTCCTGGTGTTGGAGGCAAAGCCGCCGGGCGTCCCCACGGAGAAGGACACCGGCTGTGGGTGCGTCACACGCCGTCACTGCATCGGGGTGTGTTCCTTCTGCACCCAGTTTGTGGGGTCTCCTTTTGTTTATCGTGAAAGCGTGCTGTTCGTCATTTTCTTCTGCATCTACTCAGATGGCCATATGGTTTTCATCTTTCGTTCTATTAGTGCGGTTTGTCACTTTAATCAACTGTGTATCTCTGACTATCATTTTACCCCACAGTGCACATTTTTTCATCGTGCATCCATGAAAACATTGTGGTAGCTGTAGTCACGTTTAATAATTTGTCCATTAATCTTTGTACTCGTGTTAGGTAGCTAACACACCACCACGCCACACTGTTAGAATGATCTGGCTGTGCTCGCCTTTGCCAGTTTGCGGTGTATTTTCACGTACTTTTGTTTCGCTAGGAAGTGTCCTTCCCTTTCAGCATTTCTTGTAAGGCAGGGTTAGTGGTGGTGTAATCCCTCCACGTTGGTATGTTAGGGAGTCCGTACCTGAGCTTCATTTCTGAAGAGTGACTGCGCTGGGTAGAGGAGTTTTGTTGACGGTTTTTTCCTTCAGCACTTGGAATGTGTCACCCCGTTCGCTCCCGGTCTGCAAGGCCTCTTCTGAGACACCCACTGGTAGCCTTATGGAGGTTGCCTGGTGAGAGAGATTTTTGTTCTCTTTCTGCCTTTAAAATTCCCTCATTGTCTTTAGTTCCTGACAGCTTTGTCATACTGTGTCTTGGAAAAGTGCCTTTGGGTTTCATCTTTCTGAGTGAATTAGCAGCTTTATAAATTTGGATGTGCGAATCTTCTCCCGGGTTTGAGAGGTTCTCAGCCATTATTTCTGTAAATAAGTGGTTTTTGTTTTGTTTTGTTTTCTTGTTTTTTTTTTTTTTTTCTGAAAGAGGTGGTAGGTTTAAAACTACAAGTAGATAAAGAGAACGATCCCAGTTTAAAAAGTGTTCACTGTAACTTACGTAGTTGATAAGGTGCTCAAACCAACCGTCAGTCTGGACTTACTTGGGAAGTTCCAGAGGCTGGGGAAAACGTGGGACTTGGCAAGGGCGTGACGAGGGCGGACGGGACAGCAGGCCTCAGAGAGGGCCGTGCGGGAGGGCAGAGGTCTCTGCTGAGCTGGGGGGTGCACGGCCCGACCGGTGCTGGGGTATTGATGACGAGAAACGACGTTAATCTCGTTCTTTGATTTGTGAGTTGAGAAATTCAGCCGGAGATGGCCCAAAGCTTCCTTCCACATGAACAGGAAGAAGACGTTCCTTACAGAGGTGACATTTGAGCCGGGCTTTGCAGGGACACATTTCTTTTATTTAAGCAGGATGCTTGGATGGTGCTCTTGGCTTACGAATGTGATGGATTCCCTGAGCCGTGGCTCTTTCTCTGTCGACCACTGGCCCTCGTTAATATTGGTGAGGGGACTCGTTGAGCATCACAGGCCCAGAAACAGCTCAAGTGAACGCCACGCGGCTGGTTCCCAGTGTGTGGCTTTTTATTCCAGCTGAGGATAGTCTGCGATGCATCCCTCTGTTGGCCCCCACCCGTCTGAACTAGCAGCCCAGACCTGGGGCACCCAGAGCCTGCTTTCACGGAGGGTGCGTTCCTTCAGAGGAAGGAGTGGGGTGGAGAAGCAGCTTGGTGAGCTTGCTGGGGAGGGAGATGTGGCCCCCGGTGACCCTTAATACAGAAATGTGCCTGCTCCCCGCTTGGGGACTCAAAGGAGTGTCCCCTGCAGAGAATGAAGCGGCAGAGGGGGGACTTTGAGCTGCTATGGATTGCAGCCAGAAGACACACTAGAACGTGGAAAAAGGATTGGCGTATTTTTCTTTAAGCATAGAAGCAAAATATAAAACCCACATTATATCATTAACTTCTTTTAAGGTTGACCTCATGATTCATCTCTTCCTAAACATTTCCTTTTTCATACTATCGCGTTCTCCGTTCTCCCATTCCCCGATTCCTTCCTTCCTAGACATCTGCCAGGTGCCCACCGAGTGCCGGGCACGGGGGACACACCAGGGAATGGGAGAGAGGGGCAAGGTCCTGGCCCCGTGGGGCTCACCTTCTAACCACGGCTGTGGCACCGACGCTGGCGCCCTCCCCTGGAAGACATGCTCAGGTGAGGGCACGGGGGACAGAGATGGCGGGCACGCCGGTGGCTCAGGGGAACCAGCATCCTGACCTGGAGCTCCAGAAGCTTTGTTCTGGCAGGCGGCCCCCCCGGCCCCTGCGGGCACGAGCCGGTCTTCGCCTGCCCTGGAGCCCCCGCTCAGGTTGTCCAGTTACACTCTGACCTCCCGGGCGGTGGCAGGGAGGCCTCTTCTGTGACTTTTCGAGTGAGTAGCACGGAACTCGACGGCTCCTCAAGATGACCTGCATTGATCAGGACGTGGATTATTGGGAAACAGTTCGAATCTGCCGGGCAGGACCCAGCGACTCCACCAGACTCTGACCCCGTTCTGGCCATGGCTGCCTGACGAGCAGCAGACGGGGGGCCGTCTTTGCCCGGAGCGGAGCAGCATGTGCCGTGGGCCAGGACCCGGGCCAGGCGAGGCTGGTGGGCATGCAGGGCGCTGCCTGGGCCAGGCCTCCAGCTGCTAGCTGTGCGACTCAGCAGGAGCCACCTGAGGGTCTCACTGAAGTCCCAGGAAGAGGGCCTGGGGCCGACGGGCTCAGGTTGGGGGTTGCTGAGATGCTTTCGATGGAGGCCCCAGAGGAGGAAGAAGGGGACTGTCCAGGCATTGGGCACACGAGCCAACAGGAGGCAGGAGTGCCTGGGCCACAGGGGGACGTGTGTCTTACACGGCACTCGGGACACGGCTCCGTCGAAGGCCTGAGGGCCAGGCCTGTGTGCCCTGGCCTGTGTTTGGACACTCCTCCGCAGGACACACCCAGATGCTTTGGCAGGGACGGTGACATGATCCAAGGCGTGTTGCAGGAAGGTCCCCTGGGGGCAGCGGAGATGGGACGGCATTGCAGCCGTGGGGGAGACAGAGGATGAACACCCCCGACTAGGGCACTCCGTGGGCGGGTTGTGGGAGGGGGTGGGGAAGAAGAATCAGGGGACACACAGACGGGGGGGGTGCTGGTGCTTGCTGCTGCTGGTGGGGGGCAGTCGGCAGGAGGCCCTGGAGCTCCAGGGAGAGGTTCGGGCTGGAGATGGGACTCAGAGTCGCGGTAGTGGGAGCGCCAGGAGGCTGTGGTGTGGGTGAGGCCAGCTGTGGGAAGACCCACAGGAGGAGAGGGGCAGGTGGCACCCACACTGAGGCCCGGGCCACGGGGCCACCAGGCAGGCAGAGAGGATTATCTTAGAAGCCAGGGTACCGGAACCTCTCAGAACATGGCGGCGAGCAAAACCTGTGATAAAACCCTCACGCTGCAGCTGGACCCATTCTCGAGAGCTCTGCTGTGTTGTGTCTGCACTGCTCACTTTACATAAGGCTCGTGTGTCATGAAATGTCCCTGGAGACACCCCCAAGTCCACGTGCTTGGGCCCTACTGGGGTCGCCCCCCGCCCTGGGCACACTCCTCCTGTGGAGATGGAGGTCACGTCGCCTGATGGAGGACTGCGGACGCCGAGACAGCAGAGCGGGGGGCTGTGCTCAGAGTCCTCGGCGCAGACTGGGCGTCCGCGGCTGGCTCTCGAGGACGGAACCGGCTTTGGGGCGCCCCACCCTTTGCTGAAAAAATTAATCTGTAAATACTTTATTAAGGTCGGAAATGCTGCCAGCGACCCTTTGAAAACAGATACAACATCTTTAAGAGATTGCAAAGGTAAATCTTATTGTCTGGGGAAATGACTTCGGCACAGTTATTTCTTTTATTGCTCTGCTGAACGTGACGGCATTACTCAGTTTAATAAATCCCGGTCTATCTCGCGGTCCGTGTAGGCTGATATAAATATCTCCGGTTCTGTCACATCGCCACCTTTGTACAGCTATCCCGGGCCCCGATGGCGGGGTTCTGATAAATGCGGAACCTCATTTGGTTTGTGAGTGATTGAGCGCTAACACTGTTTAGATTTCTTAATATACTTGTATTAGCATGAATAAGTAATGAGCATTCCGGGCTTTTTTGAATATTTGATTGTATCTTTGTAATGGATTTGTGTCTCTCTCTTTGTGCTAATGTCATTGTAACTTTGTTGGTGTCATAACTCCAAGCCACAGCAATTGATCTTTATCACCCTGTCTTGAGTCAGTCACCCTCTCCTTGCCGACTGGCAGCAGGCCGTGTCTTGCTTTCCGGTACAGCTGGCATATTGTCCTTCCCAGGAGCATGCGGGTCACACCCCATCCTCTGGATGTCTTTCCTGTCAAGAGGCAGAGGGAGCCGAGGCTTGAAAGCTGACGACGCCCTCCTGGAAAGCCCCCACATCTGAGCCGTGTCCCCGCTCCCCTCCAGCAAAGCCCCGCCTGCCTGTTCATCACAGCAGTGTGAGGGTTCCGCCATTCCTTCCTTCAGGGCACACAGTGACTCCCACAGGTGGGGGGCCCCAGGGCAGAGAGGCCCCTGTCCTAAGTCTGGGAAGGACCTACAACATCCAGGAAAGCCTCCTTTTCATGAAGGGCTTTCTTGCCCCCTGTGACGAGGGCCCCACACACCCTCCTTATGTGCGGGGGCCAAAGCTTTTACGCGGTGGGAAGATTACTTAAGGTCTTAGACCTGTGGCAGCTGGCACCCTGGTTCAGACACCTCACAAGCCCGCTCACGAGTCCAGGCCTGAATCCAGGGTTACCATGCGCTGGGTGCTCACCCTGAAGGTCAGTGACACGGCAGGGCCAGGTGTTCCTGGGGCAGGGGAGGTGACACAGGGATGGTTTGCATTTGGGAGGAGCTGTGAGCGCACTTGAAGCGTGGGGCCTTTGCACGTCCACCGTCCTGCTCCGTCACTGAGTGAAGTGGGAGCTCTGGCTGGAGCTGAGTTTGAGGGCGATGATGAGGGAAGAACAAGGGGCTTGGGTGTTCCCGTCGGCCCTGGTGTAGCGGAAATCCAGGCAGCGGTGGCCCGCCTCCTCACCCAGGGCACAGGTGACAGACAGGTGATGGCTCAGGCAGTGGTGGCGAGGTGAAGGTCGTAAAGCCTGCTGTCTTTGTTCCCCCTGGGAACCTGGGTGGGGGCCTGGAAAGCCGGGGGGCAGTGTGTGGGGTCGAGGTGGGGCTCTGGTCAGGGGATTGGCAGGTGGAAGGAGGGTCCGAAGGGTGTAGTCCAGCACGGACCTGCAGGTGACGTGAGTCACAGATGAGACTGTACAAAACGCTCTGTGGCCCAAGGCAGGACTGGGGACAGAGTCAGGGCCGGGTACCTGGGGCCAAGGACCCTGGTGCAGGGTTGCATCCGGAGCGGGTCATGGGGTGAGACTGAACCAGTGTTAACTGTCCTCACAAGCAAGAGGAGTTGGTGGGGCCCCGACCCAGGAGGGGCCTGGCCATCCTCATCCGAGGTCTCGGGGCAGGGCGGGCGGAGGGACCGCAAAGACGCTCCACTCCGAGAAGGGGCAAACAAGCCATGTGAACCTCAGAGGGGGAGGGTGGAATGACAGAGCCGGAGGGGCCAAGTCGGCGCAGGATGAAGGAGGACTTTCCGGGTGGGTGAGGTGTTTCGGGGAGCAGCGCAGGCTGGGGCCCAGCGGGGCCAGGCCGCCTGTCACCCTAGGTTTTCATGCCACGCAGCGTGGCGGGGCTGGGGGGCCAGGGGACCCGCGCTGCTGTGGGAGCCGCCCGCTGCTTTCCCGAGAGAGGAGGCCTGGAGCCTGTCTGTAGCTCCGCCTCTGACCACACCCGACTCCATCAGCGCGAGGGGCGGGGCTTCTGGGGCCAGGAGAGCGCGGTCACGTGCATCGGCAGAGAGCGCAGGACAGGGAGCCAGAACTCTGGGGTCGTCAGTCTGCTTTGCGGGGGGAGGGACACCCTTGCCTGCTATTATCATTTTTATCGCGTAAATAAATGAGTCACCGTGAGCCTGGGTGTCTCCTTTTTCTCTGTTTCTAAGATAGTCTTTCTGTCTGGCACAGTTGTGCGGTGGACACACCCACCCACAGACACACATGTGCACACACCCACACACATGTCCACATGCATGTACACACACATGTCCACACACACGCGCACACCCCCTGCAGACAGATGCATTCCGATTGCCTCTGTTCTGAGGACACCAGGCTGCTCCTACGACATGCCACCTAACGGGGGGAAATGTGTGAAAACTCTACCGTGAGTGTGTGTGTGTCCTTCTCCACGAACCGCCAGCGGCGCTGAACGCCTGCAGCAAGCCCGCGGCTCTGTGGGTTTCGCCCTGGGTCTGAAGCCCTGAGCGGGAGCGCCGAGCCCACGGAGGGAAGGGTTACCCTCGGGTTCGCGGAAGCGGCGGCGGAGTAAGAGTCGCCGCCTGCGGGCGGACGGTTACTGCTTTGTTTGCTGTGCCCTCCAGCCGCGCCGCGCGGTTCTGCCGACTGGGCCGCGGGTTCTGTCCCGCGATGACAATGGATTCTTTCTGTGAGCAAGTGCTCTATCCATTATTAAATTGATTATTCAAATTTCATTTTTAAAAAGGAGCCAGATGGCTATTTTCCATTATTTGTTGCTATTGACAACCACCAACCCTAAACTGAGATTTTTTTCTTTTTTTTCTGTTTCTTTTTGTTTCTTCTCCTGGTTGAAGAGCCTGCTGCATTTCCACACTCAACGAACGTAGACCTCGTATTGGAAACAAATAGCCAATTACCAAACAGGATTGTCCTTATCGATTATTGTAGAATCATCTTTGCATTGGCAGAGCTGTTGTCCTTTTGATGATTCCATAATTAACTTATCTATATTCAGGCACCGCGACTTCGTTCCCTGTAGCCATGTGGATGTGAGCGTTCTTGTTGTTACTTAGTTGTCATGACAGCGAGAAGCGTGTTTTTACATGTCCAGCGTCCTGGTTATTTTAAGATCCTAATAAGTATGCCTTGCTAATGAATCAGAATAATGGCAATCCTGGAAATAATGATTTCTTAAATTCTGAGGGAGGCTTAAGATCTAAGCGCGAGATAATTGCTTGCACTTGTGATGGGCACCGAGCGCGTTCCTCTCGCTGCACGCGCTCACCTGCGCGCACACGCGCGCGGCCTCTCCCTGCTCTCTCTGCAGGGAGCTCGCCGTGGCGGCCGGGCTCTTTCCGGAGAACCCCGCGACGCCGCCCCTGTCTGGTCCTCGCCGGCACGTGCCTGCGCTGGACACCGGTCCACCTTAATGTTCTTTAGTAGCGAATTTTAACACTGCCGCGTGTGTCAGTCCGTCTCTGTGACGGCGTCTGCACGCGCACCGGCGGGACCTGCTGTAAGGAACTGGAACCAGACAGGTCACGCCCCTGACGGATGGGGCCCCTGCACGTCACTGCGATGGCCTCTCACGACTCCAGCTCCAACCGACGTTTGGGCTGGAGGACCACGTAAAAGAGGTCCCTCCTCTCCATGAAATGCGGGTGCACAAAAGTCTCTCGGGACATTCTCAGATGATTAAAACCGTGGCCTCCATAAGTTCTAGAGGATTTGGGGAACCTTCCAATCAGTGGTCGGCTTGCCGCCTCCACCCAGGGAAGAACCTAATGTGCCTTTTGGTCGGTGGTGCTGAATTGCAATTGTAGCAGAAAGAACTCAGCTCCTTCTGCCTTTGCAACATCAGAGTCCTTTCCTCTGGCGGAGCAAGCCTGGGGGTGAGGGCGGGACTGGGTGGGGGAAGGGCTGACCCCCTCTCCTGGAGAATTCTCAAATAATTAACAGCTGATAATCAGCTCTATACTGAAAGACCCCATGGGCTGCTTCCCCAGCACCCCCCCCCCCCAAGAGAAAGCCCTTTAGCACCAGGAAATACTTGTGGGTGGAAAGACTGTTTGCACACTGTTCCCCAGAAGTTCACTGTGGCTCCGCATTCAGAATACCTGTTCCGGCAATTGTGAGAAGCACGGTATCCGCATATGAATGCCATGCTAGTGAAAACGTGCGGGCATACATGTTAAGTTTCTAATCAAACATTGCAAAAATGCATTAATCAGTATTTCATAGTTCATTACAGTCTGACTAATTTTGAAATCCCTCATGTAAATTGATTAAATGTCTTCTGCAGGCAGATAAATGGGCTTTTGTTTTAAGCAACCTTTCCTGAGAAAGCCATGCTTCTCCGTGACTCAGTTCTTGCACGTGTGTGGGTGGTGCTCTCCTAGGCTTTCTCTCCCCATGATCTAGAATTTTGCTATTTGCAGCTGACCCACAAGCTACCGGTAGCATCCTCAATGGGCCTAAGCACTCAGTGAGCATCTGCTTTGTGCCCCAGGCCGTGCTAAGGGCTGAGACAGGAGTGGGAGGGGCCGGGGGCGTGGCCCTCTCCCCAACTGCAGAGAGGACTTCGGACCTGAACAGCTGAGAGAAAAAATAGATGCACTTGATTCAGACCCGACTGGAGCGCAGCCAGTGAGCGTTCTTTGCGTCCCACAGATATAAACCCATGCTGGACAGGTTGTTAAAGCGGAAGGGTGGTTATTTATCTGCAGGGTTCCAGGGTCATATTCACGTTCAGCCACGGAGCGGGGCATCTGGAGCCGGAGGCTCGGTGCTCTCAGGAGGTCCTGTCTTCACTCTCTCTTCCCTGAGTGTTGGCCCCTCACCAGCCTGGGTCCCCGCCTGGGCCTTCTGAGGCTGCCTCCCTAGTGGAAAGACGCTCCCCACCCCCTCCAGTTAGAAACTCCTCGGGGAGGACCCCAACAGTCTCAGCTGGCTCGCCTGGCCCAGTGTGGCCTCCATCCACCTCCATCCACACAGCCACAGACAACAGGGTCGGTGGTGGGGAGCAGACGCGTCCAGGGCTCTTGCCAGCTCCCTGGGGCTTAATGGGGCAATGGGGTCAGATCTCTGCTCGAAGGGGGACTCAGTCATACAACTCTGGGGGGGAGATCAGCGAACCCCCCAGGAGGAGCTGGGCGTCAGGCAGGGAGGCGGTGGCCTGGGGACGTGCACAGAGGTGGCCTGAGGGGACGGTGGGACGACCTCACCCAGGAGGACAGTGGGTGTGGGGACGTTAGGAGACACAGGTCGCAGGACTGGGTGAGGTTGTCAGAAGCCTTGCTCCCGAGTAGCCAGGAAATGGGGAAACATGGGGTGGTCCAGAGCAGAGATAGGGATGGTGATCCGGGCCATGTGGGGGTCGGCGGCGGGCGGTCTCAGCCTGGCGGTTTGCCAGAGGCTGCTGCTGCTGTGAACGCAGAGCGAGCGAACAGAGGTGGCCCGGGAGGCCATAGGATGGAGGAGAAAGGGCGGACCCTGCAGCCTCCTCCCCGGGTGAGAGGCTATTGAACCGGAGACCTTGGAAGAATGGGGTGTTTGGGAAAGAGATCTATTTGGGGGGTACAGTAAGGAACAATAACTGAAATGATAGAGAGCCCGCACGTAGCGGAGTATTTTTATGTCCCACGCACTAGTCTCACATGCTTAGATGCACTCACTCATCCTACGTGGCCCAGTGCCTCTGCCTGGCAAACAGCGTTTCTTCCCCATTTTACAGAAACCGAAGCTGGGCGCAGAGGAGCTGAGCAAACCCACCGTCACACCGACCGGCTCCCCTGTCTGCTCAGAACCAGTTCCGCCGGTGGCAGGTCGACCCGGGGGGGTGCTGGCCCTCCCCACGCGTGGGGTGGCATCCAGGTCAGCAGGCTGAGGATGGGAGCAGTGGGGGGTGGCGCTGGGACCGTGGGTCAGAATCAGCACAGTGTGGGGCTCGGCGGGATGGAGAGCTGAGAAAAGACACCCCGGTTCGTCAAACGCCGGTTTGCTTGCCAAGAAGAGTGTTTTCACTCAAGTGAAAGGCCTTGTCGCCGTCTTGCTTTTTGACAGAAGAGAGACGAAGAGTGATTCCCAGTGTGGACCCTGCCCCTGGGTGCGTGGGCTGGAGGTGGTGACAGCAGGCGTTCTGGGGACGATGTTGCTTTTAACGTCTATCAGAAGAAACACAAGAAGCACACGGGAATCATGCATTCGCTAGAGCTCATGGCTGAGGAAGAGATACATTTTTTGTGTGAGGCAAATTGTCTAAAAAGTAAATTTTGTAACAGATGGCACGCGGCTACAGCAAAAATTGCCAAGATGGAGTGAGAACGATAGTTTCGTGAAACATCGGGTCAAGGTCCAATTTCCGCTGTC